>MU158705.1:1851610-2031753 GCA_015888305.1 Antheraea pernyi
GTGGCGCCGCGCGGCTCTCGACGGGTATAACTGGAACTACATTCTGAGTTTGGGGTTCCGTAATCGTGCCCGTCGGTAGCGCGGCTGCAGGCGCTGGTGGCGCCGCGCGGCTCTCGACGGGTATAACTGGAACTACATTCTGAGTTTGGGGTTCCGTAATCGTGCCCGTCGGTAGCGCGGCTGCAGGCGCTGGTGGCGCCGCGCGGCTCTCGACGGGTATAACTGGAACTACATTCTGAGTTTGGGGTTCCGTAATCGTGCCCGTCGGTAGCGCGGCTGCAGGCGCTGGTGGCGCCGCGCGGCTCTCGACGGGTATAACTGGAACTACATTCTGAGTTTGGGGTTCCGTAATCGTGCCCGTCGGTAGCGCGGCTGCAGGCGCTGGTGGCGCCGCGCGGCTCTCGACGGGTATAACTGGAACTACATTCTGAGTTTGGGGTTCCGTAATCGTGCCCGTCGGTAGCGCGGCTGCAGGCGCTGGTGGCGCCGCGCGGCTCTCGACGGGTATAACTGGGACTTCCTCTGTTTGTTTACATTTCTTTTTCGTACTTTGGTTTTCTTGTTTCGAGGTTTCTGGTGAGATAGATAGTGATCGCTTTTGCGTCTCTTCGTCGCGTTTGCGGCTCGCGGCTGCTATGCGCGACTCGAGATGCTTCAGTTGCTCTTTTGGGATTTCAGGGAGTACGAGTAATCCGGTTGTAGGAGATCGCAATGCTGTAATGTCTTGTTTGCGGGGTTCGAATCCCTCATCTTCATCCTTCTGGATGCGCAGGAATAGCGCTATCCATCGCTTCAGCATCTCGGACGGACTCCCAGCTGCAATCAGCTGGGCGAAAACGTCGCAGTCGTTTTCGTATAGTCTCGCCCGAGCTGTCTGAGAGATGGGCGATGTCAGCAGCGATTCCTGAGAGATAGCAGGGGTCGTCGGGGTGTGCGAGATATCGGAGTCAGTGGGCAAGCGTGAGGTCGATCGTCTTGCAGACGAGGCATCTGTTTGGCCCTTAGAAGGGCCTTTTTTCTTCTTCCCCGTCACCGTTTCCGGCCGGGAAGGGAACTCACTACTGCGACGCATTGTCGCGCAGGACGTGCGGTTAAAAACGCGGCAATCGATATAAAAGGAACGTCCTCGTGCGCGTGACAACGGGGCAATCCCGAACTTGCCTCGGGCGAGCACGATGCATTTATTTCGAACCCTTTTTAAAGCAGGTATTCAATACGCATTTAACTTTTTTGTAATAACACCCATAAAGTATAAAAAGGTACATTGCGTCCAAGCGAATCCGGGACGGTCCCTAGTAATATAAAATTTTGTAAACATTATTCGTGATCCGGTATTTTAACGGGCTTACGTTTGCACATCGCTTATTGTATACGGATATCCTTAATTACTTGGAGTTATTTACAGTTCATATTATGTATTCGCTTCGATTGCATAGTTCTGTGACGCAACTGAATTAATGTTAACCGAGAAAGTATTTGGTGTTATAATGTAACATATAGGTATATTAATAGTGTATTAGTATTCGTAAACACAAAATGACAGCTGAACGTCAACCTGTCAATGTTATCAGTACTTTTAAAGATGTCTTCTCTCTCGCTCAATTTTTATATACAGGTTTTTATACCAATTTTTTCACTTTTACGTACGATTTTACAAAAAATTCCTTTCACTCAAACCTGGTCCTGATAATTACAAACACAATAAAAAGAATTGACGTTCTGAAGCGATACACTGACATACATTCTGCATTTGATCTTTGTTTGTACATATAATTAAAATAAAGTTCTATGGACGCCAAAATTACTCAACGTATTAGCATAGGATTATTCGATGCGGAATTTTTCGTAGATTACTTTAGGTTAGTTATTTTTTGGATTACATTGACTCTTTGCATTTTTTTAAATTAAAAGTTTTATTTAATGCACGGCGATGCGAGTGAGTATCACCTAGTAATGAATAAATTGGTCTCATTTGGATTTTTTTTTTTTGGAGTATTTGAGTATATATTAGAGAAAATACACGTGGTATACCCGCGACACCGCTGTTATGTACTACAAAATTATTTTAAACCTTATTCTTTTAATAAAGCTAAATATTACAGGTTTTTTTATATCCAAATATTCAGTACCTGTACCAGTATTCAGTAGTCAGTCATACTGTATTGGTGTGGACAAAATTATTTAATTTAATAAGGATTTATGATCTTCATGTTGCTTTAAAAACCTCCATTAGCATTGTAACTCCCAAATATTAATTATGATTTAAGTATAAAAGTCACATTTATGATACGCGATTTTTTTTTATCTACACAATATTTAATGGGATGAGGTAAAGTATTACAAGAGAACCTGGTGATACCTTTTTATTAATATGACAATTTATTTCTTTCCTTATAACTTGTCCAGTATATTACGTAAAAGAACCTATATATATTAAAATTGCCCATAGTGTATATCACTGTTTTCAAAAAAGATTCATGTAAATCAGTGTATTCGTTCTGAAGTTACAAGTTTAATAACAGACAGACAATTCATCATCATCATTACCCTTATCCCACTTAAGTAAGGTGCCGGCACAACATGTTTTCTTTTTTCACTCTCTCCTGTCAAATGTCATTTCAGTATTCACACCTTTTACGCACATATCGTTTTTCCATACACATTCCATACGCAGTCCATCCATACACATTTCTCGGTCTTCCTCTACTCGTATATCCGTCCACAAACATACTCAACACTTTTCTAGTTACATGGTTTTCATCTCTCCTCATGACATGCCCATACCATGCTAACCTATTACTCCTCAACTTATCTGTCACTGGTGCTATTTTCAAACTTCCTCTCATATACTCATTCTTAATTTTATCCATTCTAGTCACACTACACATCCATCTTGACATTCACATCTCTGCCACATGTAATTTTCTCTCATCCGTCTCTTTCGTAGCCCAGGACTCAGACAGACAATTGTCTTTTATAATATGTAAGGATGGTGTTAGTTATAGGCGGATTTAACTTTATGATAAATTTATTAGTTTTATACTAGCACATTAATAAAACACATAAACTGGAAATCATGAAAGTAAACATTACAGTCTTTACATCGTAATCATAACGTCCTACACATGACAAACAACTTTAAAATTATAATTATTCACGTTCATGACAGAATACAGTGGGGTTGCGTCGTTTGAAAGGCGGGCGGCGCGGCGGTGTTACAGGGGGCGGGCGGGCGTTCCACGCTCACGGCACCGCACGCACCGCTTGTTTACGTTTTTTCAAGCCACGTTAAAACTAAAAATACTTTAGCATCCTGCCGTTTGAGGCTCACGCGATTGGCCAGAGCGAACGCAGGCAGCCAGGAGGACTCGGACTGGCGAACCCCCGCCGCACCTCACACCCGATTATATATGAAAGTATACGAAAGGCCAGACTCGTGAGGCAGCAGAAAATAACCCTGAACGCTGGAAACAACGAAGTTGCGGGCAGTCGTGTTGTGCGTCTCACAGTGTTAACTAGTGACATTAAACATGGTTCTGGATACCGAAGACTGGGTAGGTGTACCCAGTAACGATAGACTTTAATATAATTTTAAATAAAAAATAACAATTTTACTAAAATTAAAAAAAAAGACGTAGTGAGAAGCTGTTAATTGGATGCTAACAGATTCTGTCATTGCACACTAAACGTATTCGGATGCTTTTCGGACAGTTGACTGACAGCGATCGTAAGACGTCGTTAGAATTTTCATTTTAACAACTAATTCTAAAGAACTGGACTTAACATGTTTATTTGATTTACGCGTCTATAATATGTAAAATAGTAATATTTTCATATACTTTTTAGAACATTTCTGTTGATATCTTCGACCAATTTATATTTTGCCTTATGGTCTGTAATTATAGATAAACCCTATACATAAATCCATTTATATTAAACAAACATATAGGCAATAAATTATAATAATAATAAATATTATAACAATTAAAAAACATTATAATATTTTCTTATTAATTAATAACCAAATAACTTAATATATAAATTAACTATAGAGTTACAGTTCAGCATATGAACTTCTTATTATAATAGTATCTTAGATATTTACAGATGTTGATAGTAACTGAATTGAATAATATTTAAAAACTATCAACAAAATAATAAATATATATCAGTTTTAATAAAAATAAAACTGATATAGTGTAATCATGTCGTAAAGCCAGAGTTTTCTAAGCATACACAAACATTATACTTTAACAATGCTTCCCGTATCCACTTTGATACCTCTATTTCAAAACTAAGTTGTTTGTTAGACATATAAATGATTATATTATAACTACTATAAACTGGGTGAAATATAAACCCCATTACCGCTCTTTGCCGGCAACGAATCCCACCGAGACCGGGAATACGCAAGAACGAATCTATTTTTATTTCAATTGCACATAAAATATATTTATTAGGCTTCACTAAAACACTCCTACGGGAAACCGGCCTCTACTGCATATACTATATAAATACAGTGTATAAATACATCTGTAGATTTACATAAATACTCCTTAATCTATTTCGTAGATTTTTTTTTGTATCTATTGGCAATTTAGTCAGATTTAGTTTTTTACATATCTGAGACACTGTACTATATGCTTGAGAATCTGCTATGCTCATTCTCCTGATTTTTTAAAATTAAATTTCTTTATATTTGACAACCATTATTAGTTTTATTTTTTATTAATAAGTAAACACGAGTTAATATATAATTCGTCCTAATTTCCAGGCTGATGAGCTCCCACCAGAACAGATCGCCGGTAAGTAGATCACACAAATAACTCTTTCTACTGTTATTGTTAATATTCTACAAACATATTAGTATATTTTTAATCAAGTATAAATAATATGCTCTAATGTTTACATAAATAAGAGGAAACACGCAAGCTCAATATTGGCTTACAGCCAGCCGTACAATGGAGGTGACTCCATAAAAAAACGGCAAGGCACGCATTATAAATTAATTCTCAAAAATTTTGCGTGTGGGCTTCATAAAAGTCGTCCAAGAATAACTTGTGTAGAGGGCGTGGTTGCTGGAAGAAAATCAACTAAACTATTCTTAGACACTGTATTGAAATACACACGTATTTTAAAATAATCCAGCATTTTACGAAAAAATTGTAAAAATATTACCGCCAAAAACATGAAAGGATTAATTACACAGGCTTTTTAATCACTTAAATAATATCAGTTTTTATTATTAAATCTCACAGATTCCTGTTATTTATTTTTTTTACTTTATTTTTGGCAACCAATCTTTTAGATTATTACTGCCATTGTCGAGTAGTTAATAGTATTACTAGTTCTTCTTCCGTTCCATTTTTGGCAACCAGTCTTCTAGTAGACTATTTTGCCATTGTCAAGTGAGTATCGATATTACAAGTTTCTTGATATAATTTCAATGAAATAACAAGATGGTGGCCATCTTGTTAAAACTTCCCATGGAGTTTTTGTGGCATCTCAGAATTCATGGTCCGTGGTATTATTTTCCATTCACTTCACTAACGCACAATAAAAAAAACTATATTACATAAAACAGTACAAATTTTACACAATATAGTCAAGTAACACAAGATTATGAGTAAAAAATAAAATCCACTACATAACAGACCAAGATCCCGCCAAAAACTACAATTTCTCATTAACTTATTTGACGTTTATTGACACTTTAATTTAAAATTGTTTTTAGTGCAGTTGTCGTTTAGTTTAAAGTATTTCTGTAAAACAATTACATATTTACAATTTTACAATATTCTGTACGTTCGTTATTCAGCATAAGCTAATAGTTAGCAAACCTAATGCTGATAACTTTATATCGAAGGTATTAATTACCTTGTAACTAGTCACGTATCATTAAATTCCGTAAAATATACTATTATAATAATCCACTCCAAAATTAAACACGTACGTAGATAAAATTTATTGAAACTAATTTAATTATCTGTATCGTTGCCAAAATTCAAGTAACGGTTTGACGTAAAACGTGTAAAAATGACAGAAAATTAATCCTTTCACTCCAAACAATGACAGATCGTTGTCATAATAGAATCATTCTGACATATTTTTTATCTAGCCCAATGTCTTCTAAGAGAGATATCCAATGAACATTACACCTATGAAATATATTTCCATATTACTTATATATATATTAGATTTATTACTAACGAGTCAGTCATAAATAATGGGGATATTTTAAATCCATCTTTTGATCTCATTACATTATATAAATGTTTACCGCAAGTCGCTACTGCTTCAAAAGTATATTTATTCTTCTAATAATAACATTTTTCAGCGAGCAACTGCTGCAATGTACCTAACAATGTTATCCCATATTGCGAAAGTGCACGAGGATTTGTTTATTTCGTGTATTCACGAAAACCGTTTGGATGTTTGGGGTTGCGGCACGTCTATATGTTAACCAGACTTTCGTAAATTGTCTGGATATGTTTATTTTTTTATATAATTGATGTGAATATGCATCAACGAATGCGAGACAGTTAGTCGTCTATGTTATACTAAGGCCAGGTCGGTCATATATCGAATATGATAGATAATAATAATTTAATTGAATTTAATTTGGACTGATATTTTATTTAGTGACTGAAATAGTACACGATTTTTTTAGATATATTGTGTGTCAAGCCACACCTTAAATTATTATTTTAACATTCCATGTAAATGTATGTCTATTTGAGATGACCATAGCCAACATTGATTACTTAGTGTCAAGTAATGATGCTGACCGTTGATTTTGAGAAATTAAATGGCAATATTATGCTAGAGCATGTGTTACATACACAATAAAAATTAAAAAATCAGAGTGCTAATGTTTCCGATCTAGTATATACGATTGAATCAGAACTTATGGTTACTATACACGTGGCTACACAGCACGGCTGCTGGCGGCGTGGCGCGGCGTGGCGCGGCGTGGCAACACGCTTGGACGCTAGCCAATGTACCGTGGAAATCTCACAGAGCGTGCTATATCGTCATTTTTTAACCAAAATCGTCTAACCAGTTTCCTAGAACTTTAGAGTATTGAAAACTATTGATAAATGTAAACACCGATTTATAACTGCTTGCGACTGACACATCTTTTGTTGTGTAATACTTACGACTATATTACTGGATTTTGAATATAATCTAAGAATGCTTTTATAAATAGCGAGTCCGGGGGACATTATCCCGCCCTGATAATTAAAAAAAACCTTTATAAATTATACACCTTAGTTTTCTTCATGAATCGCCGTATCTACTCATGAAAACCACATAAAATTCCGTTCACTAGTTTTTCAGTTTATCGCGAACAGACAGACAGACGTGGCCGGCCACTTTGTTTTACAATATGTAATGATAAAGTGAATTCTATAAAATTGTGATATGAATTTTATGCGTAGTAAAATGCTTTCACTTGAATAATAAAAGCTCTTCAAAAACAGCAGCTGAAATATAATTTTAACTGACCTTAGTTCGGATTCTATTTCAAATAACGAGAGCGTGATAAATTCAGCTTGGTCTACATCTTTTTATCGCAAGACCAGAGTCTATAATGAAGTATATTTTATAGTATCTAGTTCAGCATTTGTCTATACGAATACTACAAATGATATTTCATAAAAGAAAAATTGTGGTATATTATGGAATTTTCCATCGGCAACATACCAGTTTGAATTTTGAAAAATACTTTATTAATTTTCTTCTGACTAATATAAATAAAGTTTTTTTTTTATATATCATAGGACGCAAACAAACAGGTGGGTCACCTGATGTTAAGTTATCACTACCGTCCATAGACACTTGCAACAGTAGTAGTAGGTCGCAAGTGCGTTGCCAGCCTGTGTCTGGGGGAGGGATGAGGGGAGGTGGGCCACCGGCGCTCTCACGGACCGAACGAAACGCAACAATGCACTATTACTTCACGTCGGTTTTGTGTAAGAGGGTGATAGTACCACGGGCGAGCTGCCCTGCGAGCAGCCATTCATGCTGACACGAGTAATAGTATCAGCGTGACTCTACCACCTACCAGGAGTAAGAGTGTTTGAATAGAATTCTATAAAAGTAATGTGCAACATTTCATGTTTCTTCACGTATCAGTTTAAGACATGTATGGACCGTCAATAGACTTTAAAAATTCTATCAAGAATTGTGTGAACCCAAGGATTTGATTTTTAATTTATGAATTATACTTATTATCACTAGCAATTGTTAGTCTGCTACAAGACACAGATAACATTGCCCTAAATCTAGTCTTACGTTCTTTATATCTAGGTAGAGCCAACGATCTTTATCTTAGCAATAACGACACACGGTACATTGCTTATCTTTGTAAAATATGTTACGTGACGCTCCTCTTAATAAATTCTATTTCATGTTTTTGTATATTTCTGTTACTGAACGAAGTACTACATTTTTATATACAGAGAGATAACACTCGCCCGTACTATTTACGAGTATTAATTACAACCCTAAAAAGGACATATAACGTTGATTACAATAAATAAAGCTAAAAACAAATTTTCATGTTAAAAAATGTGACTGTAAGTTGGTATATACTCTAGAATTGTGTTTTATTCAGCTTTCCAGATTATTAAACAATTATAAAATCTCTTTGTATTGTATACGATTATTGGAAATAAAAAGTTATTTGAAACATACACATAAAGAGTAACAGTCATGACTTGTATGCAAAGTGCCACGTCCGTGTCTAGTATTTGCGATTACTAGAGACTAAATTCTTATTTTCATTCAAAGAAAACTAAAATCTAGATAACATGTATATCAATAAATGTTGAATCTATAATCTATTTATAAAAATAGATTATCATCGGCCTGTTCATTAATTATTACTATCTGATAATAATATAAACAGAATAGATATTTTTTGTGGTTAATGCTTGTTGTTTTTTGTCGTGTTGTGTATCAACAAAATTTGTTGTGATAAAAACAAAAATGTTAGTAATATAATGATTTTTGGGTCTAAATCGTTAAGTGCCAGAATGTTAAAAAATACCTCAAAATCAATATCAAAATACTCTTTATTCAATTTAGGCCCTGAGAAGGCACTTATGAACGTCAAAGCTACCACCGGTTCGGAAAACAACCCAGTCATTGAGAAAAACAGGCAAGAAACTCGATCTGGTTTATGTTTTCATAATAACTAACATTCTTTTTTTTATTATTACAACATAATAGACACATACAGCTACATTCGTTTTTAGTGGTTGCACAGAGAGAGGCGTCACTTCCAGAAGTCGCTATCGTTCACATACTGATCCACCCTGTAATAAATAACCTTTATGTATTAAGATCCGCTTGACGTAACACTTGAACCTACTATCCGGCAAATCGGCAATGTGTTTTGGGACTTTGTTATAAAATCTAACACTTATTACCTAAAAAACTGTTACTGGTCTTAGTAAGCTTGAAACATGGAGTGACCAGTTTGTTATGGTTTCTGGTATTTACATTATGTCGGTCTTTTACTAAATCCAGATTATCTAAGTTTTTCCGGACGTACATCAAATTCTCAAGAATACCATAAATTCACCTATATTTTTTTTCATTCTAAAGACCACAATCTTTCCTAATACAAATAATTATTTTATGATTTTTGTAGTTATTTTACCGCATTGTTTTAAGTAAAAACATAATTTGATATAAAGCTTTGATTAAATATTTAAAAAAAACAAGTTTACTTTGCATTTTTACTAATTATTTTTTTGCAATAAGAAACTGCATCCAATTGTTTCAGTATAATTTTGATATGAGGTATGATCCATTTTGAATAGCAGCATGAGTAACGTGTTACAATTTATAAGTATGAAATTAAAATTATATTTAAGAAATTGAATACTTTTAATTAAAAATGTTTCTAAATTTTTCAGACATCGATTCTCAAAATATTGTAACAAAAATACGTTTTTATTTCACAGTACATGAATAGTGCACTTTGTAAAAATATCACGTTTAAGTGATTAATATGTTTCCTCTTGAAATTCATTCGCATAAATCCAAGACGATACTCAAATTTGATTGTAAAAATAATTAAACCAACCAGAAGTACCTACCTCGTAATTAATGGTAATTATCATTAATTTTAACATCGAGTTACGTTTATGTCGCTTCTATTCGATTCGATAATTGGTGAAATGTGTAGTGTTTCAAATAATGTAGGCGGGTAACTAATTAATTTATAGTTAAAACCAAGAAAAAAATGCAATAAAATCCATGGAACTTTGAGACAACTGCCAAGAAATCCGATTAGAATTAAGAGCACGGCACTCGGGCGAAAATAAAATTCATGTTTTTAAACTATTTTTTGTTACCAAAATATCATGGAACAGCTGCACGATGTTTAAAGTGTACTATCGCTATCATGAACAAATTTATTCGTGTATTTTGAAGTAAAAATTCAGGGCGATACGATGTCTTTTCATAATTAATATCGAAACTGAAATAAGACAACTTTATTACGTTTTTATACACTTTCTAGGTTTTAGTGTTTGTCCACAACATCTCTTGATATCAAATTATGTTGTAACATTTTTTTTAACGTGGGAAAATCTCTTATGGTTCGCCATCCTCCCGGGGGAGAGGGTGGGTTATGTCCGACTCGCACAGACTAAAACCCCACGGTGTACCGACAGACCGTTTTGCAGGGGCGGCAAGAGATCGTTCAAGCTAATCAACCTTGTAGAGCCGCCCCGTGTAACCTAAGATTATAACACGTTAAACTTAGTGGAGTATTAATTCCAGCTGCTAGAACACAACTGTAATCAATCAATGACAGATTTTTAAATTTATGAATGATAGCATATGATATCATTAGAAATACTCTGTCAGCAACTTTGTGTATCAAAATTTTCAGGTTATTGCAGGATTCGAAGCCACAATCGATACGATCTCTGAATAAGTTACTACTAGACCATCATTTGTTTTAAACTGCTAACATATTAACCCTTAAACTGCCACGCCGTGATCACGTGTCTCTATTAGGACGCTACGGATTATTCTTTACATTTGTAAAAAGATCTAGTGCTCTTCTCACCAATGAACATCGTGCCAACCACATAAGAAACAGCAGGGGCCGGTCCAACGTAGCAGTCAAAGTGTTAAAGCCCAAAATAATCACGTTTAATTTCTAGTTGTTTAAAATGAACTACTTCCCTCTGTAACATATTATATTTAAGATGAAACAAAATTTATTTCTAATTTAAACGATGAAATATTATTACAGTTTGTAAATAACTAAGGACGGTATTTGCATCATTAGATTTTACCTTGAATTTAATTGAAACGGTTATTAAGCGAACTTACGTCAGCGGCTTTCTTTAATCTTAAATAACCGCGGAAACTGAAGCCGGTGAAATGTACTCCCGTCTAACGGATTTAGATTTATTACTTAGCTGTTGTGAATAATAAAAAACAGTTTTTTTAATAGCATAAGATTAATTAAATTATGCATTGAAAAGAGGTAAAACCCCATTTCAATATGTACCACTTATAAATAGTAACGTTTTTATTAAATAAATATACTGTATTATAATATACGAAACGGTTTTTTGCGTTCTTAATTTATATAATTTAAGTGTAATCTAAATATTAAATATTTTAGGGAGTAATGCAAATTAAGTTTTGTGTTAAGAGCATTAGCCCAGAAAAATATATATGCCTTTCCGTGATAAATATTTAAAAAGATTAATTTGCTAAGATATTTAGACGTAACTGTACATTTTACAATTAATGGTTCACTCTTGTGTAAACTAATACATAGGTATGTATAAAAGCCAAATTTATACTGCAGCAGTATGAAGATATCGGTATATACGCCCACGCCATGACACATTTTCCACAGATTTATCTTTACTGAAGGAAATTACCTACGATGAAAATTTTATTACTGCCGTTTACTCATTTATGCAGCTTATTCCCTCGCCGGATAAATTTATATATCCAACATATCTGTACAGAGATATCTCTTTTCACGACAAAATATTCAACCGTATTACATTATATAGTCTGGTATTTATTTATTTTTAGATTGGCATTTTATATATACTTATGTAGATTTACCCGAATACGACACAAGCTAGATTCTCAGTTTTGGACGCTAAGAAGAACGCTATTTGAGCTAATAGTAGCTAGATGAGAATTGGACTCATTATTCACGGAAACCTGAGACTCTTTGTAGGTTACGAATTTAAACTAATCGATCGACGTAATGTTCAACTATATAGTTGAGCTATGAAGCATACAGTTTTTGAAATTTGAAATTTAGAAAGTTGTAATTTTTCAAAATTATATATATATTTTTAGTAATAAATAACTGTGACAGTATAGAAGTTCTGACTTAAAATTATGAATAACTTGAAAAGAATGAACGAATTGAATATACCAAGATTTTAAAACGAAGTAAAGAGAAAGGCAAAAGGTTTTAAGCGTTTTAGTTCACTTTAAAAACATGGTAGACTTATTAAATTATAGTAGTCTGGTGAAGCTGTAAAGGCCTAATAAGGTCAATAGCGTAGACCGTTAAAAAAAAGTTTATTATGTTAATTATAATTTTTTTCTTTTTTAGTCTTTTGTTTGCGCAATTTAGCGAGATCAATCTTGAAATCGTGAACTATGTTCAACAAAAAACAAACAAAAGCGAATGAATAACACTCTAGTAAAATAATAAGTACTTACAAACCCATTGATGATAAGGTTGTGTTTATATTATTAATTACTGTTGACCTAGAAATAGAGAAATAAAATCCACGCGGCTTATGTGCCTCTCTGGTGCACCACATTGGTGCACAGAAATAACTGCATTGCTCAATACGTGTATATTTGCATTAACTGCAACTCAGTACATTGAACTGCTCTCTTGAACCGGCGGGCATACACCTAACGATCAGTTTATCCCCTTTTATTGCCCGTGCTACACTACAGTTCCCGGTTCATTCGTAGTTTAGCAAATATTCAAAAAGTCCATTAATTTATCACCTGCATTTAATAATAATGAGTGGAGTAAACGTCGAGGGTATTTAAGTTTCATTGCAATTAGTGTTGGTTACGTAACGGTCCCGGATTGAATAGTCAAACTGGTTATTTCTTATTCTAGTCCTTCGCAAGGCGTTCGATGGCTTCGACCACAACCGCTCAGGCAGCATCCCCTGTGACTTCGTCGCTGATATCCTCAGGATGATGGGGCAGCCGTTCAACAAGAAAATCCTAGAAGAGCTGATCGAGGAGGTCGATGCCGACAGTGAGTACTCCGAAAGTTACTCTGTTAAATGTAAAAAACTAAAGTATTTAAATTATTGTTATATAGTATCTTTCTTTAAAAAGTCATACTAAAGAAAAACAATACAGTGCGTATGGGTTAAGTAGAAATGTTTCCACGTTTCAGAGTCTGGACGTCTTGAGTTTCCCGAGTTCGTGACGCTGGCCGCTAAGTTCATCGTTGAAGAGGACGCTGAGGCTATGCAGAAGGAACTCAGGGAGGCATTTAGATTGTACGACAAGGAAGGCAAGTTTGTTTTACATCTTATTAAAACTATTACTTTAAAATTTTATAAATGACAATCTTATCTACTCCTATATTTATTGTATTAGTTACACCTTTTAAAAATTTAAAACACTACTAGCTTTCTTTATGTATGTATCTTTAGAAAGGACTCTATATTGATGTAATCTGAAAAAACGATGAGATAGGTCTTTTTTACTATCTAACTAGATTGCTAAATTTCAATTTTCATTAGAGTTAAGCTCAAAAAGGAAGGATTTACATATAAATTTTCATCCCAAATACTCAACAAAAGGAAACAAAAGTAAAAGAAATCTGCATAGAAATTTTTACGGTACTAACCCCAGTAGTTTGGGTTGTATGTTGTAATCATTCAGTTATTTTTTTATACGCAATACATAAATATAAACGATTAGCAGATTGCTATAAAGCATTGTATGTGTTTCTATAATTAAATATACCAAGCTTTAATGAAGAAATCGAATGATGAGAAGTATTTCCGATGTTGCAGGCAACGGTTACATTCCCACCTCAAGCTTGCGTGAAATCTTGCGCGAGCTGGACGAGCAGCTTACAGACGACGAGCTCGATGGCCTCATTCAGGAAATTGACACCGACGGCAGCGGTACTGTGGACTTCGATGGTAAGAATATCGATTATTTAAACAAAAAAAAAACTCAGTTAAAAACTGTATAATTTTTTTTCATTATTAATAAAAACAAATACATTTTTACCTGTATATTTTTGTGTAAATTACATACAATTCATTTTAAATAATTCTGTTTCAGAGTTCATGGAGATGATGACAGGAGAATAAATATCTTTTTTATGTATTTCTTTATTTAATATTTAATTTAAGTTACTCTACATTTCGGTACTTCAACCTTTCGATTCTTGGAAACGTCTATATTATCAGGTTATAAGTTAAAAGCTGAATCTAAATATATCATTTATAATTCAAATTTCAAGTATTATGTATGTATTGTACAAAATATTATTTAGTCCATGTTTAATTGATGTGTGTGGTTGAGTAATGTTTATATCTACTTATTAAATAAATCTTTTATTCTACTGTCTATTTTCTTGATGTGATTTCTAATACAGTAATATGAGATGGTACAGATATAGGAGTTTAAAAATAACTTACGTTATAATAATTCTCTCTGGAATAAATAAATTCAAATTCGTGAAGTTCTTACGTTAGAGATGAATATACAGTTTTTAAAGGCGGACCAAATTGTCCTAGATTATTTTGATGACACAAAGATTTCAAGATTTGGCCGACGTCCAGGAGTTAGTAATAACACAATTCAAGATAGAATTAAACTAGAATAGAATCCCGGTGAAAACAGATTACAAAATAAATAAAACTATAGCTATGTAGTTGAATTACATTTATTTATCTATACTAATATTATAAAGAGGTAAAGTTTGTGAGTTTGTGACGTTGTAGGGGGTAATCTCAGGAACTACTGGTCCGCTTTGGAAAATTCTTTCAATGTTATATAGCTCATTTATCGAGGAAGGCTATATGCTATATATCATCACGCTAAGACCAATAGGAGCGGAGCAGCAATGAAGAATGTTGCAAAATCGGGGTATTTTTTCCTTTTCAAAACTACCGCTGCGTTTTAGCGCAAAATAATACTAATATAATAAAGAGGTAAAGTTTGTGAGGTTGTAGGGGGTAATATCTGGGGAGTCGGGGAAAAAATATTTCTAAGAACGCTACCTTAACGATGAGAGATTTATGATTGAGTTCTAGAAAAAAGTTGTAGCTTGATAATGCCTATTACCACCCAACGATGTGGGCACGGGTCGGCTAGTAATATTATAAAGAGGTAAAGTTTGTGAGTTTGTGACGTTGTAGGGGGTAATCTCAGAAAGTACTGGTCCGATTTGAAAGATTATTGCAGTGTTATATAGCTCATTTATCGAGGAAGGCTATAGGTTATAATCACGCTAAGACCAATAGGAGCGGAGCACCAATGAAGAATGTTTCAAAATCGGGTCTTTTTCCTCTTGAGAGCTTCCGCTGCGTGAAGCGTTAGCCCAAAGTAACTATTCCACGCAAACGAAGTAGCGGGAAAAGGCTAGGCTGGAATAGAATCCCGGTGAAATCAGATGACAAAATTAATAAAACGATAGCTATGTAGTTGAATTAAATTTATTTATTACATATAACTTTGTTCGTTGAATAATTTGATCGTGTTTAAGAGATATTATAATCACTGCAAAACAGCACAAATACATTTGAGTTATTACGAGAAGATAATCTCATGACCCAGAAATACTGTTTACAATTTTGTTTAATCAGTATAGAGAAAAGTGGCGTTACAAAAATTTTCTATGTATCTAATTCATGATAAATACGTGATGATAGTAGACAGAATGATTTTTATATAAAAAAAAATACTTTTTGTAACAATAATTCAGTGATTGTTACTGATAGTATGTAAATTTTCAAAAAAAAGGACTGTATTTCTGAAAAAAATATATGTTGATTTACATAGAACTGCAGATTAAATGAATATGAAATGAGTATAGAATAGACGTCATATTACCACTTTATGTAAATGTTTTCATAGCTGAAGGGTAATCAACTATACAGAGAACTTATGTTTACAACATATTGTATGTATACCAAATGAAAATCTTAAATAATTTAAAAAGCCTACATAAAACGTAGACCTCGCTTAATAATACGGAGTTTAGTAAATAATAGGTAAAGACATACAATTAGCATGTTGAATAAATAATATTCAAATAAATTATAGTCAAGAGAGAATAATTACAGTTCAGCATTTTATCATGGAATGCATCTGATATTAGATAAGATATAGGAAGATAATACATTAATTAAAGCGATCTATATACAAAATAGTTGAGAATACAAATAGACATCTTTATGAAGAGTAGAATCACTAATGCCCGGTTTTAGAGGTACTCGGTCAAACTACCATTAGTTATTGACTCAATAAAGTTATCCATAAGATAAACTGTCGATGCGTTTCTGAGTACACAACGAGTTGTCAAATAACTATGAATCTCATAGCTATTATAGTTCTTTGATGTTCACTAGATGGCTCTTTTTAAGAAAGTGTGTTAACAATTGGTTTTATACGAAACGAAATAATTCAGACAAAGAAGATGGTACGCTAGTACTATTAACAAGGAGATTAAGATAAAAAAGATGGATGAAAGAATATGTACGAAATATTATATAAAAGATTTGGCGCTTATGCCTTTATATTAACTTGGACACGGAAGAAGATTGGTTAAAAGATACATAAGAAATACATATATTGACAACTTAAGAATTGGCTGTATGGATTAATTCCTTCGCCTGTCCTATTGAACGAATATTATTACTACTTATCGAATAGATAAGCGCCCAGATTGGCCAGTTAAGTTTAACGGAGGTTTATCGTATGTTGTATGTTCAGAAACCCATTGTGACAAGTTATGGAACCGCTAACGCTATTGAACGAATAAATGTGACTCAGAAACCGGGCATAAGTAAAGTTAATACAACTTTTCATTATTAAGTAGTCGTAAAAGAGAAGCAAGTGATTTGTAATACAGTATCACATTGAACTGGAAGTTTGAACCGTTAGTATTATTATGATAGTATCGATAAGAACCATTTCGATAACGTTCCTTTAAAAGTATACATTAAAATAAATAATTAACATAATAGTCCTTATTTAACATATATCGAAGTCAATATTAAATTCATTGGTAACGTATCTACAACTAAGTTATACATAGTTTTATTGTAAACTTCATATTTAAGTCATAACATAACATATTTGATGGATTACGTGCTCTTATATCGCACAATTCTTTAGCTTCTTGGCTTCGGATAGCTAGATTTATCTAAGACTTTCGTAAACTACCTACAGATGAGATCTCAATTTGAACTATGTTTTACAAAACGTTCTTCCGCCTGAATATCGTATTCGAACCTAATAATTATCACATGAACAGAAACGTTTAGTATAAGACCGTTATAAACTACTAAATATAATTTGAGAATAGCTTATTTACCAACCACATAAAATAAAACCAGCCTACGTGAATACTTATTTATTCCATTGATATAAAAACCCAAGACACACAGTCTCGAATAAAAGTAGCGCTCAAAACCGGCCGCAAAAACTCCTCAATATACATAGGTGTATATAAAGTGATAAACTTACGATTATGCAAATTCAAGCTCAACTGAATGATTTAAAGTTGCTTTTACAAGGACACAAGCGACGCGAATATTTAAAATGAGTGCAGTTTTGAGACGTTGAGTATGCATCTTGGATTTTTATGTACATCAAGGATTTAGTCTCGATTTGTTTTGGTTTATATAAGTAATATTCTTATAGGGCGTAAGCTGGCCGATACACGCGAGGCAATAGCGAGCTAACTCGATGATCATATTTATAATATTATATTCTCATTTACCTAACTAAAAGTAGTTTTATGAATACTGCTTGATTAGATAGATCTTCATTCCTTATATAGCTGGTAGCGCCTTTCAGATGCAACCCACGTACAGTCCAGTTGCGAGTCCTTATAATACTGTGAAACAAATATTGCTAAGTAGGTATTAAACATTGATTTTGGTATAGGAGGATGATATCATGCGTTATTAATCGAGTTTAAATAGGTATATCACGTTTATGAACGTGGAACGATAAAATTAGAAACATATTAATGAAATTATTAAAAATATTTAAAGTGGAGCTAACACTAACATGCAGCGGAAGCTCTCAAAAGGAAAATTAACCCCGATTTGAAACATTCTTCCTTAGTGTTCCGCTCCTATTGGTCTTAGGGTGATGATATATAGCCTATATAAATATAGCCTTCTTCTATAAATGAGCTCTCTAAACCTGAAAGAAATTTTCAAATCTGACCTATGCTATAGGTATAAGTATCTATACTAATATTATAAAGAGGTATTGTTTGTGAGTTTGTGAGGTTGTAGGGGGTAATCTCAGGAAGTACTAAACCGATTTTGAAAAGTCTTTTACCAATAGAAAGCCACGTTATTTGTGATTGTCATAGGCTACATATCATCACGCTAAGAGTAATAGGAGCGGAGGAACAATGAAAAATGTTTTAAAATCGGGGCTTTTTTTCCTTTTGAGAGCTTCCGCTGCGTCTTAGCCCAAAATAACTATTCCACGCGTACGAAGTCGCGGGCAGAAGCTATTAAGTAATTATATTATCTATAATCTATACTAATATTATAAAGAGGTAAAGTTTGTGAGGTTGTAGGGCGTAATATCTGGGGAATTGAAGAAAAATGGTCGAACGAAAACGTTTCTTACGAACGCTGCCTTAATTATGATATATATATGATTGAGTTCTAGAGAAAAGTTGTAGCTTGATAATGCCTATTACCGCCCAACGAAGTGGGCACGGGTCGGCTAGTATATTGATAAAATAGCACTCACCTCACATTTTCGCACTGGCAGGTTTGACTAGTATAGTGTCGCCGCATATGATTTAATGCAATATAGGTGGCGGTGGCCGAGCACGGTTCGGCTTATTCGGTTTAGGTATAGTACTCATATTCATTAGGTTCTCGTCCTTATTCTTATTAGTGCGAGCTTGTCCTTTGCGAGCACGACTGAGCCACGGCGGCGGGGGACCCTCGCACCACGCCGTCCTCGCCCACTTCTTCGGCTCTGCACCAACTCTTGTGCATTCTCTGGCGTATGCTCTATATGCAGCGCAATGGCACCGCGTACCCGAACAACTGCGAGCGTCCAACTCACAAGCTTCTTGATAAGGATGAGGGTTCACTTTTCCTCCGCATTCTGTAAATGCCTCGTATCGGATGAACCCTCGGCACAAACGTCGCGCTTTCGTCAGCTTCGATTGCCGCAATGGTGTATTCATTCGGTGCTTTTGCCGCCGCGTGCAAGCTTTCGGACCACCGACTCGCCAAGATGAGCCAAACCTCCACGTATCACTTACAAGCTTCCCATCCCGGGCTTTCATATCATCTCTAGCGACAGAATTAAAATTTCCACATAAACCGCACAGTTTCCCTTTATACGCACTAGACACAGTCACCTCCAAGAAACCGTCGCCGTCCCATAACATTTGAACGCCTATCTCTGACTTTAATAGAACGGATCCATTGCTTCGCATAATTTCCGCGACTCCAATTACTTTATGTGGAAGAGATACTCTACGCCCGTTCACTTTTATACGCATTCGCTTTCCCATATTGATTTTGGTTGAACCGATATGAAGCGTTGCCGTACGAGTCCATGATGAATGTGAAGTATTTCTGGCATCATTTGAAATTCGAATGGAAAAAGTACCATTTAAGCAGTCTGAAGCCAGTTGGTATTTGCATGATCCCTGAAAACTGTAAAATTTTCCATCGAAAGTCTTATAGTGAGGGTCTCCAAATACAGTGCAAATGCCGTCAGTATCGATGCACTTCGCGCAACATTGCCCTGGTAATTGCCGAAGCATTTGGTCCGGAAGACAGCTTATCACTGGACACCTTTCCATAGCACATCTAGGTTCACCACCGTGACACTCACATGACTTGCATGCATCTAACTGCCATATCTCTCCATCCTGAAATAGAAAATCATAATTTTTATTAAAAAAAGAAAAAAAAAGAATAGTGTGTCTAGAACAATTGTATTGTATTGTAACGAATCGGACGCATCGGCCAAGATGGAGTGGAAAAAAGATAGATGCGTCACGACGCGAATGCTTAGGCCAATCGCGCCTCTCTGTCGCTTGTTCCACGCTCTCGCTTGCACCGAGCGCTCAGGCAGAACGTGACAATGAGTCATGCTTTTCAGTGCGTGCAGCCGGCGTTCATGGATTTATAAGACGTTATCACGTCAAAAAAAATTATGGTTAAGCAGGCATAAAGACTTTTGGATAAGATATTTAAGTCTAAACTAGTAAACTATATCGAATAATACTGAACATACACCAATAAGCCTCACCTAGTCAAGTGTATGGAATAGTGTCGGACATACACAAACTGGCCTTGCCTACCAAATTGTATCACGTAGTACTCTAGGTATACTTAAGCCAGTCTATTCTAGTAAAGTATATCAAACATTATCAGAGACAGAACAATCTAGTCTGACTTGCACAGTACATCTTATTCAACAATACAGAAAAAAAATTACAATAATATCAACTGATGTGTATTCTGTCCTGATTTGGTAGCTTGTTTGAACTTATCAACGTTCACTTACCACGGTACAAATGTAATTAATACCTATGTATTATTACAAGGTACAAGGCATAATTCCAAATCATAACCCACCTGATAAGTTTTTTGTCCAATAATGCAAGCTGCTTTAGCCTGTTCGATTTGGGGACATTCTGGGCAGCATTTCCCCGGGGCCGGTGGTGATGCTCGCGCTCCGCAAGTAAGGACCGGACAAGTGTGCCGCGTACAAACAGCTGTACCATTCATGCAAGTACAGTCTGTGCATGGATCCACCCGGAACGGACTTAAATGTCTGTGATATTCCTTGCCAATGATACAAGGTTTCCAAGCGATACTTCCTGAAACTGAGGAAACAAACGAATCAATACTAAAGTAGTAGATAAATCACATTTCAGGTTTACACAACATATAGACAATAAGAAGTAAATATTTCACTACTCTCCTACTTTCTCTCTCTGATATTCTCCTATGCTCTATAACCTGTTATAAGATTTCAATATAGTGACCTACTTTAAGGTTATTGAAATAGTTAACCTGTCTTTCAATGATACTGTAAAGGCTGGCAAAGCAATCAGCAAATATTACTGCAAAAAATAATTATAAACTTGACCAAGTTTGACATAACTTGACATTTCACACACGCACGCGATAGAAGGGAAAGCTTTGTAAGACAAGGAAACTTTTTAAATTAAAAAAAAAAACGACAAAAAGCCAACGTCACACGGTGTTCCCGGGTGGTCATCCGATCCAAGTACTAAACGTGCCCAACGTCGCTTCACTTCGATGATCAGACGAGAACCGGTGTTTTCAACACTCTACCCAACACAGTGCTTACCCCACCATTTTTTGTCATACAAAGCATAACCATATGCGTTTAGAATACTTTCTATTACAAATAGGCTAACTCAAACCTAAATCAGTATTCACATCCAAAGTCCACAATGACAGGTGCACCTTAAGTAACGCTAATTCCGTATAACAAAAACCATGTGTTGGTATGCACTAGTTTAAATGAAACTATTCGGTAAATACTTATCGAGATGATACTACTTACTAGGAAGTATTTTTTCAGAAGTAGGATGCGTACACCGAGGACAGCATTCCCCTATCGGAGTGTACTGTTGAGACAGGGCGCAGGGAAGTACAGGACATGCCCTTTTGGCACAGGAAAGTGAACCGTGTACACACCGACATGACAGACAGGGTTCTTCAGGAATCCGTACATCGCGACCCTCCCATACTCGTTGCCCGTTGATCACGCACTCTAGAAAAGTTTAAAAAATCTGTGTTAATCATTTTTTAACATATAATTCCTAGTTAACCATTATTTATTTTGCTCTAATTGTCATACAAAATTCAACGCCATATTAAGCTTTACCTAATAACTCAACAGGTAGATATAAAAGCCTAACACATAAATAAAACCGCAGACAAGATGACTCACCAAGTGACAAACGAATTCCATTAAAGGCTAAAACAAAAATGAAAGCTATTGTTTGCCAACTCGAAACGATGCTTCTGGCGGCAAACTAAAGCGCAATGGCCATAAATTAGTAAGGGAAAACGATGAATCAATCAAGAAACTAATGAATGATACCGTGCTGTGGACGGCCGCACACGGCGCGCCTACCGCTGTGTCCGACCACCTATAGGGATCCCATACTTTATTTACATGTTTGTCATCAACAGTTATCGAACAACAATCTAGTGTCCTCAACAATAACACGTGTATTAATATTAATTAGGATTAACAGACCGGCAGTTTATTTATTCTTATAACTTCCTACTTTATCTAAACTGCATGACTATATGTTGCATTTATTATACATTATTTATAAATTAATTCGTCAGTACTATGTTAAGTAAATGAATTTTATTCATGTCTCAATACCTGACCACCGTCTCACCGATGCGGCATATGTAATGTAGCAACAGTAAGAACAACCGTCTGTCGTAAAACTACACAAAGTAGGCTGTCCTTTTGTGGTCATACAATTAAGTATTCATTGTCAGTACGAGCCGTTCATATTCGAATGAGCGATGCGCTTTGTCATAGAACAAGTATAAACCCGACTAGCATTCAGTTGCTATAAGAAAATAACAGTCATATTGTGCTCTATAATTGACGTAAGTTGTTTACTTACTTTAGTGAGTGAACATAAAGTTTATCTTGAATGTTGAATCACAATCACGGATAGTTTTAGCTATCGTTAACAAGTAAGAATATTTGTATTGAGTACAATAGATTTGTGTTTCTCTCAACGGTTTCTTGGAATACATTTTGGTTATGCAATGTTTGATATTAGAAAAGAACATATTGTTAGCATGTGGAACAGTGAAATGAGCAAAGATTCAAGCAAATATAGTCATTAATAAGACTACTATTTTTGTGTAAACCAAATTTAAGAATAAACAACATTTATGGTCATATTGTAGTCTTGTAAAATTGTTAATTTTTAAAAGTTAATGGTTTACATATACCGTGCTATTACAAAAAAGTTAAATACGTATTAAATACTTGGTTTTAAAAAGTTTCCTAAAAAATGCACCGCGCTCGCTCGTGGCAAATTCGCGCTATCCTTTTTCGCAAGTCTAACCTAACGTAACCAAAGCGAGAGAATAGAGCAAGATGGCGAACGTTCAGCGACCGCGGTGCATTTAATATGAGACCTTTGTAAAGCCAGGGTTCAATACGTACTTAACTTTTTTGTAATTACACCGATATTATTTAACACCACACTGCGCGCGCTGGCGGACTAGTCGGAATCTCCGACGCTCGATACGGCTACATGCAGTCGTACAGTTTGTAGGTGGTAGAGCCACGCTGTAGCTATTACTAGTTTCAGCATGAATGAGTCGGCTCACCCGGGTTAGTACCACCTTCTCACAGAAAACCGACGTGAAGTAACAGTGCCTGCATTGTTGCGTTTCGAGCGGTCAGTGAGAGCGCCGGAGGCCCACCTGCCCTCCCCCAAACACAGGCTGGCAGCGCACTTGCAATTCCCCTGGTGTTGCTAGTGTCTATGGACGGTGGTGATCACTTAACATCATTCAATTTACATTCACCTGTTTATTTGCCTCCTCTTGATGTTAAAAAAAAGATCACCGCGGGGTCCTATCTGACCTGCCAATTAATGTTATATCGTGTGTTTTTGTTTATAATTTATTTATACTTTTTTAATAATTATTATTACTACACTAATCTTTAAGCTTGTAAAATTGTACCTACAAATATGGATCTCAGGATGAATCTGAAATAAAATATATTATTATTGTTATAACTACCGATGTGGAGACTGAAGCAGAAGAAGATTTTATACGTCTGTTGAGAAATTCGCAGAGTGGTCACTAGAACTTCTGATTTAAAATTCTTAATCGTCAACAGAGCATATTCTTGCCATTTTGTTTAAAAAAAACTCATTAGGTATGAACGTAAGAGAGATACAGAAAAATATTATTTAGATATACGTTTTATGCGTCGATTAAGATTTACTGAATGTATAAAACCCTATAGCGTTGTGATGTACATAAAACATTTCACAAAATCCCATCACGCATTGCGCTCACATCACAGGCTAATTATTTCAATTTCTTATGTCGCCGTCGCAGGCATACCTAATAACGCGCAGTTCACAAAACGCCACATGAATTTAGATTAGACCGGTTTTTTTTCGCTGTAGCATCTCATACTAATATCCTGAGAAATGAGCCGTCTTATTAAAAAAAAAGTGTGTGTGTACTTATGTACACGCGTTAGAAGTTATACTTCTTTGGCGTAATAAGGACAAAATCTTTTCAAAAATTTATCTTTCACCTTATTCTGTTTGTAGAAAAAACGACATTAACAATAGAAAAAGTTGACTATAGCTAACTTCAGGGTGTCGGTTTTTCGTGACGGTGTGCGCGCGCAATGTAAAAATTTACTCTCATTATTTTTCCCTAACGCGCCAAAAGATGTATAACTTCAAAAATAACGACGTTCTCTACATGAAAACCTTTTAATACCTAATGCGATTGGTATTCGTTTTTATTGTTTTATTAACAATGGTCTGTTGATACAACTAAAAATAATAATAACTCAAAAAGAAATAAAACACTTAATTCACTGTTGCCATCGTAAAACAAACAGAGGATTCACCTCGACGTTCCCACAACCACGCGGACGTCGGCCGCTTTGACCGGCAGACAAAAATCTTCCTCAGCCTTTTAAGTAGGTTGTTAACTTTTTGATTTATGTTCAATAATAGAGATGAAACGCCATGGGAGTCTGCGCCCACCGAAATAATTTAGAGGAACCCCGGAACGATATAATAAGCGCTTATGTGTTCTCTAAGAGTAATAATTATCGAAAGAAACAAGGTTTTAGCGAAATGAATGTTTTAGTGATCATTCAATAGTATTGTATTGTAGGTGTAAGGTTGGTGTAATTGTAGGTGGTAGAGCCATGCTGAAGCTATTATTGGTTTCAGCATGAATGGGTCGGCTCGCATAGAAAACCGACGTGAAGTAATAGTGCTTGCATTGTTGCATTTCGTTTGGTCAGTGAGAGCACCGGAAGCCCAATTCCCTTCCCCTTCCCTCCCAAACACAGGTTTGCAACGCACTTTCAACTCGCCTGATGTTGCAAGTGTCTATGGACGGTGGTGATCACATAACATCAGGTGATCCGCCTGTTCGCTTGCATCCTATAATATTTAAAAAAAATAACGATTGTTCATGCGTATACGTGGAAATAATTCGAGACTATAGTTTTCATTAGCAGTATAAGATTCAACCAATCAAACTTTTGTAATCACATCTTCGCGGTCCATCAGATATTTAATAGCAAGTAAACTTAAGAAACGTTTATTTGCTCAATAAAAACGAAGTATAATTACTCTCTGGCGCCATCGATATGTACACTACATAATGTACAACCATCGCCTATGTACAAAAAATCTTACTTGCTTAACCTTCAAATGCGAAAGGTATATTTTTATAGTAATGTATTGGAATATAGACGATTAAATTGCTTCGTTGTTTTATGTACTTAATAGTCTTCACGTGCTTCGTATGTTAGCGACACAGATTATATTAAGGAGACAATAGAGCGACCATTGTCTGGTGGAATGCTACTATGTAATAATTCTCATTTAGTACCATCTATGAATGGTATTGTCAATAAATGTATGTGTTCACTAAAACATAAAGTTAATGAAAAATAACAAATATATTTATCCGATGTGAAATATATATAAGAGTTGTTGAGTTATGTATGCTTGGTACACATATATGTTTCAACAACTCATATATGTATGAATAGTCAGCGTAGCTTAGATTAGCTCAGATAGGTCGCGAATTGCATGTATCAGGCAACAGCCAAAGCCTAGGTGTGCCGCGCACCCTTGAGCTAGTTGTCAAAATAAAATCGGCTGAGTGCCTTAAGCGCTCAGCTTAGTAGTCCGGTAATGCTGTTAAGAGCTTTGCTTAGTCAATATCGTAGTCAGTTTGAAAAAAAAAATATTGTTTTATTTAAGAAGTTCGGAACGTATTATTACATTTCCGTGAACCATAATTTTAGATTTAATGTAAAATGTTTAAAGAGAATAGTGCTACAGAATAGTTAGGTTGAAATAGTTAAAAACTTTATTAAATCACTTATTTCTGTATCAAAAAAAGAAAAACATTTTTGTTAAGTTGTATCTGTTCAATCATCACAGTTTAATGATTAAGCAAGGTCATGGAGGTGCAGGGGATCCCTTGATCTCATACCGCTTAGCGACTCACTGGTAATTAATGAATTATAAAATATAAGCAATAAAACGATAGTTTGGAATGTGGCGGCATACTCAAAGCTATTCCAAGTCATCAGGTAATTATCATTATTGTTATGGAATTTAATAAACTTGTTAAGGTTTGGAAGCGAAGATAAATTTGCTGTCGTTATGGTTTTATTGAGTTCGCAAGGCTTTTGTTTGTTTTCGTAAGGGTATTTGTGGTTATTGTTTTTTGCCGCTGACGCGTCTGGGTGGGCGCGCTCCGAGACACCGCTGCGCCATGGCCGCGCTTCAAATTATTATTTCCAAGGAATACCTTGCGTTGTGGAATGAAGATTTAATTTATCAGCTTATATTTGTATTTATAAATAAAGTTGTTATTATATACAAGTCGATCCTTGAGTAATATGTACACGGATAATAATAATGTATCTGACAGTGGTATTAAATTTATTGGTCCACGTTAAGTTACAATAATAATGTATACTATAATATTATAAATACTATCTATACTAATAATATAAAGCTGTAGGGTTTATTTGCTTGGACGCGTTAATCTCAGGAACTACAGGTCCGATTGGAAAAGATCATTCAGTGGTATAGGAACGGAGCTCCAATGAAGAATGTTTCAAAATCGGGGTTAATGTACGTATTATTTAAAAATATTTTCACCTTCTACGTAAAGGAAGTCGCGAGTTAAAGTTAACGTTAGCCCATAGTAACCATTCCACGCGGACGAAGTCGCGTTAGAAGCTAGTAAAATTTTTGAAGTGGTAGAGCCACGCTGAAGCCACTACTGGTTTCAGCATGAATGGGTCGGCTCGCCCGGGGTAGTACCACCCTCTCACAGAAAACGGACGTGAAGTAACAGTACTTGCATTGTTGCTTTTCGTTCGGTCAGTGAGAGCGCCGGAGGCCCATCTCCTCTTCCCCCAAACACAGGCTGGCTACGCCTGTGCTAGTGCGCGTGTTGCTAGTGTCTATGGACGGCGGTGATCACTTACCATCAGGTGACCAGTCTGTTCGTTAGCCTCCTATAATATATATATATATATAAAAAATATGTAAAATACATACTAACCATCACATACGGGACAGTTGTAATGCGTGTGTCGTTGGTGTTTAGGGCGATCACAGGGCGCGTAGCATTCCGGCCTCGAGATAGTGACGACTCCAGCTTCACATCGTAGTACTTTTCCATCCTCATTCCATTCACTATGTGAAGCATATTCGGTTCCATTATACCAACAACCTTTGCATCGTGCACAGCAACCCTCGCGAGGCATCACAACAGCACAGTCATCCATCTGCCCGCACTCTTCTGCTCCAGTCCGACACTCTACGAAACCGTTCTGTAAAAAATACATGACGTTTATTGAGACTCCAGCGCTACAAACAGACAAACCAGATGCGGTACGCAGATAACAATTTTGCAATGTATTTAGAATATAAAGATGCAGTTAATTCTATTTAAATTTCTAGCTCGTACGTAACCAGACAGACAGGCCAATTTAAACTAAGTCCGTGAGTTTTTTGTTTTACGTTAGACTGTAAGTTCTAATGAAAAATTTTCATTATAAGATTTTATAAACTCTGTTTTCTGACGATGTATCTAACTGTGTTCGTATTGATCGAAAAGTATTGAATTAAAATATATTTGATACATAACCTATCGTATATTGTTTTATATAGTGAAAATTTTGTGTTTTATTGATGGAAGTCCCGAGTGAAAGGCAAATTAGGAACAAAACGTATTTTCTCTGAGTTTGTTACGAATACCAAGATGTTAATGTAGTGAACATTCATTAATAAAGGATTAACTTTAATTTGGTCAATTAAAAATAAGTGAGCTCTAATTTTGCAATATCAGCACCAGATTTTTTTTACATAAAAGTAAAATAGACTTCAAAAAGTCTAGAACAAAAAATGCACCAGGACGTCTTTGACTATAATTAGGTATCTACCTACCTAGCCTTAGATTTTCACACCTACCAAATATCTCAAACATTATCCGTGTTACTACAAAAAAGTGAAATACGTATTAGAAAGAAAGAAAAATTTTATTCATAAAGCACAACATAAAATACAAGTATACAAGAATGGACAAAAATATGCACATCTGTGCATTATGAAATGGTGTCCAGCTCAGCTAGCAGCGTTATGAGAAACACTAAGCGCTGATTTTCAGCTGGAACCCAATGCAAGTCACGGTGCGTAAAAAATTAATTAAAATATGAATTAAAATTATATAATATATATAGGGAAAGTAAGTAATGTACAGAAAATAATACGGTACATAAAGAGGTAATAATATAATATAGGGGAAATTAATGAAATAAAAAAGTAGGATACATAAAACAACATACAAGAGAAGCAATTGCAGGCGTGTCTAAAATATATATGCAACTCAAATTGGATGCAATACCTTTAGTTTACAAGCATAATGCGATAATAATAAAATATTTTTATAATTAATTTTAAATGTAAGTAATGTGTTGAGATTGCGCATTGGAGGGGGTAGGTCGTTCCAGCATTTGATAGCAGCGAACTTAAAACTGCCCCGAAATGAGGTGGTACCATGGCGATGAGTACATAACATATACTTAGAAGCTCTAGTTCTGTAACTATTCAGATCTCTTGCCCAAACGAGTTTGTCATAAAGATATTCAGGCTTCCCGGTTTTTATCACACCGAATAATAGTGTGGCTAGGTGTAACTGCCTCCCATTTTCCATTTTCAGGAGTTGTCCTTGGCTTAAAAACACGTGTTATGAGTTCGTGGTGGAATATGAAAACAGAAACGTGCGCAGGCAAATACTTAGTTTAAAAAAGTTTCCTAATAAATGCACTGCGCTCGCCCGAGGCAAGTTCACGTTGTCCTTTTTCACAAGTCTAACCTAACGTAACCAAAGCGAGACAAAAGAGTAAGATGGCGAACATTTAGCGACCGCGGTGCATTTAATATGACACCTTTTTAAAGCCAGGGTTCAATACGTATTTAACTTTTTTGTAATAACACTGTATACGCTTTTTATGGATATTGAGCTGTTATCTGGTGTAACCTCGAAGTCCAAAAACCAATGCTAACGAAATGCCAATAAAATAAAATATGCGTGTGTTATAGATATAAAAAAAATCAGAAAAAATTCTGTGAATTATAGCAAAAACCGTATCAAAATTAATTGCTTACTTTAGAAGAACTAACATTAAAACCCGGATAGATGCGAAAATTAGTTTTTTTTAATTATCTATTTATATATATTCATTATTGATCTTTTATTATAATCATTAGAAAATGATAGCTATAAAATTTAATTAATGTAGAGGTCAAAGTCCTGGATGCCTAGAGCCTAGATAAACGTAGGATTTTTTTTTCGAACTGAGTACGCTATTGACCATGCAAGGTCTTAACAGCTTCACTGGACTACTAAGGCACTCAGTCGATATTATTTTGACAACTAGCTCAAGGGTGCGCGGCACACCTCGGCTTTGGCTGTTGCCTGATACATGCAATTCGCGACCTGTGTGAGCTAACCTAAGCTAAGCTAACTATTCATACATATATGAGTAATTGAAACATATATGTGTACCAAGCATACATAACTCAATAACTCTTATATATATTTCGTATCGGATAATATTCTAAACTATTTCAGTTTGATAAAGGAAAAAAATTAAACCTTTCCACTTTCATGTGTAAACGTGTATGCGTGCACGTATGTGAAGGTGATATGTGTAATGTTGTGGCAGTGTTGTAAGATTTTGTGTCACTGTATCGCGCGAGTAGCGCACTTAAGGGCTCCACGCCGAGGGAACGGACCTAGGCTTGAGCCGCTGCTAAGGGGCCTATTCTGGTGTACGGGAGCGAAATTTACCCCCAAACCACGACGGCGTGATCTGTAGTTACGCGGGCGTGGGCGTGAACAGGCTCTGTTTGGAGAGACAGGCTGGTACTGATCGCTCGCTGCCGTTATTTTACCGGGAGAATCGGTAAAAATATGTCGCGGACGTCTTTTGTAGCGCGCAACTTGGGTACGGTTTCGTATTTTGCGGCAGATACCACTAACGGACTGGGATGATTCGCGGCTTTTTCTAAGTAACTACTAGTAAGTGATTTTATACACGCACAGATAGAAGGCATCTCCAGGTCCCTATAGAGATCCTTATTCCGGACGTACCGTGTGTTTTGGTAATTAATTAATATCATACATCATTACATAGTATAAAACAAAGTTACCGCATCTGTCTGTCTGATCGCTATAAACTCAAACTGAAGTGATTTTCAAGCGGTTTTCACCAATGGATAAAGAGATTCATGAGGAAGATTTTGGTATATAATTTGTTAAGGATTTTTTTATAATCAGGGCAGGACATCGTTTGCCGGTCTCGCTAGTTTAAGTATAAGAACGCGGGACTGTACCAAACATGAGGTTGTAAAAAAAAAGAGAATAAAAACAGTATCGTGATTTTGCACTCAAAAACGTTCAAATTATGTAGGTGTTTGAAAGCATTGAAGTTTTTTATAACCCTTTGTGTATTATTATTCATGACAAAAAATAAATGTACATTTCAAAGTTAGCGATTAAAGACAACCGTGTGATATACATTTTTTCCTCAATACACTCTACGTGTGACTTTTTATTTAACAATACGACTTCTATTATGCATCGCACGACTGTGCAAAGATGCAGTTGGCATTTAAATACTGTTAGAAGATTGAGTGTGGTAAGAATATCATAAATATATCTGTTAATGTAACACGTTCACATTAGGCGTGGAGTAGGCTGTTCCATTCATGCCTTGTAGAACTATTTGATTTGTAGGACGTATCCTAACTTAATGTCTCCTTAACGCGTGTGTGCTAATCTACTCATTTATTACTCTACTATCATTTTTTTTTTGTAACTTTAGCTTTAATTTTGTTAGAGTAACTGTAGATTTGGTAGGTGGTAGAACCATTCGAGCCAAGTTTGAGGGGATGGGTCGGGGAACCCATCTCCTCATTGCAGAGGTGAGGCTGACGAGAAGAGACAACTTTCGTACTTTTGTATCTATGGTTTTTACTATTTGGATAGAATTAGCTGGAATATAAAAATAGCGGTTCGTAAAATCTTCATTTGCAATCAAATTTAATGTTGAAATGAAAAATGAAGGTTGGATGCATTTAACCTAAAAAGTAACCCGTTCGGCACAGTATGAAAGCAGTTTTGTAATCAGTTTTTTTTTTATATTTTATAGGTTTTAGCATTTATCTAAAGCGTCGCCTTATCTATATTCTCATATATAAACTACCGATCCCGGCGGACGTTGTCCTGCCTTGATATTAAAGAAAGTCCTAAAATTCAACCGCAGCGCCACCAATACCGGGTCCAATTGTGAATCTAAACCATTCTCGGATCCACTGGAACACGCACACAAAATTTCATCAAAATCGGTCTAGCCGTTTAGGAGGCGTTCAGTGACATACACACGTACATAATAAATTTATATACAAAGATAAAACGACAGAGGCCTGCAGTTGTGCTCGCATCACGTAAAAACTACTGGGTAGTTTTCGACCATTTTTGTTTTAATTTTACATCTTAAACACTTTGTTCCTTATCAAAATAATAAATATCACGATGACTTCATTTAATATAAAGTTAGAATAAACTACGAATTTTATAATCACTGCGCGTTCAGTGATGTGTGTTTTCTTGCCGTTTAAAAGTAGGGTAAGCGGTGTGCCAAACTTTTTTACCGCTCTGAAAATATTGTACAGAATACAAATTTAGGCATAAATACGTGTTATATACATAACATCGAGATAACTTAAAGTATCTAGTGCTAATTTTACATTCCCATAAACATATTTTAACTACATTTTGTAGTAAACTGGACTATATTATGCGCAAGCCTGAACTTACAGCTATATTCAGATCGGTCAAAAAGATTGACGAGGACTGTACACGGGGATAATATAGTGTCATAATTTATATCACAAAGTCAAAAGAAGTCACGGGCTTCCGCTTGTAAAGTTCTATGCCTGACAGCTGTAAATGACTTGCATGTGACGTAATACAGTATGTATTTAAGGCGTAAATAGACGATTTGGAGTGAAAACCAGTATGCTTTTTTCACTATATCAGTTAACAAGTCTACCGACTTGTTAGTGAGATTAGTATATTTAAATAGTTAATGTCCTACCATGGCTGTGTTCCGGTGATACGGTAAACGGCCTTGCGTAATATCTTACGGTATTTTACTATGGAGGACAGCAGCTGAGGTAAATACCATATTTAAGTACAAAAACGGATAATTCCAATAACTTACAATACAGGAACTCGTAAATGATTAAAGAACAAGTTCCAGGTATTTAGTATCAAAAGTTTGCTCTATCGATACATCTTTGATGATTTCATATACGTTTGCAAAAACTTGGATGAACTCGATTTTGTAAATTACCGGCATGATCTATACAAATAAATACAATTAAAGTGTTTGTTTGAAATGTTAAAATAACTGTTTTTACTAAATTCATATGATCATCTTCATATTCATATGATGATAGATGCCATATGATAGTTATTTATAGTTCGTAGGTGGTAGAGCCACGCTGAAGCTATTACTGGTTTCAGCATGAATGGGTCGACTCGCCCGGGGTAGTGCCACCCTCTCACAGAAAACCGACGTGAAGTAACAGTGCTTGCATTGTTGCGTTTCGTTCGGTCAGTGAGCGCGCCGGAGGCCCACCTCCCCTTCCCTTCCTCCCCCCAACACAGGCTGGCAATGCACTTGCGACTCCTCTGGTGTTGCAAGTGTCTAAGGACGGTGGTGATCACTTACATCAGGTGACCCACCTGTTCGTTTGCCTCATATGATATAAAAAAAAAATTACAAATAAATAATTTTGAATTTTTTTTTGTCTATTTGTTTGTTTCTACCTTATCTGGGAGGTTTTGGCTAAACCGATAATAATAATATAAGAAGTAACTTGGACAACTGTTATATAAGAAAAAATATAAATTACACAGATACGAACGCAGACTATGTCGCAGGTGGCTAGTAGTCTTAATACTATAAATAAATAAAAACTAGTCATCCCATGATTTAGACTCATTACGACCGATAAAAGGTTAATTTGATAAAAGTATTTTCTGCAAAAAATTCTAAAGCATATTACCAATTGAGGAGAAAATAAGACCAAACACCATGTCAAGTGAAAATAACCTCCTCTCCGCACAGTGTCTTAACATTCATAACTTATTTCTCAGGGTGTAAATTAAACATAATGCATTTTTAAATATTTCAATAATTAGTGAAAATGGTAGTATAATCCATGTAAGGTATACTAGGGAAGCAGCAGAGCTTGCGTTGCTGTTTTGAAGACAAAGAAATATTATAAACTAGCCGGCACGGCAGACGTTGTCCCGCCCTGATTATAAAAAAAATACTTGAGAAATGATATACCAAAACCTTCCTCATGAATCCCTCTATCCACTGGTGAAACCCGTATGAAAATCCGTTCAGTAGTTTTTGAGTTTATCGCGAACAGACAGACAGACGCGGTAGGGGACTTTGTTTTATACTATGTAATATAAATTAGAATAAGAATTATGTGTTTGTTAAAAAGTTAGAAATCTCTTCCGAATGCACCTACACTACTTTGGATATATAGCGTCGATAAATAATCATACTATAAGGTATTGTTTACTGATCGTAATCAACCATTACCAGTTTTCAATAAGTCTACGAATTTGTGATCATATTTTATATTATTTATATATGGAAACTTTGCCTTTCGTATAAATTAGTTGAGAATTTCATTGGTTTAATTACAATTTTGTTATTAGGTACTACTTAAACCCTACAATCCATTTATCAGCTTTAAACTGTATCTATGACATGTTATAATTACTGTTTAGTATGGAGTAGCATAATAATAAGTAGTCTATACGTATAATATTCTGAAGGGTTTACTAAAAACGTCATGAAAATCGGTTCAGACGTTTCGGAAATTATTCGGGACAAACAACAAACTCTTACATTCTATGTATATGTAGACTATATGTTAAATAAGCTTTTATTCAACGAACTTGTAAGCTACCACTCTCTCTCTCTTACAGCTCTCTATATACATAAGTTAACTCTGTATAAGTTATGAATATATTGCAATGCGCGTTAAAAAAAAGAACGCAACAATTTTGCCGTCCCAAAAACGAGGGACGCATCTGCAGGTTTTAGCAATATGGAGTGTTATATATATTCACAAGAATATGAAGAAACAAGAAAAAAGGTGCATTTAATAATGTTTTCAAATTACATTTTTGAGACTGAACTGAACTTCATCAAAAAACGAGTTAGACGTACTACGCGAAAGGCGTAGGCTACAGACCTTTCCAACTTTTCAACGATTTATGTTAGATCAGCCCCGTTCTTTACGATGGCAGAAGTGCGTATAGGGTATATGATCATATTGTAATCGATAATGAATCAATACAATGCTGGGATACTGCTTTGAATACATCGCGTCAAAAAAAAAAGAAACATTGTAATTTCTTTCTTATTATTCCAAATATCTTTCATGAGAATTATGTAAACCACCCACGCCCTCTTTTATAATACGATCACAATAAGTTCCGAGAATTATGTGAATGCTTCAAGAACAACAACGTTTAAATGCATCATAAGCATACTTGATATTTCTAACAGTAATACATTATAAATTATACCTTTAGTGAAGTTTAAAAAAATGACGTACAATATTCATTGTATACATTCATTCACCTTGGAATTAGAATAATACCTATTGAGTTAGGACAAGGGGAATATACGTAAGACTAGCCATTCCCCGCTGCTTCGTTCGCGTTAATGTATATACGCCCTATCCCTCTGGAACAATACTTTTTTTTACTTTATTTTTGGCAACAAATCTTTTAGATTATTAATTACTGCCATTGTCGAGTAATTAATAGTATTATTAGTTCTTCTTCTATTTTATTTTTGGCAACCAGTCTTCTAGTAGACTATTACTGCCATTGTCAATTGAGTATCGATATTACAAGTTTTTTTGATATCATTTCAATAAACTAACACGATGGTGGCCATCTTGTTAGAACTTTCCTGGGAGTTTTTATGGCAAGTCAGAATCCATGCTCCGCGGTATTATTTTCCATTCACTTCACTTATGCAGAATAAACAAACTATATTACATAAAACACCACCAATTTTACACAATATAAATAACACAAGATTATAGATAAAATATAACGACCACTACATGGCATTCCAAGATCCCGCCAAAAACTCGAGGAACAATACTTTTACTCTGGTTTCATTATCCATAGATAAAAGAGAAGAATACGTTTGTATGGAATAAACAACGCCCGCTCTATCCTCTTAGTCTTTTTACTATATAGGTATTCAGTAGTATGTAATTATAAACAGAAGAAAGTAACTCTTGCATTAAGTACACACACTACGTAAAACATAATTGATCAAGTGCAAATAAATGACGCTGATACCGCGTGCGCAGCAAATAAATGCTTTACATTTATTCCCGATGATAATTCAAGACGTTTTAAACGATAACAAGATCACAAACGGCTGTCATAATTATTTAATGTGTTCTTTAACGGCTCTTTGTTCTAAAACGCATTTGCATAGGCACGTGGCTTACTCGAGGCAAATGTTAATAGCTTTTCTACATAATAACTGCACCGCACGCATACGCAAGCGGTTACGGATACACGGAGGCGTAAAGCATTTCGTCTGGTACTTTCATGTTTACATAACATTTGAAGCTTTATTCAATTGGAAGATAATGAAGTCCAAAACAATAACGTGAAACCGCTCATTGTTACAATCTATTATGTTTTCATGTAAAGTAATTTTTGTTTCCTCTGATATTAGGTGTACACTGCAGCCTATAATAATTTAATAATATCGACCATATGACCCACCTCATACCGATTACAACTCTAAGAACATATAGATTGATAGTCCTTAGTACTAAGTTAAGATTAAGAGGACATATATGGATATACCAATAGCATACCCACAAATGAACCTTGCAAACCACACTAAATTCATTAAATAACACTGAGCATACTTCTGAATAATAAAAAATACATAGTCTTTTTCTGTCTGTTCATTTTACGTACATTACATTGTCATATTTATATGAGCATAATGGCGGGTCAGCTTTTCAGAATTCGCGCATTGATTTGAATTTCATGATGTTATCAACTGACTATGTATGAAAACATAGAAGGGAATATTAACGTTCAAGAAAAAGATGTATTAGTGGTCACGTCCAGGTTGATTGTATTCCCACCTAATGTTAAGTGTTCACTGCAACCTATGACCATATACAATCATAAATAATATCTTCTTCTTCTTACCCTTATCCCACATAAGTAGGGTCGGTACAACATGTTTGTCATGTTGTGGTATATGTTTTGGTTTAATTTTTACGATCGACCGCCTGCCTGACATCAACCCTCCTTGGGATCTAAATAATAAATAATAATAATAATAAATAATATATTATAAATATAATCTTGACCCAAATAGCATTACAAATTTCATTATTGAAATCCATAGTACATACATTATTTTGATCTATTTCATATGGTACTTTTAGCAAGTGTTAGCAATATAAGAGCTCGAATATTCCTTATGATTTCATTAAAATATATACAGAAATAAAAATACATGTAAAAATTTATACGTTCCGGAATAAAATCGACAGAGAAAACTATATAAAAATCCGTTGTGCAATTTAGATAAAGTAAAATAACTTACAGACAAACGCGAAAAGTGATTTATTTTCGGAATATTTATTGTATTGTAATCTAAAAAAATATACAAAATCTATTCACAATTTAATAACGTACATACATACATGTACATCGAAATATCAAAGAGTTAAGCAACTTATTAGCATGTAAACTGGCAGACATGTTCAATATTAGTGGCCAATATTTGCATAAATCAGTAAACTTATCAAACGTTTTAACACCAAACAGAACCGCGCGTCCTAATTCGTTACCACCCATGATCATTGTAAAATAGTTACCAGTAATAAAACTTTTTAGCAATGAAAATTTTTCATTCAGCCCACCGTCGGTTGTTAATTATTACGGAAATCGTTGGGATTCTTTTCAACGTAGTCACTGTTCTTTTTTTAACATGGGGAATATCTTACATAAGATCGCCACGTCAATAGCGGGTAGCGGAGGTGGGTATGTTCGGTTCTTACTGACTAACAACCCTATGGTGTTTTTCACACACCTTTTGGCTAGAGGTTATACACTAAATCGCCTCGAAAGGGGTGTTCTCCTAAAAGACCATTCTTGGCCTTTCTTCGGAACGTCGGAGAGTCCACGCACTCTACGCCCAGACGATTAATGGGCAGGAGAATTCTAATTTTATAGCATGTCTTGGACTCTCTCAAATGATAAGACTTTGGAGCGATACACATACAGTTTACATCTGAACGTCCGCTAACTTTGCCCAGCGTAGCGGTATTGGCTCCCTCCGAGGCGGTTGACCTCCAGTATAGTATTTGGGAGTTCAACTACTATTAATAGGGCATATATATGTAACTTATTATTAAGTAATAATCCATTTGTTGCAATTTGAATAGGTTTTTGTTCGTAAATTGTTGCTAAATTAGATTAGATTAAAGACAATGTAAAAAAGTGTGAAAATTCAAATATCTAAATATCAATGACCTAAACGCAATACTAAGTATATGTAGCATAAGTAAGTACCTACTTCGTAATGTTATTGGATTTTTTTAGGTTATCGACGATAAATTAAATTTTATCACAGTTTCTTATAAGCAGTATTTATAATCATTAATTAAAATGGCTGAAACGGCTCTGTTAAAGAACAGTAGAATAAATATAACGTAATTATTGTAATGACTTACATTCACAAAAAATACATGTTAATTTGGGATTAATAAAACATAGTTAACAGATACCTCCACGAAATGCAGAAAAATAATTGTATTGTGGTTAAGCGCCTATAAGAAAACGAATTATCGTATTCAGTAACAACTGCAAAAAGGTAAATTTGTTCCATTCGTTACAATATAATACAGGTATATTTATTATATAACATAATTTTGTTATCAACGTTTAGGGGAATCCGCAGCTGAAAGATTTTGGTAATAAAAGTTCATCGAATGATTGAACAAAATCTTTGAGGTTATAAGTGAATCTTTAATTACAAAAATGTAAATTATATTAGAAACCGTGCATTATTTTATTATACTTATTTGAAAACGGTTTACCCCAATAATGCAAAGGAGGTATTGATTGACCTTTATCGCTTCTCATGACTTTAAACCACTTCGCTTGTATAGATAGAGCTCTAAGTTTTTTGAAAACATAAAAAAAGAATTTAGGTTTATTCTTCCCTGTATTTGTCTTGCGCATAGATGAAAAAACAATACATTGTTTTTATTTTAGCCGCTTATACCAGAGTTAATACAAAAAAATATACAAACTATTTCGGTGTTGTCGTAGAAATTTCTAGAAAAATGGTGCAATCGAATAGTCTAAACATGTGTGAAAGCCTGTGCAATTTATTTATAAATTCTGTTGTACGTTGTAGGAAACGTTTGATACAGTAATAATTAATTTAAAGTTTTCTAAATACTCATACATATATATCGAGTTTAGGTCTGAAATTTAAAAAATTAAGTTCAAAGTTTTCGTTCACATTGTTGTCGGCTTTCGCAAAACACTTTAGATCATAACATATCACCGGGAATATTGATTCTTAGTGGCTCACATAAGTGTATCTGTAGCACAAGCTTTACAAGTACCACAATCTTCTAAATGTATGATGATTACGCATTTGAGTGTTCAGAGTATATAGAACACTATTTAGTTCTCATTACATCATAACAGAATTCGTTCTCGAGGAGCTTTCCTTGTTGCAGTTGCAAATAATTATACAATGTTAACTCAAATGAAATTTATTACAAAATATATCGTTCACTTCTAAATCGAGTATGTAAATATAATAATTACCGTTTCGAGTCGTTCTCTTACCTGCCTTTCTATATTTTCACTTTAAGTTTAAATCTAGTATTCCTAAGTTAGTTTATATCGATGACGACCACAAAAGAGATCGACGTCTGCAAAAGAAGATTGGGATTCCATGAGATGCAAATGAGGTTCAACGATAGCGGATCTATACTAGAACCATACATATACACATACTATTTACTTAAACGATACTTCTTTATAATTTAAAAACATATCCATGTACAGTACATGAATAATAAAGCCACCTTTTCAAAACTTATTTAAAGTTGAGGAATTAGTAATATATATATATATATGGAAATAAGCTGGAGGTCTGCAGTCTGCACATAGTCGAAAAACATGGCTAGTGGTTAACGAGAAAAAAATAGTGCGTGGGGTCCCTCCGCACGGAGGAAGTGAAACTTCGTAATGTCGCAATGAAAATAGGAAAGGGTAGAAATTGATTTTTAGTGAAATCATATTGTTTCTTTAAGACAAACTCTATTACCATTGCTTACAATTCACAATTGATCGCATCTTTTAATTGTCATTTTCGAGTGGAGAAATATCCAAATCTATAACATTTACAATCGGATTATGATAACTAAAGTAAGATACGAAATGTTTGATTATTTTTCTCGCTCTGGCTCTTTCTATTCCCCCTCCCCAGAAGCGTTGAACGTTTAACGCACCAGTGCTTTCATACCCCCTCCATGGTAGCGTTAAACGTTTAACGCAACCTTGTTGAAAGTGGCATTATTAGTTTCACTTCAAAAAAAATTAGGGGCGTCTACATTGTATAGTTATAAAACAAAAATAATTATACGTAATTAGAATATATTTATAAAACATATAAACGTATTTCAATAAAATAAATTTTGTAACACCAAACAAATCCTTTAACGTGTAAACCTACTTAATCTCCATTAATCTGTAGGTAAAGAAAATAGGTTACTGAGTTGCGTTACTATGAGATTTAGTTACTATAGGCCCCATAGCGTGCGGGGGCGCGAATCAGACGCACGTACGCCAAGACTAGTGTTGCCAGGTGCATTTTGCACGGGAGTTTAACCCAGAAATAACCAACAGAAGCTATATTTGTAGATCTAACATAAACTGTAAAATAATACATAGTTTAAAGAGAAGTTTAAATACTAAACTAAGATATTCTCAGAAATATATAAACATACCCTGTTGGTAAACGGCGCCTTTCGTAAAAAAATATACTGTATTTATTTGCCTTGGGTTTACGATGTAATGTGCACTACACTTTACGAGCTTTAAAATACTTTTAATCTTATTATGTCAAAATTTTCAGATGCGCGAAAATAACACTAATTGTTACCGAATTGAAAGTTCATGATAGAGTTTACCACAAATGAAAATAAATCTATGACTTTTCAAATATTTACCGCTATAAGAAATAAAAGTAACGATTGTTCAAGATTATAATAATTACTCATTATATGCTGAATAATATGTATTTGACAATTTCAAACATAAAACAAAGAAATATTTATCTACTTGGACTAGGCTGGAACGGAAGTTGTCCATTCCTGAGAAAGCTTTGTTCCGTGTTAATAACAGACACTTACACTTTTCACCTGATGTACACTCGTTATAAAAAAGGGGCCCTCTCAATTTCCAGATCGCTATGTGTAACATTAACCGAGGTCGTCCGCTGTTTATTGTTTTTCAATACTTCACCTGAATTTTACGCGCGGCTCTCTTTGAGATCACCCTCAAATAGCGAAATATTTACGTTAAAACGTCGAATAATAACTCTAAGTCTGTCGACTGGTCATTACTTGCAAATGTGTATAGAACAAAATAGAACAGATTATTTAAGAGAATACGAATTTGGATCGATATATTGAGGTACCGCACTAACTATGTTGTGGTAACCTTGAATTCTGTTACTACATAGAGCAAAATTCTTTTCCACAGATCATACATAGGTTCGGTTCATTTTTATTTTATTTATTTACAAAATTCTTCGTTTTGTTCTCTATTACTGTGTTAGTTTACGATACGTTCAAAATATTTAGCCTATTTGTTTTTCGTTTATATCTTACTAGCTGTTCCCGTGATTCCGCATACGTTTGTTTTTATTTGTGGTAACTATTATTTGTTATAATAAATATTTGGTTAGGTTATAATATAACTGTATTGAAGTCGATGTGTTGCAGCACCATCTAGTAGCATTTTATAATAAAAATATTATATGAATTCAAATATTAATGCATACCAATTTTGAAGCCAATTAGTTGAACATTGCAACGGTAGATGTACATTTACTAGTGAGTTATAGTCAAATGAATAGAATAAAAACCTTCTCCTTCTTCGTTAAAAAATATTTATATTTACCAACTTTCATAATAACCAGTTACATAATACTTTGTTATTACAAATATTAAATCCTATATTGGATAATTTATACCAGGTAATCCTGCATAACCAGTTGTATTTCAAATTTTTTTTGCTCACTAACATATCATATATATTAATACGTGAAGCCTAAATTTTGTATCCCTTTTTAACGGAATTGGGCGAACGGATGAACGTGAAATTTGGCATAGTTAAAGTTTATACGGAGGAGAAGCGCAGAAAGCTATTTATTTTATATAAAATGCATTAGAGGTACATTAAATTAATTAAAATATGCAGTACTCACACTACTGCTTCAATTTTACACAACATATACACACGTGTAAATAAAAAAAACATTTTGACATGTGTCAATAAAGGACTTCAAAAAACGTTGTGAAGGAGGTTGCTATGCTCGACTGTATGTATTATTTTACTCTTACGTTTCAATTACCCTTTTTCATTCTGCATTCTACAATGATATTATAACATAATACTCTTTGTCAAAAGAACCCTAAAAAATAAAAACTTTAAAAAATCAATGAACTATGCTCGAATGTCGACCTCTGGGCGCCCTCTAGTTACAGATTAATTGCCTGGTTAATCATGTAACTAAAAGAAAATGCAATACCAGTATGTAAATCTATTAAATATAGACTATATAAAAAGGGCGTATATATTCGTTCAATAATCATTCTATTTCACAACTTTAATACTATTAATTCACGTGATTCGCATGGTAACTGAGAATACAAAAATAATACTAAGCAGATACACAATATAAAAATTTAATAGCATGGGAATTTCTAAAATAATGTTAAGATAACTTACATAGCCGTCCGCCTCATTTCCTCGATAAATCAGTGCATTTAAAATCAACATTCACGTGGGTAAATAACTGCATTTCTGTGTTGCGCTGGGGTGATCCCACTTTGTTACATTCATTTCTCGCATTATTAGTGAATAATAACGTAGCTATTTGCAACGTGACAATGGTGTTTTTGTAGCCGTATTTCATTAATTGTGTTCCCGTCTTTAACCGTGTCAACTATTTCGACGTAATGACTAGGTCAAGGCGTTAATAATTATAAAGATTCGCATCTACTTACTTGATCGAACCATCAAGTACAAAATGTAAACACACGTATTTATACGTTATTTTAAATAATGTAAAGATACATTATACTAGCGTCTATAAGATATTACACCCGGATTTTAAGTAGACTTTCAATATAATTTTTATCATATTTTTCAGTGTATTTGTCGTTAAAGATTAGTGATCAGTTTTTTTAAACTAAATCATGAGGATATATGTCATGGTGGGAACTGAAGTTTCGTGCAGAAACCATAGTATATGAAGGTTTTTTCTAAACCCTAAGTTGAATATCTCTCACCAAGCATCAGTTGGTGTGTTGCGGAATCTGCACTTGAGAGGTAGTTTCGCTTTAACTGGCAACTTAGATCACATCGCCATTTAAGACAAGATGATATTGGTGCTATTGATGATATTGATATTGGCGCTAAAATTATAACGTATTAAAAAATATTACTGGCGTTGTGTAATTTTTGCATGACGCATACAGAGTATATAGAGGTACATTTCTACCACAGTATAGTGACTGCACTATACCTTTATAGTAAGAACTGTACAATCTTAAAATCAATAAATAAATGTAAATCTTATCTTTTCGGCACTTAAAGTTGTATCTGACTGGGGCGATGCAAACCTTGTTGAGTTTAACACTACAAAAACTCAGGCATGTCTGTTCTCCATGAAACGTAGCCCATTTAATCATAAACCTACTCTCCAGGGTGTACCCATACCCGTTGCCGATAACATCGAGCTCCTCGGCATAAATTTAAACGCCAAGCTCAACTATGGACGTTCTATTGAGGCTAAGGCTGAAATGGCTGCAAAAAAATTGGGGGTCCTTTTCAGGGTGAGGCGATACTTTACGCCGGAGCAACTTCTTAATCTGTATAAGTCCCAGATAAGGCCGTGTGTGGAGTATTGCTGCCACCTTTGAGACGGGTCTGCCAAATACCAGTTGGCCTTGCTAGACTCCGTTGATCACAGAGCTCGAAGACTTATCGGTAAAGACCCACTGATAACAGCCAAACTGCAACCACTTGAACATCGACGTAGAGTCGCCTGTCTTGTGGTATTTTATCGGCTACACTTTGGGGAATGTGCACAAGATCTGCACCAACTAATACCACCGTCTCCATTTCATCTCAGGACTACCAGACGCCGTACAGACCTCCATTCATTCGCGGTTGACATACCCTTCATCCGGACGAAGTGCTTCGCTTCGTCATTTATTATGCGAACCGCGAGGGAGTGGAATGCCCTGCCTGCGTCTGTTTTTCCTGAAGCATATGATGTAGCAATCTTCAAAAGAAGAGTGAATGTGCATTTACTGCGTGAACGCGTTATATCCTAGGCCTCGTCTTCACTTTACATTAGGTGTGACAGAGGTCAAGCGTCGCACAGTTAATTATAAAAAAAAAAATTCTAATTATAACTATTCAATACAGTTATTCAGTATATACAATTACAGCAGTTCATATCCGATCATTTGTCAGCTTTGAAGGTTCTCGGCTTATCGGTATACATTGGTTTAGACCAAAACGCGACAAAATAAACGAGTCACTCATGGGTTGATCACTGGCTGACTCGGGAACACGACACATCTTAGCGTTCCACTATAGCAGTTGCTAATCACGGTAGACAGTGGTCAGAATCCAGTCAGACACAATTCCCATATCTTATCACCCGATACTTTTGAATTGAAAACTTCTTTACGCGTATTTTGCATTCATTCCGAACGTTGAACGAAATAGAATCGTCATACTTATGTCGGTGACGAATTGGATCGTGTATACTCGGCTCCAGTCGTCACTGTTATCGTCACATCACGTTTACTGCATGACAAGGAGTATATCGTTCCAATAATTATGTTTTCTAATGATAAAACAATATTAGATATGTGTGTTTTTATATAATAAGTATAGTAGCCCTTTCTACTAACCACATAATTTCAAATATCTTATAGTCCATTTGTATAATGATGTACAATAAAGATTAAATTAAATGTTTCAAGCTACACACTTACGCATATACAGAAACACTTCTATCGTATGGTTATAAGCGCATACTCACTTTTTATTATATTTATACTAGCCTCTGCCCGCGACTTCGTCCGCGTGGAATAATTACTTTGCTAACACGTAACGGAAGCTCTCAAGAGTGAAAAACTTTGAAACATTCTGTATTAGTGTTCCGCTCCTATTGGTCTTAGCGTGATAATATATAGTCTATAACCTTTCTTGATAGATGAGCTATATAACACTGAAATCGGACCAGTAGTTCTTGAGATTACCCCCTACAGCGTCACAAACTCACATCGTCACAGACTCACAAATTTTACCTCTTTATAATATTAGTATAGATTGCGGAGAAAGTAATTTCAGTATTTATAATAATTAAAAATTGCAAACTTGTTAGATATTTAGTTATATAGATAACATCTGAATAAAGGCTACGCAGATGTACGATTTATTTAGAAGTGTTTTTATACATACAGCTGTATAAGTTTATAATCTGAAGATACACTTCAAAGTTTTAATAAACACTCTTTAGATGTTATAATGGCCGCGAGATTTAAATTCGTTTTACATCATTATCATTGTATCTGTGTGGAAACGGACATTTCTACTCTGCGTTAGATTATATAAAAGACTGTGTGAATGAGAAAAAACAGGTGAATCGGTTAGTGATGTGCGGTCTACATTATTTGTTTATTTTCATAATAACTGTTACTAGATTTAAATAACACGAATATTTTGTTACTTTATTTCATACTGTTCTACAGAAAAAAAAGTTATTTTCGTACAGTCCATTTAGAAGAAATCATAGAATGTTTATTCAGAATAATATAATACCAAAATATTGTTACAATATTGAAAAATGTCTGAATTAAGTTTAGGAGCTTGGTAAATATTTGAATTTCTAAACTCTGTAAATTAAAGAGCCAATAATAAAATGTATTTTCAATTTTATCACCGTTGTTAATAAATTTTTTTACCGGATGCATTCAACATTACAGCTTCGATATATTACAGTACATTACAGTATCCCAAATATTGAGATAATATAATGCAAATTATTTAATAATTACCCTTGTTATTTTTTACTACACAAATTGGCTATTTATATAATATCTAAATCTAACAGTATGATAAAACAAAATCGCATTTCGTATTTCTTTATGCCTTTCTTTCTACTAAATTACTCTACGGATTTCGTGACCGTTTTTACTACCGTTTAAGGAATCCCTTTCGGATGGTTTATATGTATAATATTTATATAAAGTCATAATGTATTATATTTATATAAAGTAGATAAGCACGGATGTATTTTATGTGGATATTTCGAGCTCCCGTATTAGTAACGCTGGCTAATTCTTATGAGACACAAAGTAATCTACTACGGAATTGTTCATCTTAAAAATGCGTATAGAAAATTCTTCTCTGGTATATTTTGTAGCCCGGTGAAGTAGTTGCTAGGTCAATAGCGTAGTCAGTTCGAAAAAAAAAGGTATATTTCTATTTATTGAGAATACTCTATAGTAATCATATGTACCTTTTACATATTATTTAAACAAACGTATGAGTGTACTTATTAAATTGATAACTTTTTAATTAGAGTAACTTTAAAATTCATTTTCAACATATTTGTATACAGAATCAAGTAAGATACAAAAAGTATAATAAACTATTTATCAAATAATAATAATAATTATAACCTACACAACTAAATGATTAAACACCGACATTTAACCTCAAATCTATAAATCCAGTTTAAAAAGTGTATAATATTAAAAAAAAACTTTTATCATAAATACTCACAATAAATTAACATTCACCACCATATATAATTTAGAATAAACACGCATATACACATGTATATTTATGTATGAACTTATTTTTGTATCTCCACTGATATAAAGCACGGGTTGTAGATTCATATATATTTGAATAACATTCATTCATGCCTTGAATATACATCAGTTCTCACGGAAACTTGACGGCCAATTAGCAACCGACTTCATGGTGTTGCTTTTAGGTGTTGGTGGTTTATTCCCTATCATTTTTTCCAAACGCACTAAAAGAAGTATAACTTCAATCACTGTTTATTCGCGATGCTATATCGACATACACAATATTCATCGAAATTTTGTTAAATACATACTTTAATTATTTTCCTATAGAAAAAAATCGCCTTTAAATCATATAATGTCAATGAATATGTTAGAAAATATCACAGATATATAAACTAAGCGCTATAAAAAAACCTTGACTTTGTAAAGATTCTTACTCATATGACTTTGATCGAAATGGAACTAAATCGTTTAGCTTTAGACCGTTTACACCACATTAGTACTTTGCCTCCTTGCGGAGCCGAGATGGGTCGCTAATTGTTCTATAAAATGTATACCACATTAGCCTGGAAATGCACGATTGGTGAGTAACACCCTCTGTTTATTTCCGAAATACAATGATAACACTACATTTTTTTCGAACTGAGTACGCCATTGACCTAGCAAGGTCTGAACAGCTTCACCGGACTACTACGGCGAGCGCTCAAGGCACTCAGCCGATTCAATGTTACCACTACGACAGCTAACGGCATATTGTTAATATTCCCTAATATTGTGTATAGTGGTACTATAAGAAAATTCGCATGACGTTCAGTTTTACTCAAAATATTTTCGCTCACCGTGAACTGATTACCAATTATATTTAAATTGATACAATATGCTAATTCCGAAAAATTCATTAGTGCATAATGTCGGAGCTGTGACTTTGAATTGATATTCCATTGGATTAACATCTCGCCCAACGTGATATGACGATATCTACTGTTCTCTGAAGAACAATGCTTAGTCCAACATTTCTTTATATGATTGAAGAACACACGACTGTATAAATTTCAAATGAAATTGAAATTAAACACTGACATAACAATCTTCTATCCGAACTAATATTATAAATACGAAAATGAGTTTGTTTATTTGTTACGCCTTCATGCGTTAATTACTCATCCGATCATTGTGGAATTTCGCATACACGTGGTTATAAGTACAAAAAAGAACAGAATATAAAAGAATACCAGTATAAAAACACTGTTCCCAAGGGTTAAATTTACATGAATGCGAACAAAGCCGCGGGCAGAAGCTAGATTAATATAAAATCATATCTATTATTGATATGGTTTGGAAATTAAATCGTGTATGACCAGTTTATTTTTTTCGGTCACGGACGTTGTAATTTGAGGTATGCATAACTCCTAGTAAAAAGTAGCAAATAATATATTTGCGGTCCAAAATCTACATGTAATAAAATTATAATAGAGCAATATTAAATATAATTAATTAACTGACCTTGTAGTTTAATAAAAACCCGGTTATAAAATACATATTATAATATGCGATATCATAACTAGATACAATAAAAATGTCTAAGTTTCACGGATGACCGCCACGACACTTCCTGTTCCATTGATAGTACGAACATTAAACGTCACAGCAGTTCCTGATATTTGCGTAATTTTCCGTTGGCACCTTAAAATTGCCATTTTACAAATTATATATAGAAGTGTTTTGTCGAACATACTGATCATATAATAATCTAACCAATTCTCTATAAATCTAATATATCGTAATATATAATAATCAAAATAATATATATAATATATCTTTTACCGGTGAAAATCGGGAGATATTCTCTATTAAACATGATGCAAACCACAATCTATTTTTTCATAACTGTTTATTATATTTCGTGTTATATTTAACTCAGAATTCTGACTATATTTCCCAAAATATAGTATTAATAACATCGAGCGCTCTGACCGGTGGAATGTCAATTTGATGTCCGCAGATTTGAACCCTGCCATATACTACCGAATTTATCAGAATTGGCTTACATTTACTAATTTAAATTGGTAATACTATCGACAGGCGGTGAAGGAGTACATCGTTAGGAACCTGAACCTAAGAAATATTCTTGTGGTACGTATGTGGGAAAATAAAGAACTGAGGATTTATCGGAGTTTGAGATCGTCAATACGTCGTGGGTGAGGGTGATGATAATGTTCATACCTTTCTTCGGGAAAAGGCCTATATCCCTGCAGTGGGTCTCTTACAGGCTGATGTGATGAAGTTATTATCCGTCATTTTTCTTTGCGACTATTGTAAATAATATACCCAAATAATATATCTTATTTTCTTGGTTTGTTTATTTGTACTTGGTGTTTTGGACACAAATTGGCCACATCAGCCGAGTGATTACCATAAAACTAAAATGAGTACCATTAATAGTCAATAATACGAGTTTTAGTGGTTTTTAATACCCGAAATAACCAGCCCGTAAACCATTCTTGGTTCCCCGGATGTCGGGAAAGCAAGGGTGTCGTCACATGAAGCAACGGATCTTAATGAGCCATTAATTTTATCTTCGAGTGCTAACCTTGGAGCTTGATTACGTGTATATTCTGTCATCTATACTAATATTATAAAGGGGTAAAGTTTGTGAGGTTGTAGGGGGTGATATCTGGATCTACTAAACCGATTTTGAAAATTATTTTACCAATAGAAACCCACGTTATTTTTGAGTGTCATAAGGTTATATATTAACCCGAAATATGAAGGCGTTTTTGTGGTATTCGTTTTTGCAAAGTAAGTCGGAGAAAAACGGTCGAACGAAAACGTTTCTTATAAACGCTGCTTAACGATGAGAGGAATATGATTGAGTTCCAAGGAAAAATTGTAGACCTTGATAATGCCTATAAAAAAATCAGTAACAGCATATATCTAACTTTTATATTTAAGTCATAAAAATAATAGTTTAAAAAAACTAAAAAAACACGCCTTCATAAAAAATCCAACTAAAAAACAGAACAAAACATTAACATGAGTTAATAAAATGCTGTTAATATCAGCACCTCCAGATATCAGTATTTTATTAAATTATTAAATTTATGTAATTTATTTATTTATTAAATTTAATTTTCTATTTTTTAGTTGGATTTTTTATGAAAGCGTGTTTTTTTTTGTTTTTTTTTAAACTATTATTTATTTTTAATTTAAAAGTTAATTTTTTTTAATTTTTTATCTTTTTTTTTCGGATTATTGCATTGTCATCTACCTTTGACAGGTGTGCAAAGTTTGAATTAAATCTGATCGTTCAAAGTAGGACAAAATCGAGCTCAAAGGGGTCGGTTACATACACATACAGGTGAAGCTAATAAAAGCGTGTTAAAAAAAAAGTTTTTTTATAAATTTTTTCCGCCCAACGAAGAGGATATTGGTTGGCTAGTTATATGATAAACATTCTATACTATTACAAATGTCACAATTTAGTGACAATTTCACTTTAATTAATTACTTGTCATTTATTTTACGATTACTTATTCTTCCCGTATACAAAATATCATCCAATTCGCTTACACTAACGTAAATTCTTGTATACTCTCCAGTTTGCCGGTATCGTTTAACATTACGAAAAATCACAGACATGAATACTCGTAATGTTTGAGCAATTCATTGTAAAGTTACAGTTATAGATACCTGAGCAACGCCGAGATCCTGCGTCATCACTGAAACTTATCAAATGAAGTTCCCTCCACTCAGTAATAAATTATTTTTGGAAAAATTAACAGAATCAATGGTAAATTTGTTAAGACCAACAAAAAACTGCATAATTTCATTCATTATCAAAGTAATTAAAAAAAAAACAAATGAAAATGGAAAGTAACATTCATTTCAGAATTATCTTTTATTCTTTTTCAAATTACCATAATATTATGTGTTATTCTATTATTTGCGTTCCTTTAAATATGGCCATGAGTGTAGACACATTACTATTAACGACATAAATTACTTAAATATTATATGATAGCGTTTTATTATACCATCTTCTACCGTCACAATATTTTTCTGCTATATAATAAAATAATCGAGTCGAGTCGAGTCGAACCGAGTCGACCCCTATTAAAGAAAATATGATAGATTTACTCAATTTAGTGGTCAACTCACGCTTGACTAACAAACTGAATATATAAAAGATGACTAGACAAAAAAGGACTTAACGGATCCTAAAGCAAATTCTATGTTCTATTATTTTGACTTTCCCTGTACAGTCCCAGTTAGAAACGTGAATATTTCAAAAAAATAATTCATTTTCATTTTAAAGTCAAACTGTGCTAGGTTAATAATAAAATGACTCAAGATAAATGTAAAATTTTATACATATAAAAATTATGTTCAGCACAGCCAATAAATAAAATCCATTCGTTACCTAAATAATTTGATTTTCCGTACAAAATGTAATTTCGATTCACAGTCAGTAAGCTCGCTGATAATGTTAGTCGTCTTGACGTTCATTTCAAATGTTTATTTCTCAATTTGCATAATGAAGTCGGACTCTGCACAGACTGCTCGGGGACTCTCAGCTACGAGACGAGGATTCTTGTTAATAATTTATAAAACATCCTTATGGACACTTCTAAAATATACGAACGCAGAAAGATTTCAAATTATTTTTCTTTATAGTTACCGTTACATAACTTTTACTTAATATTTGACGAGTTGTAATAAAAAGAGTGTGTGTGTACTTATGTACACGCGTTAGAAGTTATACTTATTGGGCGTAACAAGATAAAAATCTTTAAAAAAAAATTATGTTTCGCCTTGTTCTACGTTTGTAGAAAAAACGACACTAACAATAGAACAAAGGTATTTAATACATTGACAGTTTTAATACAAAGAAATACAAAGAAACAAAATGTTGACTATAGCTAACTTCAGGGTGTCGGTTTTTCGTGACGGTATGCGCGTGCGTCGTAAAAATTTACTCCCATCATTTTTCCCTAACGCGCCAAAAGAAGTATAACTTTAATTTGAAATAAACATATTTATCCATATTTTGATAATAAAGTTTGTTTAAAAGTTAAGTTTTTTATAACGTACTTGTGTAACCGATTATTAATTACAATTAAAAATAATTATTAAACTTTCTAATTCGTTACTGAAAAGATAATGTGGTGTCTCAGTAACTCTTTTGATCATACTAAATTTGAAGTTAGTCACAGATATATAATTAGTTAATACCTCCGTCATCTTCTGCGACTGCGTGAATCTAACACAAAAAAAGTCCAGAGAAAATTGGACACTTCTTCTTTAGTTTATGATATTTGCGAGGAAATTTATCTTTGTAAAATAAAAGCAGCCTATGTCACTCCTTATTACCTCAGCTATCTGCTACTGAACTCCTGTCAAAACTGGTCCAACTGTTTCCGAGATAACGGGAATAACAAACAGAAAGAGGAAAATTTGAGAAATGACTTATAAGGTCCAAATATATTGTGACGTTCATTTTGTAAATATCTGTTATTCTGAAATTACAAAGAATACTTCAGTTTTATTTATTTGTATAGAGTTAAGTTACTTATTACTTTATTTGTCATGGAAGCCTATTATTTAAATGGAGCAGCGTAAGATTTCATCGGTGCGATAATTATAATTATTTTACATCGAGTTGCACCCGATACATGTAATCGAATATAGGTAAGTGATCCTAGGGCGGCGACAGTGCAAGGCCAAATGTGGGCTGCGTGCACGACAGCGCCGGGGGATAATTCTCGACTCCTCACAATATTATGTCACTATTAGATATATTATTTATTTTTCTTTTAGTAAACTTATCACTGCATATTATGAAACAAAGTCTTCTGCTACGTCTGCCGAGCCCGCTAGTATTTAAATAATGTATCGAGATGCTTTGATTTTAACCAAGATAAAAACAGTTCTATCACATATAAATATACGTGAAATACTCAGTTAACAAACTCTTAGCTAACATGACCTTTTACAAATACAGTTGTCAGTTCTGTTATATCGTAAACCAATAATATTTGGTTTACGATATAAGTTTCAAATTAAACGAATCATTATAACGTATAACTTATTGCGTATCATTTGACATACGCATATAAATCGATATTTAATGTAATCGATATTTATATAATAAAAACACTTCACTTAAAGTGAACGTAAAGTAAATATTTTTAAAACCTTTACCTCATTTATATTTGATGGAAACTTGTGACGTTGAAAATGTAATATGAATACCTCTAAATGTCCGAATATCATAACATTGTATATTTGTTATAAAAATCTACAGGCATTCTCGATTAATGTAGTGTAATTGTTGTAGTGGGTCGATTAATACTAATTAATTATAGCAATATGTTATGGAATTTTAGTAAACACTAGCTTCTGTCCGCGACTTCATCCGCTTGGAATAGTTATTTTGGGCTAACGAGAACTTGCGAATTCGTTTACGTAGAACGTGAAAATACTTAAAAGTACTTTAACCTCGATTTTGACACATTCTTCATTGGTGCTGCGTTCCTATTGGGCTTAGCGTGATAAATAACGTGAAAATATTCGATAAATGAGCTATTTAACACTGAAATAATTTTTCAATTCAGACCGGTTGTTTCTGAGATTAGCACGTTCAAGCGAACAAACTCTTCAGCTTTATAATATTAGTATACATAAGTATAGATGTACATAAATTTATCAAAAACGTTCTGTATTAATCATGATTCATACTTCAAAATTCTTATAAAAGTTTACTTTCGAAAATGAAATGAGATCGTATTATCTTCCTATTTTTTTTCCTGCGAATTCTGTTCAATAATTTATAATGAATAATGTAATCTTAACATTTATCCATATTAGGATAAAACAGAAATGAAATAGGTTTATTCGAAATTTTCACACTCGCAATATCGGTATAGGTGACCATTCGAAACAGAATCGTTTCGATATAATAATATCGAAAGATATAGAATAAAAGTCCTGGCGCCTTCTTTCATTGCAAATTTAAGTACGTGAAAGAATTAGAGTTATAAGTACCAAGAATTAGATTTATGTATGTGAATAGTTAAATGTATTAAATTGTAAGAAAATATTGCACTAAATATACTTTGTAACTTGAACTAGTCTTTTTTTTTGTTGTTTAAAGATTGTAAAAATGTAAATAGGTGGTAGAGCCACGCTGAAGCTATTACTGGTTTCAGCGGGAATGGCTCGACTTGCTCGGGGTAGTACCATCCTCTCATACGAAACTGACGTGAAGTAACCAAAGCTGGCAACGCGCTTGCGACTTCCCTGATGTTGTTAGTGTCTATGGACGGTGGTGATCACTTAACATCAGGTGATCCACCTGTTCGTTTGCCTCCTATGAAATAATAAAAAAAAGAAAAACTATAATATCGAATTGCAAATAACATTATAAACACTAATTAAGCGTATAGTTTAATATCATATCAATTTAAAAATTGTATAGCAACTATGTACCTATAGACTAACAATAATTATAAATATTGAAATCCAGAACACGGAGCGCGTTGCTCTTTGTGATTCCTTGTATAACGGCACGCTGTTCATGTATGGAATCTGCAACTGAATTATCGATGATTTTTTGCATTAATATAACAACAATGTCGATGATATGTGGCTTATAAAAAAATCGCGTTTGCTAGAAGAACCGGTGAGACCGCATACCACGCGGGCGCTCGCGGCAAGGCCTCGCCGGCACCTGCGCTGAGCGGGGTATGCACGCGCACACGCGTCTACTTCGCGGCCGTACTCGCTTCCGCCCAATGCGCTTTCACATTTTGTACTCAAAATATAAGTTCGTGACATTATAATTTACATTAAATGCAGTCCATATTCACTCCTTCTCCTTGTTTAAATCGGTATAAGCTTTTATAATGTGTCATTTGAAAGAAATAAGCAACGGAAGTTGTCTCAAATACGTTATGCAACTAACAACAAGACGCAATGTTGTGAAATAATATTTCAAGTAATTAATATTTAAAAAAAACTATTCAAAATTGGAAAACTCCTTTATAAATAAGGGGAAGGATATTTTCGAAATAGACTCCGATGTAGGTCAAAAATATATTTATAAGTTCACTTATAGATATGATTTTTACCTTTAAGGTAACAGGTAACTTTTACCACTGATTCTTACATATTGTTACTTAATATCGTATATTGTTTATTTATTTATTTTTCACAAATAAACATATGATCCATAACAACTATTCTACTGAATATTACGCTGTAATTAAGAAAAGTACACGAAACTAATCATTTTCTTAATATTATAATGCGTTTAATAAGTATAAGAATGTATGACAAACAGAACATAATTATAATGATTGGTTTCTCGCTCTAGAACTACCTCTTCGTGATCAATAATAAATGAGACCGTTCGAAATCTTTCTAATCAGGTTACATAAAAGTGTCGTTATATATTGAAAATGTTAATAGTAAAACTTGATCCAGTTCTGTGGTATGTCGCAATTTATCTATCATATCTGTCCACTAATAGGTGGATGTTAAATTATATTCACGAATAATTTATAAGTACAGGCCAATGTTATGGTTTTGGAATGTGAGATGTGCAGTCAGCACGTACATAATTCGTGTCTAGATAAATGACATGGCTCATTAAAATAAGCGGTGCGCGGTAGCAACGAGATGCTATCAACAGACTACTAGTTGGTATAATAACGTGTTATAACATAAGTTTAATCGCAACTGGTAACAATTCAAACCGTTAAACATATAGACTATAGCACCATTACAAAGAAGTATAGTTTGTGACTTTGCCTGTAGGAAATAATCTAGGATTACTGATTCAACTTCAAAAATTATTTTATTTATCGACTGTTATTGAAAGATAACGTACGTGTAGTAACTCGCAGGTGATTGTTAGTAGAATGTATAATCGTTTCGTAAATCTTCAAATAAAAGAGGATATTTAACCTATTTTGCATTAAACTGACAGATAAGATTGATAAATCATAAAAAAAACATTCCATCAACAACGAGACGACATCCCGTGGTCGTTATATGGCACGCGACAAAAAAGTCCATTAGGTAAGCAAATGTATATTTTAATGCAGAATAAGCGATAAATCTCGCTATGGGCTTTCGAATTCCGCACAAGTCATCCGACGAGGTGAGATCGGCTGGGAAATACCACTATAAACTGTTCGTATGTACGAGTATTTACACTTACTCACATACGTACCGATGTCGTGTTGACACACACACGCGTTCACACACACATACGCTGTGTATTAAAACAATCATTATTTTTAATGATAAATAAGTAATCGTAAATCCTGTTTGTAAATTGAATATATAAGTAAAAGAATGATGTAGGCGATTAATAATGGAATGCCAGGAGTGTTGCTGGAATCTCTATGTACAAAAGCCAGTGGTGCTTGAGGTTCCGCATTGAGAGTTTTTGTGCTACATGGAGGCTGACACCATTGCAACTACTAGAATATATATCTAAAATAAAAAGTGCGTTTTTTTAATCTATATTTAAAATGTCATAACTGAGTGTTATGAACTTTACCCCTACCCCACTTGAATAGTTTATTATGTTAAAATATTTATATAATTTAAGAAAATTATTTATTATGGGCTCTATTAAAAACAATATGTTTACAAATATATGCTGCACATAGGTACTATTGGTCAATAAAATAACCTATAATAACCTCTTGGATATAACAAATAGGTAAAGATTTTTATTCAGGCTACTTGCACCAGTGTCTGCGGTCTATTACTCATGGTTATTTTATCAACCGTGCGTGCTTGTATACTGCACATTGCATTGAATTGCAGATGATTCGAGCGTAAAGAAAATTAAATGTTACGGAAACTTGAAATTGTCTCAAATAATCAGGAAAGAAGCGACTGAAAGAGAAATTCGAAATGAAATGGGCCGAATATTCTTTTTTTAATTCCATAAATTTATCTATTTAAATATTATAGGAAACGTTATCACATAAAGGCGAATTCAAACGTCATAAATAAGCTTGAGAAATCATATCAGAACACAACCATCTTATGTTTTTTTTGTTTTTTCGAACTGACTACGCTATTGACCATGCCAGGTCTTAACAGCTTCACCGGACTACTAAGGCGAGCGCTTAAGGCACTCAGCCGATTTTATTTTGACAACTAGCTCAAGGGTGCACGGCACACCTCGGATTTGACTGTTGCCTGATACATGCAATTCGCGACCTATGTGAGCTAACCTAAGCTAAAATAACTATTCATACATATACGAGTTGTTGAAACATATATGTTTACCAAGTATACATACCTCAACAACCCTTATATATTTCGTATCAGATAATATTCTAAACTATTTCAGTTTGATAAGGGAAAAAATAAAACCCTTCCACTTGCATGTGTAAGCGTGTATGCGTGCACGTGTGTGGAGGTGATATGTGTAATTTTGTCGCAGTGATGTAAGATTTTGTGTCACTGTATCGCGCTAACCATCTTATGACATACTATCAATTTTTGCAGGTTTGTAATTATACCCATACATCGAAAATTGGGGTGGAAAATAATCATGTACATTCCCTCAAGAAAGCTTAATTACTCAATAGTGAGACATATATGAGTAATTTAGATAACTTACTTGTATACTCAAAAACAATGATATACGGTTTGACTTATATTAAATCTTTTTTATATAAAAGTATAAGACCGTAAATATGAAGATACCGATGTTGAAAATTTGACTGTTCACTTTTTTATTTAGCGGCGAATGAAGATCGTATTTTTGAAAGATAGAAAATAAGGCTGTGAAGGAGTGTTTATCTTATAAATGGAAGACGGTAAGCTTTCAATTTAGTGTTGTAATAGTTTCTATTAGAATTTTTTAAAGAATTTCAGAAGATTAAATGTTTTTTCGTTATTCGTTTAAGGGCTGTCAAAAACGGAACAATAAGTATTATCATACTAAATAGAAATACCTTAGTTCCGAAAATAAATATACAATTATTTATAGATCGGTATGGGATGCATACATAACAATGAATGTAGGACATATAGTATGCATAAATAACAAAATAAATACTAATACATATCACAATACAATACCATATAGTATATAACACACCATGAGTAAGATGAGTTTAACTAAATAAATAATATATTAATTATAGATTTTAATTGCACAACCCTTAATGCCCTTACAGAAATTATTGAAATTATGTGTTGGAGTGCCGGCAGTTTTAAAAATCTATCAGAAAAGAATGGTACTTAGATGTATAGTTATAAATAAGAAATTATGTGTAAATAGTAAACGATATTGTCTATTTTTGCTGAATATTTTGTACTTAGTAACTTGCAAATTGCGAATCAACAATATACTCGTTAATTATTGTTGGTTATATTTAGTACCCCAATTGTAAATAAATTACTTTAAAAAAATTACGTAAAAGTTTGAATGAGTAAAATTATATTTAAAAAAAAACATGTGTGTTCAGAAGAATTAGGAATGAAGTTCCTTAACGTAAAAGGCAAGGAATTAAAATCTAAAAGTTTATCTTAATTTACAAGGAAAATAAGATATAAAATAGTGAATTATAAATTATAAAAAAAAATGCTAAACAAAAATAACTTTCAACGAAATTTCCACGGTTTCAGTTTTGAGGTTATACACCGGCAGCGTATAATACTCGTATACAATAGAAAGAGAGCGAAAAAGTAGTATATAAGGGTATATAACGCTTTTTCCTCAGGTGATGATTTCTACCAATCAACTCCTACCCCATGCCGCGTAAATGAAATTCGTTCCAAAATCACCTGTAAATTAGAACTTGAAACAATCAGTTCTTTAACTTTGTATTACAAATAAATGATAGTCATCTTTTTATCAAATCAACCCCTAGATAAAATGTAAACGTATGTGAGATATGTAAGAAAAGTCGTATGCTGTTTATTATAAAACATTATTAGTAAATAAACTATACAAATACAGTGGTACAACAAAATAATCCCAAGGAGGGTTGATGACAGGCAGGCGGCCGATCGTAAAATTAAGCCAAATCATATACCACAACATGAGAAACATGTTGTACCGACCCTACTTATGTGGGATAAGGGTAAGAAGAAGAAGAAGTAAATAAACTATAAGGCCCCCTCGGCAGCGGCTCAAGCCTAGGTCCGTTCCCGCGCCGTGGAGCCCTTGAGTACGCTGCTCGCGCGATACAGTGACACAAAATCTTACATCACTGCGACAACATTACACATATCGCCTCCACACACGTGCACGCATACACGCTTACACATGCAAGTGGAAGGGTTTTATTTTTTTTCCTTACTATATATATAAACTGAAATAGTTTGGAATATTATCCGATACGAAATAAATATAAGAGTTGTTGAGGTATGTATGCTTGGTACACATATATGTTTCAACAACTCATATATGTATGAATAGATAGCTTAGCTTAGATAGGTCGCGAATTGCGTGTAACAGACAACAGCTAAAGCCGAGGTGTGCCGCGCATCCTTGAGCTAGTTGTCAAAATAAAATAAAATCGGTAGTCCGGTGAAGCTGTTAAGACCTCGTTGTTGAGTTCGAAAAAAAAGAAAAACTATAAGGCACACGAGTGAATCTACTAATGATAGTAACTATCTAATACATATAAGTACCTTTGTAATTTAAATATGGTACAATATTAACACAAATACCATCGTATATATATCGCAGTATATACGGCTGTCACAGCTGTCTTTACCCTACTCTTTTTGAGATATGAGTATTGAATTATTTTTGACAGCATTCTTTTTACATTTTGACACAATATTAATAAGTAAATTTCGCTACACAAATACGTCACATCGTTTTTTATGAATCTATATTAAATATATATTGAGACCAAAGTGTAACAATAACTAGGTTTTACCTTCACATGGCGGTGCGAGATAAAAACGTCACGTATTTGTTTTTGAAGTTTACACATACTCCTTTATACTTTACAATAACGGAGATTATTTTATGAGGTATCAATTTAAAAGTGCGAGTTGCACTTGTCAAGGATATAAAAATTATTTCCTTTCAGTAAATAACTGTATTAAACTAATATCTATTTGTATGGAATAATTACTCACATGTATACGATATCTAAAATTTGTAACAAAGTCAATTGTTCTGTTATTTTACTTTTTTAAATAATTCATTATCATCCTCTTACCCTTATTGCACCTAAATAGGGTTGGTACAACATGTATTCCTTTTCCACTTTCACCTGTCAGGTGTCATCTCGGTCAGTAGCGGTTTCTCAGGAAGACAGCAGATTCGATCCCTGGACGCCCCGCCCCTACAATGCGGCGGACGGTACACCGTGGGGTTTTAGTCCGTGCGAGTCGGACATAACCCACTCTCTCCCCCGAGAGGGTGGCGTATCCATAAAGGATTTCCCCAAGTAAATAAAAAAAAGGTGTCATCTCCCTATTCAAACATATTTTGTACACTACGTTTCTCACATAATCTATCCATACAATTTTCGATCTACCTCTACTCCTATATCCGTCCGTCCACTTGCATACTTAAAAGTCTTCTAGTTACATGACTCTGATCTCTCCTCATGTCATGCTCATAGCATGCTAACATATTACTCTTGATCTTCTATTTCATTTCAAACGAAACGATTACAATATATAAATAAAAACATTACGTAGAAAATTAATACTTGTGTTGAATTTATTCAGACGAAAATAACTTAGCAAAATCTTGCTTCAAATATAGCTAAACACTATCATTAATTTTAACAAATGTCGATTTTATTGATGATCAATTAATATACCTGAATTCTTTGTCAATTTTTTTTTTCATTATAATTGTGTAATTACCACTCATCCCAATTACCCTTTTACTGGTTATAAGTTACTTCTATAACATTTTAATAATTACTGCTTAGCTCCTATAGAAAAGCGTAATATTTTTATACATATATACTAAATACACGGACAATTTTTTTTCTGTCTGTGAGAGTCTCGTCAAAAACGGTCCAGCTATTTCAAAGAGGGAGAAATAGCAGATACATCAAATATTTTACATATAGATTTTTTTGTTTCATTGCCAACATTCTTTAATATTATCTGTAAAGGAATAATGAAACTGTGACAAATTTAATTAAAAACAACTGTTGTAATTATTTTATGTACTTTCATATTAAGCTTAACGACTTGTTTAAGTTTTATGGTGTTTTTGTCACTAACTTAATAAATACTTTATCAAGAACGATACAACGACACGGTCATGAATTCTCAGAAAAGAATGTACGATAATTAAATTACTGGTTATTGTTTAGGTGTGAACTGGTCGCACGCGCGAGTTAGAATTATTATTCTAAACTTGGTGCGTGATAAATTGATTTGGTTACAGTGGTTACCGTGTACACATACAAATGCACCGTAAGTAAATCCCAGGTAGGTATAATTACGATAGTCTTTTTCTTCACACCTTTTATACATTTACATTTTGGAAATGCGAGCCTTAGTTGTAGTATACGGTATTACGTTTAGCGAATTATTTTGCATGCTAAAACATGTTCACCTTTTACGGGACAATTTGATTTCGGTCAAGACGATATGTATATCTATACTATACTAGTATTATATAAAGGTAAAGTTTGTGAGTTTGTAGGCGGTAATATCAGGATATACTAAACCGATTTTGAAAATTCTTTTACCAGTAGAAAGCCACGTTATTTGTGAGTGTTTTTTTGGCTATATATTAACCTGAAAAATGTAAAGACTTTTTTGTCGTAGTCGGATTTGCAAAGTAAGTCGGAGGCAAAACGGTTCAACGAAAACGTTTCTTACGAACGCTGCCTTAACGATGAGAGATATATGATTAAGTTCTAGAGAAAAGTTGTAGAGCATGATAATGACTACAAAAAAGTCAACAACATTATATGTCCAACTTTTATATTTAAGTCACAAAAAATAAAAACAATATTTAAATCGTTAAGTGATGTTTATTGATATTAAAGGAAGATATCGTAATAAATTTTGAATTTGGATCAAGTGTCTAAAAAGTAAATTAAAAAAAAATGTTTTTGCGTGATCCGCACAAAATGACCTCTATTTATTGATTTATTCGAAGAGAATCAACAACAAGAACATAACATAAATATGCATAGCATACATGAAAGTTGTTAGAATTATTTATGTTACTTATTAAAGTCGATGACAGCATTCTTAAAGATTAAAATACGATTATGAAAAATAAAAAGAAACAGAAGAATAGAATAGAATTAATATTATTAAGTAATTTAATAAATTATGAGTTAATAACAAAAAGGAAAATAGTTGGTGAACTATATGATAAAAAATAAGTAGAAAAGGCTAACGAGAAGAAGTGGTGTACAGTTAAAAAATTATGTATATTCTTTACATAGATAATCCTATTAATACTATAAACGAGAAGAGTTCTGAGGATAGATGACTGTCTGTTACTCTTTCACGCAAAAAAAAAACTACTGAACGGATTTTGATAAATCTTTACAATGATATATGGCTTGTAGATTGGAACAACACACAGGTTATAATTTGTAAAGATATTACTGAATTTGGCTGTAATATTACGGTAAATGTCAAGTTGAAAAAAATCTGAGAGATATTTAGGAAGATAGAAAGAAATAAATACTTTATTGTTGGAACAACCATACAAATAAATTAAATTACAAAACTAATTAGACAGAAAAAAAAATTAAAATGAAAAAAAGATGTCCAACAATTGGCGAACTTATTCAGCAAAAATCTGCAATACTGTAAGTAGTACTGCAGCGCTGATTTTCGACGGGAGCCTATAATCCTATAAATTCGGCTTGTGTTATATAAACCTTGTGTTACATGTAGATAGATGTACGGTGTCATCTATGTGAATAGTATTATAAAACTGAAGGGTTTGTTTGCTTGAACGCGCTAATCTCCGCTAAGGTCCGATTTGAAAAATTCTTTTAGTGTTAGGTAACTCATTTATCGAGGAAGGCTATAACGCTATATATCATCACGCTAAGACCAATAGGAGCGCACCATCAATAAATAATGTTTCAAAATCGTTTTTATCCTTTGAGAGCTTCCGCTGCGGGTTAGCGTTAGCTCAAAGTAACTATTCCACGCGGGCAGTAGCTAGTGTTTTATAAAGATAGAAATGTAAGTGAAGACGCGGGTGGCTGCTTGTATATGTATAAATATAAATAAAATAAAATGTCTCTTGTTCATCGGAGATAATCTCCAAAATGCCTAAACCGATATAGACGACACTTTTACTAAGAGATATAAAACCTTAAGAGTATTTATTATCTGTGCTACGTATTCATAGGGTAGTCCAGTGATCATAAAATTGAACAGGGATAAATTTAAATTGATAAAAGAATTGTAGGGGTTAAGTAGTATTAAAAAATATATATATTTTTTTTTTATTAAAAAGCAGTTCATAATTAGACCAGATAAAACGCGTAATTCCAATGAAATAAAACCACGGGAACAAATTCGCGAATCTAGCTAGTTAGTAGTAAAATAAATATATACTTTTCAATAATTCATAACTGTAACCATTTCATATACTATAAAAATGTGGAAACTATTCCAGACATATGTACGAAATTTTTATCCTACTATTTAATTTAAAAAAAACGATGTTAATAATACCTGCTATTATTAAGATTTTTAGATATGAATCAACAAAATATTTAAATAAGTATAGACTAATCGACAATTTAAAATATCAATAGTAGTATTGCGGAGGAACACCCAGTCCTTGCAAGATGATAAACATTAGATATAACTATGACATAATGGTCTTAAATATTGATTAGAGATAAAAAAGAAATTGAAAAATACATGAATTTAGTACAAATTTAGCATTATAATATATACATGTTTATAAAATATCTGCTTATTGGATAATAATGTATAAAATATTACCAGTACTCAATAAATCTAATGAAATACTAAATGTATCATTTAACTACACGATAATATGATTTGATAGCACGTGTTGATTGCTCAGAAACTAGTAAATTAATAGGCCAAACACGACCGTACATTTGGTATTTGACATAAATCAAGGAGGGCATACCGTTGATATGTAATATAACCTTCAACTTGTGTAGACATTGACTCCGGTTTTATGATACATTCAAATAAATTTACGAGAGATAATTCAATTTAAACTATTGCACAATATGTTAGTTACCTTACATATACAGCGAAAGCAGCTGCTCCAGTCTTGCTCAAGTCTAGCGTCCTGAAGTCCTACAGGCTCGCCCTCATTAGAACACGGCGCTCGTTGTCCTTCTGAAATGAAAAATAAGAAGTTATAAATAAACTGTATCAATTACATATTAATTAAGCAAAATTAAATTCGATTACAAACAAACGCGTAGGAGTTTATTGCGTGCATACAATAAACGCACGAATTGAGTTTAATAGTAAAGATTTAATAGCCGTTGAACCAACAGCAAATAGAACCAACGTATTTCATACTACTGGTTCCCTTAAATTATATAAAATGAAATCTATACCTAATATTATAAAGAATAACAGACTGTTTATTTCACGGTTTGTTTACGAAAATCAATCACCAATATTTTTTTTAGAACTGACCACGCTATTGTCCTGACTGGCCTTTACAGCATTACTGTCCACACACCGCTAGTCAGTTCTTTTTTCATTTTATAGTACATTAACTAAAGCCTGCACGCTTTATTGGGCGTTAAAAAAAGGCAAAGGGTCAATCAAATCCAAAAAATAAGTAACCTACTACCGTCTAGGAAGAATGCTGTATCGAACGGTCATAGTCCTACGCCGATACATTCAGTAGTTTCATTATATAGATTTATTCAGGAAGTTATATGTGCTGTCAAATATCTTGCTACTACAATTAGAAGCGAAGCAATCGCCGTAGGAATTATGATTATATGGGTAAGCGGGAAAGATGTAAATATAATGCATACAGCCCTGTGGCGTGAGGTGGAATGTCGAGGACCGAGGGTGATTCGGCTGTTTGCAGAGAACCGTTTATCACTAATAGTGGCTGAACTGTGAATGACTATGTTAGAGAGGTACCATACCGCGTGACTTAGTGGTCGGTTCCTTTCGCAATAGGTCGTAATTTATACAGAATTTGTTAAGCTCACCTAATTGAGTTCACAATAATTCAAAATTATAAAAATTTAACTGTAGTGAAACCGCGAGATGAGGCTTGTTTTATTATAAAATTCAACACTGCTTGTCATCAATAATTTAGAAAAGTAATTGTTCTAACGGTAGCGAACTTACTAAAAGAGTATAATGAAAAGCAGCCTATTACTTTGCGCAAAGATTACATTATAATTCATATTTTTGTATGCAATTATACAAAGCAATATTTTTTTTACAATATTCTGTAGGAGCTGGATACTTGAGACAATTAAATTATATATTTTGTTTTGTATCCAACTGTACCATGTGACAACTATATTTGATAGCAAATGTGATTGTTCTTGCACGTTGTAGCTGTCAATGATCTTCTGAATGTCCACGTGAAGCGTGGAGGCGGTCACTTTCCGTGCAACATGCGTGGGAAACTAAACTCCTATATTATTCACAAATGCACCGTTCGCCGGTTCTGAACTACAAACATTTTAAACGAGTTTAACGTCAAATAAATTAATTATATTGCCAAAGAATATAAATGAAGAGTTAGATGAATCGACGAATCGACGCAATCAACGTTGTCGTCCTTCGTCACGCTGAATTCCTATATAATTGGTGAGCTATTAATGAAAATACCAATTTTAAAATTGCTTTCTGAATACCGGGCAATTATTTAAATTTTTAGTACTTTAGACTTTTACCCTCATTCCGTCGCGAATATTTTAATGAAAATTTTAATATTATTTACGAATAATTACTTATATTAATAACACATAATAACACTTTGGATCATCGACTTCAATTTAATATAATAATTATAACTTTTTTGTTTCATTTTAAATTGAAATATGTATTTTTTTAAAGACCTAGTTATTAATTAATATCTAAGTTATTTTAGTGTTGTTTAAGTTTTAAACAGATGGCATGATCGAGTTGCTTCTCAGCGTTGATATCGTGGCCGTTTGATCACATTTTACCTTGATTTAGATCTACGGATCCGCATTCTTATTACGTAGCCATTTCGGGCGCCACTAGCACCGGTCACAGTGCTCCGGCCCGTGTAAATATTTTTGTAGGTAATTAATATGTGCTCGTCTGCGAGAACATTCTTCTCCGTTTACGTACACCATTATGTAAGTAAATATCGTGTTTTGTTGCCTAGACAATTGATCTTGTCGACATCTAATAACTTATGAATTATTTATGTTATAAACGAGTTGGTAGACGCGACTTCGTTATCTTCAAAATGATTTTGTTATTGCATGGGAACCACGTGTTTTCTTTAATTATCATTTTGTCATTTTCTACGTGTGTAAAGTTTAGACCACTCAGTGTTGTCAAAATTGGTTGACCTGTTTCGGTAATTAACTCGTAAAAGCAACAGATGTTTATGTTTTATTTTCATACTAACTAATACCGGCAACTTCGTCTGTGTTATTAACAAAATATTTTATGTACATAGGAAATAAAATAAGCATTACACCGCTTGCCCCACTTTTACATGGCAAGAAAACACACATGGCTGAATGCGTAGTGCTTACGAATATCGTAGTTTCTTAAAACTTTATATTAAATGAAGATATTGTTATAATCGTGATTTTAAATAACGATCAAGTGTTTAAGCCAGTGGTACTCAACCTTTTTTTAAACAGGCCGCAAACTAGAAATATTTAGGTACTAAATAAAAAAAACGTAATTTCAAATTAACAAAGTATTAATGTAGTGAAAAATGGTTGTCCAATAAAACAGGCTTGGTATGGCCGTTATATAAGGAACGCATTGCGGTCGGGTTATTAGGGATATATTTTGTTGACTCAGCGTGCTCATAGGTTTTCTGATGGGCATTTTTTTAAAATAATTGAAAATAAAGTATAGTCGGGTAGGCCAACTACAAAGACCCGGCTGTCCGCAGGTTGAGTATGGCTGGTCTAAGAAGTAAAACTAAAAAATAAGGTTTAAATCAATCCAGTAGCATTTAAGTGAAGCGCGCACACCCGCAATGCACTATCATTTTATTTATACATATTAATAACATAATATCATATCATTTTATTTTATATGGATTAAGGTAAATAACTGCTCAAACAGTAAAGTAACAACAAATCATCGATTTCTATAGAAAATACTAAAATTATGTTTTCTAATCTCCTATATCCACTCCTTAGCCAAATATATTTACACTCAATATCACATAGTAACTAGTAGATTTCAAGGCTAACATATTTATAAATATTCCGCTGAATTGTAAATCAACCAATTAGGTAACTCAAATTGTCGGAAAATTTAATTGAAGAAAAAATCTAATTTATTACATTCACATTAATCTTAAGTTTAGACGTAAATATGCGTTTCAAATGATGCGACATATGTTTCACTGCCTATCTGGTTTAGAGGTCAAAGCGATTGCTTATTATACTAATAAGGCCGCGGCGATCAACAGTTCGATTACCTATTCGGGAATCCTTCATTTCTCGAGCTGATTATGATACATGTGAAAAATATTCATCGCTTGAGTGACGTAACACAGATCATAAACAAGCTTAGTGCAATGGTAGTAAATATTATGCGAGGCGAGAGTAAACGATCCCAGCGGACTTTTGACGGCAGAAGTTTTACAATTATTAATTCTATACTTTTTCTTATGTTATAGGATGTAAACCAACAGGTGGGTCACCTGGTGTTAAGTGATCACCACCGTCCATAGACACCAGGGGAGTCGAAAGTGCGTTGCCAGCCTGTGTTTGGGGGAAAGGATGGGAGGGGGGAGAGAGAAGGGGAGGGGAGGTGGGCCGCTGCCGCTCTCACTAACCGAACGAAACGCTACAATGCAAGCACTGTTACTTCACGTCGGTTTTCTATGATAATTGAACTATTCATTACAGAAAAAAAAAATTACCAAAAAATAACAAGCGTATAGCACTGTTGTAGAGACCGGGCACATCCATTATAAACTAACTTTACATATATGAAAAAAAAATAGTTTTTATATTACAGATATTTAAGATACAACTATTGTCCTGCTTTTCGTGAACATAAAGGCGACTTATATCAAAAGTAAATAAATCCATTGTCCGCTATAACAAAACTTGAGAGGGTGTTACTTGAAAATTGATTGCTCAAGAACATCAAAAATGGAATCAATGACACTTATTGTAACATATTTTAGTCACGCTCAACCTTACTACTAACATCAAAAGAGTGTAACCTAGATAAGGATACGTAGATAAGCAATTTAATTGAGTATCAATGTCAATAGGCAATGGTTCAGTATTAATTCACACTGAACTTGACCTCCACAACACAGCTGCTTGACACTAGCGATGACACTTATATAAAACTCGCTTCCTTATTAACTGGCCTGTTGATTTTAGTGTTTTTGTTATTATTAGTTATTGCTTTGTTTTTGTAAGTTTATAATATTATTCACTTAATTTTGAAATCTATTTGGATCGTCGATTAGTTTTTATAGAAAAGCATAACAGAATGATGATCTTCGTATTTCAATTGAACTATAATTTAAGGACACCTTCATTTATCATAACTTTAACTCACGGATTCGCTCGCGTAAATAAGTTTTCATTTACCCATCAGATACAGTAGGTAAATTTTTTCTGGGTGATGGGTACTTGATGTACTTTTCTGTTCAACTGACAACGTGTTTGCCAAATTTCGAGATGATCGGATAAATAATTAAGACATGACTAGTAAGCTGACATTCACATTTGTATTATTTTTTATCATGGGACGGCAAAGTGACTGCACTATGCCTGATGGTAAGCACATTACAATGCAAATAACAATGACCACCGAGAGACAAGACATCTATCGCCGTTCGTCGCTGTCATGCTAGCCTGCGTAAATGTCTCTTCACGTTACGCTTGAAAGACCCTATGCTACAGCAATAAAGGAACACGCAAGCCGGGAGATTCTTGAACAGCTTCACGGTACGATAAAAGATATTGTGAACTTTTTAGTTCGTGCCCAGCTAGGATTTACCCTAAAACTGTGGCTCCGAAATTCAGCGGGCTAGGTTCGGTTATAAAAACGGAAGGAGAGTGGACACCTAAGTGGATACTTGAATAGATAATATAAAATATGAACAATATTATAATATACGTATACGGATTAAATTATAAACGATTAGATTATATTATTACCAACGAACAACGAAAAAATGTAGGAATACAGTAACGTAGATTAAAGACAGTATATATGTTTCATTTTATTAACAATAACTTCTTGACCTGATCTTTATCTGATAGAAAGTTACGATAATCGAAAACATAGTATAGTATGGTTCTCGGATATTGTATTGAATATTCAGCTATCAACGGAATGACTCCGTGTAAATTACAGAATACAGATTAAGTGGTCTACATTCCTCATGATTGTTTACGGTTTATTTACCCTTACACCTGCAGACTTCGTGGCGTGAAGTAGTTATTACCTAAACCCGAACTTGTATTATATCCAGTAACTCTACTGAAGCGACGACACGCCACTGTTAAACGTACTCGAATTTTAATGGTGGTAGAGCCACGCTGAAACTATTACTGGTTTCAGCATGAATGGGTCGGCTCGTCTGGGGTAGCAACACCCTCTCATAGAAAACCGACGTGAAGTAGCAGTGCTTGCATTGTTGCGTTTCGTTCGGTCAGTGAGAGTGCCGGAGGCCTACCTCCTCTCCCCTCTCCCTCTCCGTCTCCCCCTAACCCTTCCCCCTAAAGGGTGGCAACGCATTTGCGACTCCTCTGGTGTTGTTAGTGTCCATGGACTGTGGTGATCACTTAACATCCGGCGACCCACCTATTCGTTTGCCACCTATGACATAAAAAAAGAACATTTAGTGATTAGCGTTCTCGGACACCGTGTCGATCGACGTAGGTTCCTTTCCTTGTGAATGACCCAGAGCTTACGATAAAGTAAATGATGAAACTATAGTAGGGTGGTACAGCTTGTTCGGAGCTCGCATACCCAGCCACCTCAAATTGAAGTCTGTCGCTACGCACCTCTAGGTGTGTTTTTTTTTTATTGTAGCATGGCAAAATGACTGCACTATGCCTGATGGTAAGCACGGTACAATACAAAAACAATGGTGACCACCGAGTGACACATTATCCATCGCCGGTCGCCGCTGTCATGCCGGCCTGCGAAAAGCTGGATATGCACAGGCTGATCCCGAAACGCGACCCACAGAGACGAATCATTCTGACGGGCTTTTTCGCCATATACATGGTGGTTGCGACACAGGTAGACTGTAAAACCCTACCAGCTCGCTTTCGCCATTGCCTCGTTCGTTATTCAGCAGGGTGCACCACGCGCAGGTGAGGTTGGCTTGAGTGTCTAAAGTCTTAGATGTTATTCGACACCCCAAGCAACTTCCAGCAACTGCACTTAAAACTAGTCCACAGTGAAACCAAGTGAACTTCTGATCGAACGCTAAAAAACATATGAAGTGTAAAACAAAAGCTATTGTTTTTATATTCGTGTTTCAGTATTCTTACTTCCATATTCAGGTATATTATAAAATAGCTTCTGTTCGCGACTTCGTTCGCGTGGAATAGTTACTTTGACCTGACGCTAACACGCAGCGGAAGCTCTCAAAAAGAAGAAAAACCCCGATTTTGAAACATTCTTCAATGGTGCTCCGCTCCTATTGGCTTTATCGTGATGATATATAGCGATAAATGAGCTATCTAACACTGAAAAAAATTTTCTATTTCTTCGGACGGGTTGTATCAGATTTATAATATTAGTATAGAAGTATAGATAGATGCAAAAATGAGTTTGTTTGTTTGTTACGTTTTCATATCTTAACTTTATTCCACTGATCAATATGGATTTTTGCATATACATAGTCTTTTCATGCAGAAAAGATGAAAGAAGATCCAGTTCCGTACAGTTATAGTTCGGTATGGTTCCGTAGATCTAATATATATTAACCTCTGAGCTGGTAGGCTGGAGGTATCGTTAGACTCGTGGTAATAGTGTGAGTGATATAAATAGATTACGTTGAATACAAAACGGCTGATAATTAAAACTGAGAGGATTTGCAGTCCGGTTTTTGTTTAATAATAAAAATAAACGTCGATTCTTTCAAAAAGAGTATTATTATTGTTCAAGAGAGTTATCCATACTTTGACTTATAAAATGCCACACTATAAATTTCAGAATATAATGATAATTTTTAAAAGATATATGATTAATTCAATATTATTACTCGTTGAAAACTCAAAAATCTGTGTAATGTATAGTCAAAAATATATTTACGTCTATATATTAAAAACTTAAGTGACCTACCCACTATGCACTTAAAATTATGGTAATAATTAATTTCTTAACTTTTTTTTTATTGTAGCACGCCAACTGACTGCACTATGCCTGATGATAAGCACAGTACAATCCAAAAACAATGGCGACCACCGAGTGACACACTATCCATCGCTGGTCGCAACTGTCATGCCGGCCTGCGGAAAGCTGGATATGCATAGGCTGATCCCGAAACGTGACCCGCAGAAGCCAAAAACTATGACGGGCTTTTTCACTATATACATGGTGGTTGCGACCCAGTCAGGCTGTAAAACCCTACCATCCCACTACATTAATTTTATGTTTTTGAAATATTATTCCACACGAGTATAAAATTTTTCGACAAATTACAGTTTATTTCTGTAGTGATTACAAATATTTCAAATGTATAACACCAAAACGAATAAATCTAACTGAAAATTGTAATAATAATTACAAAATATATATACATCAAACTGCAGTATCTATTGGTTGTTTGGGTTAATCCATGAAACGGCTGAACTGATTTTGGCAAGACTTTTACTGGCAGATAGAGATCTTTTCAAAATGTCATTGAGGTTACATGTTATTACGCTTTTCCAGAGAGACTAATCAGGAGCGATCAAAATAGGCAGAGATAACTTAAAATGGATAAACTTAACTCCTAAGTAACAATGATAAAATAACAATAGACAAGAGAATCCATAATTAATCTAGATTAAGCTCTGAGGAAACAACAAAACTATTTTCATGAGACCCAAGTCACAAAAACCACCTAATAATTATACAGAAGCTTGTTAGTCGTTGTTTTTAATTTTATACATTTTGCATATGATTGGAATACCATCAACACATAAGTATTTAAGAGACACACTGCGGGGCTATATGCCTTTTCCTAAAGGTATGGACAAAATCAGCACGTCAGCCCACGATGTATTGCCGACTTCAAACTCCGAAAAATCCATAATTCTATATTTTCTCATACACGGTGGTTCTACACTTCTTAGGTTTTTTCAATATTTTTTCCTTCAAAGTCAGCCAGCCGATAGGGTTGCCAATTTAAATTAGTAAATATACGCGAACAACGAAGAATTCGTTGGTTAGGCGCCGAGGTTCGAACCTACGAACATCGAATTAACATTCCACTGGTCATATCACTCGATTTTTTTTTATGTCAGGTGGCAAACGAACAGGTGGGTCACCTGATGTTAAGTGATCACCACTGTCCACTAACAACACTATAGGGGTCGCAAGTGCGTTGCCACCCTTTGGGCGGAAGGGTTAGGGGAGGGAGAGGGAGAGGAGAGAGGAAAGGGGAGGGGAGGTGGGCCTCCGGCGCTCTCGCTAACCGAACGAAACGCAACAATGCAAGCACTGTTACTTCACGTCGGTTTTCTATGAGAGGGTGGTACTACCCCGGGCGAGCCGACCCATTCATGCTGAAACCAGTAAGTTTCAGCGTGGCTCTACCACCATTGTATTTTCGTCGATTAATATGACTTGGAATGGCAATGGTTTTTGATATGGAACACCATATTAAAAAACATATGATATTCAAAGAACTACGTACTGGTCAGAAAAGTAAAATGAATATGATTCATGTGGGAACTCGCTTCGAAAACATGGTTTCACAATTGAAGAATTGCTGTTTAGTACCTACAACTCTGGTTGCACAATCGTAAGTGTTGAAATCCGTTCATTGTAAATTGTCTACTACGTGTCAAAGTTAACAGAACCGCAATAAAAGTCACAAGCGTTAGAATAACATTGTGATATACATTGAGAATTTCCAATAAACATCGTTTTATTAGTTTTAAGTGTACACCATTAGTTTATGTTTAATAACCTTTGGGATATAAGGGGTGTCGGATAACACCATAAGACTTGAGACACCCAAGCCAACCTCACCTGCACGTGGTGCACCCTGCTGAATAACGAACGAGGCAATTGCGAAAGCGGGGTGGTATGGTTTTACAGCCTGACTGGGTCGCAACCACCATGTTTATGGCGAAAAAGCCCGTCACAGTGATTTGGTTTATGCAGGCAGTCACGACAGCGGCGACCGGCGATGAATGGTGTGTCACTTGGTGGTCGCCATTGTTTTTGGATTGATAATATAAAAAAAAAACAAAACAAAACTTATCTCCTTAAAATCTGATGGCAATCATGTGCATATACCAATAATAGAATGAAGCCGTTTTATTACTTTTGGAATAACTGTTGTTATTAGCAGTTGTCAGTTATTCTGCTACAGGTCAAGTCCTCTCTTTTACACATCTATTAGTTGTCTAAAAATATTTGCTAGTGCCAACGTTACAATAGCTACTGACCGACTGCTATAATTATCAACAATAATAATAAGGCAGAATAATTATATCATCAATAATTTGTTATACATTGCATAGAAATAGTGCATTAATTTTTTTGTAAATAAATACCTACCTACTACAAATATATTAAAGTAACTTATGAAACACTGAAAATATTTCCGATATGATCTGCATTAGTTCAATAAAATAATTCTTCATTACATAGTATAAAACAAAGTTCCCTATCGCGTCTGTCTGTCTGTTCGCGATAAACTCAAAAACTACTGAATGGATTTTCATGCGGTTTCACCAGTAGAGAAAGTGGTTCATGGGGAAGATAAAGTATAAAACATGTAGAATAAAACAAAGTCGCTTTCTCTGTCCCTATATCCCTATGTATGCTTAAATCTTTAAAATTACGCAACGAATTTTAATGCGGTTTTTTTTTTATAGATAGAGTGATTAAAGAGGAAGGTTTATATGTATAATAACATCCATTAAATGGTGGAGAAATACTGTTATTTTTGAGGTTTCTAATGTGATGTCGTAAATAATTACATAACCGATTCGATGCAAACGAAGTTGCACGGGTCAGCTAGTTATTAAATATGGTAAAGTTTTTCTAAGCCCATCTGCCTAACAGTATACCTAAAAGTGTGTTCCAGCAGCTTTACTTGAGAGTCAGTTCTAATCTAGGTTTAACATATTTACCACCTTAGACTACATCGCTATTTAAAATAATGTGATATTATGGTTAAACGCTAAAGTATAAATAAAGATTAAATAAAGTATAAAAAATATTATATTGTTAAAAAATCAAAGAAAAATTGGAAACTATGTTAATATATATTTTTTATTATATTTAATCGTATGCCTCAATTTACTGTCCCTGCGAACTTCAGTTTATGTGGAAAAGTGCGGCGGCCAGTAATTAATTCTTGTTTAGCACCACCCGGGGAGCACGCTTTTTTTTATATAGTAGCTCGGTAAAGTGACTGTACTGTGCCTGATGGTAAGCACAGTACAATCCAAAAACAATGGCGACCACCGAGAGACATACTATCCATCGCCGGTCGCCGCTGTCATACCGGCCTGCGTAAGTATCGCTTCAGGTTGCGCTTGAAGGACCCCATGTCATAGGAATGATCAAATCACGTGCAGGGGAATGAGAGGTAAACTTCTTGCAGACGCGAGTATTATCAGCCCACTCCTTAAATATAATTTGGATATCGATTTGTAACAAAATTACATAACATATGAACATACTAATGAAGGCGGAGTTTGCGGAAACTGAGTCGTTAGCGATGATGGTGACGAGCATAAATAAGCATGCGGCGGCGTATGTGGTGCGGCGCGGGCTCCGCATGGTCGCGGCTACTCGCGGCGCCTGCGCCCGTCGTGCCGCTTCCCTCGCATCACACCCTCGCGCCACACCGCATGCGCGCAATTCCTGAAACAATGCAAAACTTTCCTTTACTGACTGCTCAACTTATTTCAACTTATTTTAATCTACGTTCGGTGAAGTGATTGCAAAACACTTAATGAATTGATGAAAATGGTACGGTGACACCCGTGGTCAAAGATACACTATGTTATTTATGACCTACTGAAAAGAACAATATAGTGGAAGTTACTTTGCACTTCCGCCTGGTATTGATTGACCACTACTACATCTTACTGTAACAAAAAGCTAAAACAACAAAGCAAGTGCAAAGTGACGTCCACTATAATATTTGTTGATGGATTTCCGCAAAGTAACACCTTCTTCAACCAAAACATTATTGAAAAGAGTCACTATTTATACTAATTCGTCATCCACTTTGATACTAATGTTTTACAACTGCATAAAATCACAGTATGTTCGAGAGTGTTTAGTACAATTAGGCTATACATAGCTGCAATGCTTTCAAAGTATATTCAACACGCTTTGAACGCTACGCTACGTAATGGAAACGCACTTAAAATAGTAATATATAGTTTGACAAACATTGGTAATTTTAGCTGAATATTAATTAATTCAGTGCACTGTTTTATAAATCAGTTATATTGCTTTAAATAAAGCCATCACAAAATAAATATTAAATTATAAATTGAAATTAACAGCAATTACTTTTAGCCACAAGCTCTTCCCACAAAAAATGTATATAATAAAGTATATAGTATTCTTCTCTGGTAACAACTGTTTGGTATGATGCTGATATGTATCGTAGTGATTGAGTGGTTTAATCGCATGGCATTTCAATTCAATCTCCACAGATTTTTAACACCGGCACGTACCAAGGGATATTTGCGCGTACATTTACTCACGAACTCACGTGAAGGAAAACACCGTAAGGAAAGCCAAGCCTGAGAAAGGTTCTTGTAATAACATCGTATGTGTGAAAATATAGAATTGTGGATTTTACGGAGTTTGAGATCGCTAATACACTGCGTCGTGAGCCGGCGTGGTCATTATGCTATAACTTCCTCGAGGCGGAGGCCATAGCCCTGCAATGTATCCCTTAAAGGCTGATGTGATGATATGATTTCTCATGTAAGACTACAATTAGTTATAAATCAATGAAAATTGTTGCTGAGAACATTAAAGTTTAAAATCCTACTTAAGACTTTTTAAGCTTCACCGTTGTTGAAACATGTGATACATATTATGTACTGTAGCTGAACTGAATAATGTGTGTTGTACAGTTATATGTCAACCAGTGGTGAAGGTTCTGAAGGTGGTAGAGCCGCGCTGAAGCTATTATTGGTTTCCGCATGAACTACCCTCAGTAGTACTACCTCAGTAACAGTAATACTACCCTCTCACAGAAAACCGACGTGAAGTAACAGTGCTTGCATTGTTGCGTTTCGTTCGGTCAGCGAGAGCGCCGGAGGCCCACTTCCCTTCCCCGTCCCTCTCCTCCATCCCCCCTCTCCCCAAACACAGGCTGGCAACGCACTTGCGACTCCTCTGGTGTTTCAAGTGTCTATGGACGGTGGTGATCACTTAACATCAGATGACCCGTTCGTTTGCATCCTATTATATAAAAAAAAACAATATCTATATTGGAAAAACATAACATTTGCAAATTGACAAAATATATATATAAACCTAATAGAATATGTTTATATTTACATTACGTCAGAACGCTACTCACTGATGTTACACGTGATCGATATTTATGATATTTAATTAAACGCAATAAAGATACGATCGATACTCGTACTTCATTCTACGATATCTGTTGTTATGGATAGACATAACTAAACGTTTGTTTCCAATAGTACATTGAAACAAATACTCAATAATAATGTATAAAATATCCTTCCACTACGCTGTACATTAAAGAAACTTTTAATTTTTTTTTAATGACTAAAGATCAAATGAATCCAAAAGTTAGGAACCATCTACGAAATATTTCGCATCGAATATTCATAGTCATATGCCGATAGGTTTAGTAGTTTTGACGTGATGGGATTTCAAAGAAACTGTAATTTCAATATATGTATACATTTGTATATACATATGACTCAGTTATCAGGACCGCTTGCAAAAGATACCAACTTTCGTAAAAAATAAAATGAATGTCCGAAGGTATCCAGTAAAAAGCGTTACCTCATCTGTTGTCCCTTTACGCTATATTTAGATGCATTAGGTTGTTAATTACTATATGGAACCAATGATTACTTAAACAAGCACGTATATATATATTATACAGAGAAGCGTAAATTAATTATTCAAAACTAATCAGCGATTTTATAATGACCCCGAGAATAATGCAGGATCGATTCTACAGTTTGTAGAACGGTGGACTGATGTCCTTAACGCATTTTTTACAGCATTCCGCTCGTACATTGACCTCGAGTACTCGGACGTATGGTATTTGTTCATTAATAATATACATCGAAGCAAAAAGTGGTTCGTATTACGATCATTTACACAGGTACAACAGGAATCAAGAGTATTTCGCCCATTATCACACAAGAAACAACCATTACTGTCAAAGTATGTAATTATTTTAGCTAACTGAACAGGCAACTTTTTCAGCCAGCTGAAAAAAAAAAGTATTATAAGGGCTTATATAACTGGCCGTATATAATTCTTAACTTGTCTTCTTCTTTTTCTTTTCCTTGTTTTGGCTCAGCAGAAGCATTTGCCAGTGTCAATGTTTTGTTTCAATGGAGATTACAACACATTTTACACAATAAATGTCGTGTGATTATTTCAATGTTCCAACAAGATGGTGGCTCCCTTGTTAGAACTTTTCAGGGAGTTTTTGTGGCATCTCAGAATTCATGGTCCGAAGTATTATTTTCCATTCACTACACTTATACACAATAACAGAACTGTATTACGTAAAACACCACCAATTTCACAAAATATAGGGTCAAACAACACAAGATTGTGAATAAAATCCATTACATGACAGTCCAAAATCTCACCAAAAACTCTTTCATAATTTGTCAGTATTAAAAAAGTGTTGTATAGCCAACCAGTACGCGATATATTTAGACAAAAACGAGGAAATATCAATAGCAGGATGATGGCATGAAACGCTATGCACAGCTCGTCATGTAGTTGTGATACGATTCAATATATCGTATTTAGAACACAGCTGGTGCTAAAACAGTGGTGGCGAATTTAAAGAACGTGTGTGACAGATGATGGATTTGAAATTTTTCTGGCACGTTATCGATTTTCAAATTGTTTTCTCAGTTTAAAACCAACATTACAAAAATAATAATCACTACATATTATAAAACAAACTCCTCCTCTGTCTGTCTGTTCGCGATAAACTCAAAAACTGCTGAGCGGCGGTTCTCATTAATAGCTAGAGTGATTTACGAGGAAGGTTTAGGTATATCATTTGTCAAGATTATTTGTAAATTGATTGAAATATAACGATAAATGTTGGAAGTGTCTGAAAAAGTCAAGCCGGCAGAGAGCATTTGTTGAAAACGCTGCCTAATCCCATTGAGATATAACAAAACAATTGAAATGATTAACGACGCAGACAAAGACGCGGGAATCATCTAGTTATCTATATAAATAAAAAAAACATTCTCCACAGGTATGTAAATGGTCAGGACGGCTGCATTTATTTATCTGATACTTTATTTCTTGTGTTTATAATTATATGTGTCAAAGTTTGTATGTAACAAATTTTTTTTAATCGTACGGAAATGTGAAATATTATGGTTAAAATCTCCATACAAAAAGTGAATGAATTAGTGAGACATAAGACAGATAAGTCTTCAAAATTAATCACATAACTGACAGATTGACGTTCAGTTACCCTGGTTTTTCATTAATAGCCTGTACGGAAGATTTTGTAGTATTTTCTTTGTTAGTACACTCGTGCGAAGCCGGTGTGGGTAGCTAGTATAATGTATCTTTAATTGAAATAATTTTACCTGCGTACAGTCTAACTTCTAATAAAGTAGATCTCCATATATCTATTGATAACAATATAACATCACTTGAAATGACAATACAAGAGCAACAATCTCATTAATAAAAGTTATATCTATAATAATTATATATTATTATTTTGCGGTGTGTTGTTGGTATATTTTTGATTTCAATCTATTTAATTCAATATGAATAATTCAGTTGAATTCAATATAAAACAAAAATCTCAACAATTGAGTTTTTACTGTTTATCACTTACTAAGAATTTCATGCACACAAGAAAGGATACTATAATTATAACATTTGGTACAGGTGTATGAAAATGTTCGCCACTTGTTTTCATAGTATTTACAGGTCATCAATTAGGAAGGTTTAACGATTTTTGTTTGCATATAAGTATGGTATTAAATTGTTTTTTTAACAGAACAACTGGAACCTCTGTAAATACATACTACTACGTATTTCTTAAAGTACAAAGAACCAAAGTTTACAACATGCCGATGACAAAAACCTTGAATTAGTACATACAATGTTAATTAACAACATCGTTGTTTTTTACTTCTAAAGACTTTTATACCTCAATAAATAACGTAGTATTAGTCTCTTTACAGCGAAATAACAAGATTTTTAGATTCAATATAACATCATAAACAATTCTTATTAATAGCTAACTGATACCTGCAACTTTGCCTGCGTTATTTATTGTCTTAGAAATCTATTTTATATAGACTAAAAAGACATAAAAAAATTAAAAGGGCAATTCACTTTGCTTACAATATTTCTTTGTATACAATGTTATCCGTTTACTTTCCCTCATCGGAGCATGCGCACTAAACCGCTTACTCCACTTAACGACGACAAGAAAACACACGTCACTGAACGCGTAGTGGTTATAAAAATCGTAGTTTTGTTTAACTTTTATAATTTTATAATAAATAAATTTACCGTAATAATTTGTTTTTAAGAATGACTATCCTTGAAGTAATATTTATTGAATATATCCAGAGGTGTGGTCGCGTGAAGCGCCCGCAGCCACATTTTTTTTTCTTACTAGCTACGCTATTGGCCTGACAGGTCTTTACAGCTTCACCGGACTACTACAACCACCTATCCCTATTATTTTATTTACATAGACATAAAATATATTGTTGTTAATCATATAATATATTGTAAAAACTATAGTCTAGTATATTCTATACCTATCAAGAATAAGCTTGAAAGTCGAAATTCCACTCGTACTCTATTACCAATTAAGACAGTTCCGGTTCCAGATCCTCTTTGGTAATGCGTTTAGTTAGTTACACGACAAAAAGAAACATAAAAACGTAATTGAATCGCTTAACATATTATTTTTATTGAATCCAAATTAACTACAGTATTTAAATAAAGCAGAGAGCGTGTGTTTGTTAAAATTTCTATTATCTTTTCTACACTAATGATATAGTTTAAGATAAAAAGGGGTTTTGGAGTTTTTGGCGGGATATTGGAATGTCATGTAGTGGTCTTTATATTTTATCCATAATCTTGTGTTATTAGGCTTTATATTATGTAATGTTGGTGGTGCTTTACGTAATATAGTTTGGTTATTGTGCACAAGGGAAGTGGATCGGAAATAATACCATGGAGTATGGATTCTGACTTGCCACAAAAACTCCCAGGAAAGTTCTAACAAGATGGCCGCCATCTTGTTAGTTCATTGAAGTTATATCAAGAAACCTGTAATATCGTTACTCACTTGACAATGGCAGTAATAGTCTACTAGAAGACTGGTTGCCGAAAATAAAATAAAAGAAGAAGAAAGAGGTTTTGTAATTGAATTTTAAGGTTCACACGTATTCTAACTCAACACAATCTAGTGTTATTTGACATTTAATAGGTAATTATGATAAGGCAAAGATCATAGTTTAATGCTCCATAATACAAAAATATATTTATAACAGAAAAATATATTAATATTCAAAAGAATCTACAAACGCGTCCACGGTCACGGGTATTATCATAGAAATAGTAAATACGCATGTATAATATATAGTATACTAGCTGTGACCGTGACTTCGTCCGTGTGAAACTTTATGTAAAAGAACAGCGATTAATAAAGTCAACTGAATATGTTAAGTTCATTTACTTATCTACATTTCTCTCGTACTAAAGTCGCGTCGTCATTAAAAGTGCAATAACGTTAAATAGACCGGACAGATTTTAATGAAACAAAGTCTAAACGTTACTCGTAGACATGCTTTATGATTTCTTAAAGAGGTTTTATCACGAACGCAGTATTTTAGCAGTGATACGTATTCAAACAAACAGACAGACAGATAGACGAACAGACTGATATTTCAAAAATTGATTGAAATGTCTTTTATTACTTATTCCTAGACAGTTGCAACAATTTTTTTACAAAAATCTAAAAATAAAAGTTATGTTATATTTGTATTCTTATTATTATATGAATAGAAGGTAATATAATCTATACTCTATACTATAATATTATAAATAGGTACAGTTTGTGAGTTTGTGACGTTGTAGGGGTTAATATCTGGATCTATTAAACCGATTGAAAACATTATTTTAACAATAGAAAGCCACGTTATTTGTGAGTGCCATAGGCTATATATTAACGCGAAAAATGAAAAAGACTTTTTGTGGTAGTCGGATTCACAAAGTAAGTCGGAGAAAAAACGGTCGAACGAAAACATTTCTCACGAACGCTGCCCTAACTATGAGAGATATATGATTGAGTTCCAGGGAAAAGTTGTAGAGCTTGATAATGCCTACAAAAGGTCACCGACAGCATATGTCTAACTTTTATATTTAAGTCATGAAAAGGAGGATTTTTTTTATCAATGTTCACCGCCCAACGAAGTGGGCACGGGTCAGCTAGTCTTTTATATAAATAAAATGATAGAGATCTGCCATTGTATGCGCATCACTAAAAAAAACACTGAATAAATTAAGATAAACTTTTTAAAGAGTTACTTCGAAGATACTTGATCCTTATGACTGCATTGGCTTAATTATTGTTTCAACCGACAATGTGTTAAAGATTTCAAACGACTAGAAATCTATGTTTATACAATATTTCCACTACATTCATCATCAGCCTGTAAGAGACCCACTGCAAGGCCATAGGCCTCTTGCCGAAGGAAGGTATGATCGTAATCACCACGCCAGCCCACGACGTATTGGCGATTTCAAACTCTGAGAAATCCACAGTTCTATATTTTTCCCACATACAGTAGTACTACAAGAACATTTCTAAGGTTCAGGTTACCTCACGATGTTTACCTTCACCGTCAGCCGATAGTGTTACCAATTTAAATTCGTAAATGTACGCAAATTCCGAAAAATTCATTGGTACATGCCGGGGTCCGACCTGCGGACATCGAAATCATATTCTACCGGTCAAAGCACCAGGACTTTTTTCATCGACATCCACTACATTGCGGTACTACAAGAACATTAGACGTCATTTTTTGCAATTAATTAGAAAATGTGTATATCTAAATTTACATTGAATGATTTTTATACCAACGACGTTGTTTCATAGATCGTATCATCATTAAATTTGAAGTACCTAGTTCTATTAACCCATATTTGTAGGTGGTAGAGCCACGCCGAAGTTATTATTTAATATATTATTATTTCAGCATGAATGGTTCGGCTCGCCCGAGGAAGTGCCGCCCTCTCATAGAAAACCGACGTGTAGTAACAGTGCTTGCATTGCGTGTTCAGAGGTAGGTGTACCTAACCTTCGCCCTCCCTCCCCAAACTTTCTCCCAAACACAGGCTGGCAACGCACTTTCGACCGTCCCGGGTGTTGTTAGTGTCTATGGACGGTGGTGATCATTTAACACAAGGTGACGCATTTGTTCGTTGGACTGTTATGACAAAAAAAATTGTAAGCAAGACACTGCCTCCAATCAGGATCTCATATACTCTAACGCCTGGGTCACTTATGAGTAGATATATGTACAAAAATAAACTGATGAGTTTGATATATTTATTCAACAAAGAATGCAATAGTAATTAATGATATTATAACTAATAAACTGTAGATACGTTACCTACGTGATATTTTGATAAAAGAAATGGCACGATAACGCACACATGCGTAAAGTAATATTGTAACGCCATACTGTCTTAGATAAAATGTAGAAGTAAGATCAGTAAGATGGCATATTCTCAATATCGGTGGTGACAAAGAAATAGTTATATGTTGCTTAGATACGGGCGGATTGACGAGGCAGCCATTGAAACTAAGCTAGCTACCCAAGTTTTAACAAATCGCTGGCAAAGCGGTTATGACGCATCTACAGCTTTTTCGTTATAATATCATTATTAATAACATATAATAGTTGCAATCCAGAAAAATAACAATCGAGTACAATAACATACTTCGAAGAGTGACGTAATAAATAATCCATGTCACAATGATTTCAAAGAAAAGATAAATTATGGATTTACAATAAAATAGGAGTGGCGTTGACGACACTCGATCGTTATTCAGTGGTAACGGTGATAACTCTGCAATTGTTACATTTTTTATCCAACATGCTTAGAATCGAGAGAATACCATTCAAACAATGGACCCCATAAATACTTGACTTGATACCAACATAACAATATAAAAAGATTGGGCGCCTTTAACGTTATCACCGCAGTAATAAGTCAACAATAACTGTCCATAGGATTTTTTAGCTTAGTCTATCATGTAGTTACTTTTATACGATACTTGCGTCTGCAGACTTCGTCCGCGTGGAATAGAACTTTGGGCTAACGCTAAATCCCTAATATGCAACGGAAGCTCTCAAAAGGAAAACACACCCCGATTTTGAAACAATCTTCATTGGTGCTCCGTTCCTATTAGCATTGGCGTGATGATATTAACCTATAGCCTTTCTTGATAAAAGACTTATCTAAAACTCAAAGACTTTAAATAGGACCAGTAGTACCTGAGATTAGCGCGATCAACCAAAGAAACAAACCCTCCACCTTTATAATCATATATATTAATACGTGAAGCCTAAACTTTGTATCCCCTTTTAACGGAATTGCGCGAACGGGTGAAGGTGAAATTTGGCATAGTTAAAGTTTATATGGAGGAGAAGTGCAGAAAGCTATTTATTTTATATAAAATGCATTAGAAGTACATTAAAATAATTAAAATACTATTACTCACACTAATGCTTCAATTTTACACAACATATACACACATGTAAATAAAAAAGACAATTTGACATCCGTCAGTAAGGAACTTCAAAAAAGGTTGCGAAAGAGGTTGCAATGCTCGACTGTATGTATTATTTTACTCTTACGTTCCAATTACCCTTTTTAATTCTACATTCAACAATGATACCTTAATAAAATTCAAACTTAAAAAAATCAATGAACTATGGTTGAATGGTTAATAGGTTATAATAAGAAGTAATAGGTAGGTTTTATAACAAAGTCCCAAAACACATTACCGATTTGTCGGATAGTGAGTTCAAGAACCATGTCAAACGGACTTTAATATCTAAAGGTTATTAGGTTGGATCAATTTGTGAACGATGGTGACGTCTGGAAATGACGCCCCTCTCTGTGCATCCACTAATAACAAATGTAACTTATTATGTTTTGTAAAAATATATAACAATATAAGATAAAGGTTCTTCTCGATGTCTGGGTTGTTTTCCGAACCGGTGGTAGCTTTGACGTTCATAAGCGCCTTCTCAGGGCCTAAATTGAATAAAGGATATTTTGATTTTGAATAATCTAAAAGATGAAAAAAAGACATGTGAATTCGTTTATGCTGATATTTATACCATGGTAGGCAATAGAATAAATATTAATGTTTATTCATCTAGTTCTAACGGTAATATAACATAAAAACTTACTAACTTTCAATGGTTCACACATAACTCGTATTGCTCTCTTGGAACGAATCACAATAAAGTATCGACTAATCGCATAGAACATATGAAAGCGACTGACTGAAAATCTAAAAAGTTACCTTCCACGAACAAGTGACTTGTAAACCAACACAAAGGAGCAATCCTGGAAATCCGTGCTAAGCATTCGATTGTATTTCGTTACATGTACGTCCATTATTATTTATAAAACGAAGTTTCTTTGAAAATATTGAGTAACTCGTCAGATAAGTGTTTCGCAAAAAGAACTGTTATCGTTAAATGTAGCAAAAAAATATGATATCATATAATTCCTAACGTTATACCATTACTTGATATTTTAAAACCTAAACGTGGAACCAGGGCAACATATGGCTGTCGAATTTTTAAAAGAGATACCTACTCTCGTGTTGTAAAGGAAATTGTTAATAATTGTAATTCCACGTCGATGTTAACGGCTCCGTGATATTTCTTCAATCACAGGCCTAATTGCATGTAAAATTCATGAGACCAGTTTTACCAGAGAATATATGTCTAATTAAATTTTTATCTTTTTTCCGAGCTTGTAGCCCGTCACTTCTAATATTATACAGATCGTGACTCAATCATAAGCGAGTTAAGGAATTCTCTGCTAATAGCAATTAGAATTCAACTATTTTGTGGCAAAATTATTTTAAGCAACAAAAATTTTGATACTAACGTTGTGAGTTGCATTAAAATCTCTGAACACTTACAGTAAGACAGCATTAAAATGTTAATATATAACACAAAAAACCGGATCTATACAATCAATACTACCCGTAATACGCTCTCGTTGGTTACATAAATGAATGTGGGGATATTTGCAGGATGATAGCGGTTTTCATGATTTGTGCCCCGATTCAGTACCGATTTTGAGCCTGAGACAAATGGTACTTGAAGAACGATACTAAGAAATCGTAATTAAGACTTTTTATTGAAATACTTGCCACAAATTCTGATATATAATGTGGTTACAGTAGTTATATCTCTTTGGTATGACCATCCGTGACGTGTTATGTGTGTCTGTGTCATTTGTTATTCGTTTTAAATTTTGAATTAACAATAATATGACTGAGTAAACGTCCGTTTATCATCATATAGGGTCCCATCGAAAATCAGCGCTGCAGTATTACTTACTGTATTGCAGATTTTTGCTGAATGGGTTCGCCAATTGTTGGACAATTTTTGTATATTGTTTTGTTTGTTTGTGTACGGTTGTTCGAACAATAAAGTATTTCTTTCTCATTTGCCATCATATTTTGTAATTTAATAATTTAATAATTAGATTATGCATGTTAAAACATGAAATATAATGGCTTTATGCATATAATTCTAACGTAAATAAAAACGCGTACTATTTAGTTTAAAAAAAAAATTGTTACTTTTATAATAATTTTTAGAAATATCTGTGCCTATTTGCTTTAACACGCATCACTATTAAAGTACTGCGTTCAAACCATAAAGCATATCCTCGACTAACGTTTAGTCTTGGTTTCATTAAAATCGGTTCACTCTATCAAAAGTTATGGTAATTTAAATTACGACGCGATTTAAGTACGAGAGAAAAGTAAATAAGTAAATGGACTTAATACATTTAGTTGATTTTATTAGTCACTATTTTTTTATATTAGGTTCCACGCGGACGGAGTCTCAGACTCAGCTATTTTATGTATGGATGAAGCACTGCTAAAAATTACACAAGAGTGCAACTTTAGACCGGTGTTCGTATTAATGCTAGAAATACTAGCAACTATATCCTAAAGATTTTGTTTTTTTTTTATATTATAGGAGGCAAACGAACAAGTAGGTTACCTGATGTTAAGTGATCACCATCGTCCATAGACACTTAACATAACACCAGGGGAGTCGCAAGTGCGTTGCCAGCCTGTGTTTAGGGGAGAGGAGAGGGGGAGTGGGGAGGGGAAAGGGAGGAGGCCTTCCAGCGCTCTCACTGACCGAACGAAACGCAACAATGGCAAACACTGTTACTTCACGTCGGTTTTCTATGAGAGGGTGGTACTACCCCGGGCGAGCCGACCTATTCATGCTGAAACTAGTAATAGCTTCAGCGTAGCTCTACCACCTACTAAAACTTACTGTGCACTTGATTGATCATACTATTTGATCACATATATATATTGTTTATTATTTACAACTTATTAATATTTGTGTGTATGTGTGAATAAAAAAGTGAATAAAAAATAACAATATATAAAATGGGTTTTATATTGTGTTCAAATATTGCAAAATTATGTTTGTTTGAATGTTTGTCGTTTAATCACGCTTAAACGAATGTTGTCATGCTTAAATATGGTGCAATAAAATTGGACAAAGAAAGCAATTATAATGTGGAACAGAAGGCGACGGTGGTTCTGTAGTTAGCGTATTAGGACACCGCGTCGATTTACATAGGTTTGTATCCTTATGAATGAGCTAGAACTTTCGCTGAAGGAAAGCATCGTGATGAACGCTAAGACTTTTTGTAAGCCCGCCTGGCTGCCACTTTTAAATGTAAAATATGTCGCCAATAACCAAGAATATGTCCCGGTAGTTATATACTGTTAGTACAGTGTACATATACTGTTTCTAAGCCAGCCTGTCTACCACCCTAAAGTTGAAAATCTGAAGCCAAGCACCTATAACTGAGCCCAACTTTATGTTTAGTGTGTTTTCCACCTTACAGCACATCGTCTCTTAATATCATATAACATTGTGTCAAATACGAAAACTTATAAAATTAAACAGTTAATAATATTTACTATTATATACATTTTTTTAATTATATTATTATTATTATTAATAAAAAAAATTTTTTACCAGCAGACGTTGTTCTGCCCTGATTATAAAAAAAAACCTGCACAAATTATAATTATAATTATAATTATAATTATAATTATAAATATATAATTACACCAAAACCTTCCTCGTGAATCATTTTATCTACTGGTGAAAACCGGATGAAAATTCATTCAGTAGTTTTTGAGTTTATCGCGAACAGACAGACAGACAGACGCGGTAGGGGACTTTGTTTTAATGATAGTGTAAGTTAAGTTTCTATGTAATAAAGCGTTTTAGGTCTTCAGTTTAGTTTACTATGTTTTATTATTGTTATTGTATTATCGTTCTTGACTGTTGACTGTTGCTATATCCATATGTAAATAAATAAATAATTATATCCATAGAAATAGAACACAAAACAAAAGTAAACGCTTATACGACGTTTATTGACTAAGGAACCTCTCGGTTTTATTAATATCTAAGAACAATGGCCTCGAGAATTTACTACCATCATTTTTATATTTGACGGTTAATATTCAAATAAACACGAATAAAGAAATTAGTTTAATAAATAAAACGAGAAGTTCTCATGTTTATAAAATTATAAATAGTTACCTTTGTTCATACATTAATTACTTCTTGCCTTTTATGCCTAAATTAATGAATAGCTAGTTTAAACAATACAAAACGTTTTAACCTTAGCATCTCATTCGCCAATTATCATAATTCCATAGAAACGTTTCTAACATAATACGTTAATTAACATTATACATATTTACAGTTTGAGACAAACTTTTTGACCGCTCTGAATATAGATTGGTTGAATACGAATTCAGCTATAAATACGTATTATATTTTGTGTACAACATCAAGATAACTTACGGATAATTCAATGTCAATTTTAAATGCTTATTTTTATAATTTTATTTGCATATAATTCTTGACTATATTATACGCAAGCCACCCACAGCTTAATTCAGAGCGGTCATAAAGATTGACATCTCCTCATTGCACGGGTCCGGCGGACGAGGGGAGGCAGCTGGTGTGTACCCAGCCTGTCTCCGTATTAGGAAGGAGCCCGGCGGACACCTTCCACCGAGCGGACCGTTGGGGCGGCTATCCAAGGGGACTAGCATACTTCCGATCCCTTGCCGGCCCAACAATACGGTCGGACGGTACACCGTGGGGTTTTAGTCCGTGCGAGTCGGACATAACCCACTCTCTCCCCCGAGAGGGTGGTGTATCCATAAGGGATTTCCCCACTTTAATAAAAAAAAGTACCATCCGACCCATAGAAAACCGACGTGAAGTAACAGTGTTTGCATTGTTGCGATTCGTTCGGTTAGTGAGAGCGCCGGAGGCTCACATCCCTTTCCCCCCGCCCCGCCCCCTCTCCACTCCTCTAAACACAGGCTGCCAACGCACTTACGACTCTCCTGATGCAACAAGTGTCTATGGACGGTAGTGATCACTCAACATCAGGTGACCCGCCTATTCATTTGCATCTTACGATATAAAAAAAAAGAAAAATGGTTCTACAAAATTGTTTATTATTTTTTATATATATTCTCTATGAATTTTAGTCAGTGTGAGCAGATACAGTCTTTATTCCCTATTTATAGAAAGAAGTATGACACTCGTATTCTCATATACAAAAAAGACAACCTCCCAAGTGCTTATATTTTGTGACATAGCTGATGTAAATAGCTTCATTAGTCTACTAGCAACTGAATACAGGTTTGTACATAGTATTGAAAATATTAAAATGTATTGTAATACAACACAGTCTATAGCCATCAAATAATTCGAATATCATTTTCTATATATGAAAAAAAACTTTAGAATCAACAGTTTCACAGATTATACAATCAAACATACTTATTTTTATAAATAATATCTCTTTATGACATCAAAAACGCAACAAAAAGCATATACTTTTAAAAATATTCTCTCTAAGCTTTTTACAATTACGTTTTATTTAATTATTTCCGTCTAAAGAACGGTGTCCACACACCAATAAATAAATACACAATACTTTGTAGGTAAAAAAAGGAAATAATTCTCCTAAAGTACACTACGGATAAGTGGAGCATTTCTAGACAAAAGTTTCTTTTCCTCGATGATTAGAAATGAATCAAATATAAATTATAATTAACATCCATGAGTTTCCATCATAAGTATCTCAATAACTCTCGGACATTGTAAGCTCATGCATGCATTTAGAAAGCCGCTATTAAAATCTGGCGTAGTATAGGGCCCGCATTGGTGCGAGTGTGTGAAGACGGGTGGCACCGCGGACGCCGTGCAGCCTCACCTACTTTCACAGAGGCACCATCGGAGGAGCGGTTACTTGCGCGGTTGGCACGGTGCGGTGGGGGGAGAGAGGGGAGGAGGTTGCATGCGTGACAAGGTCGCCGTGAGGCAAACCACTCGTCGACAGAATTTCTTCGGCTCAGAAACACGCGCATACCAGTCCGGGAGCGGAACGCGGTCGCAATAAAAACGCCCGGATATATTTCACGCGTGCGCAACATTATCTTGTCGCTCTCAGCTCGTATTACTTAATGCTCTGAGGCTAACTGTACAAGCGGGTGGAAACAAGATCAGGTTTTTTCTGAGCAAGTTCATCGCTCGGTACATCTCTAGAGCTCAGATAAAAGGGAGTTCGCGACCATCGTAGTTGCCAAGGAAAACATTGCATTACATGTAACGTTGCATTCTTATACGTAAATTGAATGTAAGGGCCATGACGTAGCTATTTATATCATGGTTTATATAATCTACTTATAAATTAAACCAACTATACTATACAATGACAATTTAATAGTAAAATTAAATATTCGAATTTTAAGCATTTTGTTGATTTTATATATGTTTGCAGTTAACTTTTAATAAATATAATCTATCTCCTTTAATACTTGCATATATTAAAACATTTACACATATGTGGGAGCTCGGGGCTCACTACTATAAGATTCTAGACTGACACGGACAGCGTAATAATAATACTCGGAGAGTGTGAAATAGACTGTTTATTTATATGACCATATAAGGTATTTATAGAGACGCGATCGTTCATTTGTTTCAACGACGTTCTATTTACAACATATACAAAAGTTTTCTGCCAAAGAGGATGACATACTTGGTAGCTACACATATTTACATGTATGAAACATTATATTGTAAAATTAATATACAAAATTATATTCTGCGTACATAAAAATGGCATCAGCTTGTGCAGTCATGTTAATGGATTTTACTATATTATTTGTATATCGTATATTGCTGCACGTTTCGTTATATCAAACAATGAGCTAATAAAATAACCATGTCTTTTATCTCAAAACAAAATTTCTTTCACTACAAAATGTTCAAGCAAAATTACAAAAGAAACCTAAAGCAATTAAACTTTTTGCAAGAAACATGTTTGCTTGTTACATTACTGTGCGGTTTTTAAAGTATTAAAAAGAAATAATTTGGAATCAGTGTCTGTGGTATATTAAAAATGTTTAAACAATAAAGCAATTATATTGAAATTATCTTTATACCGCCGCATCGAGATTTATCTTCAGCTAATATTGAATGTGAATCCGTAATCACCTTTGTTTGCAGATGTAAGATAAATTTGGATAATTCTAACTGTGAACGAGTACCTATTTCCTTGAGAAACTGTGTATGATATCTTTGTTTCAGCGGATTTACATTGTTTCAACTTTAGGAATGAAGCAAGAAGTGCATAAAACTCACTGGCGAAATATTAAAGATTTCATTGTAGTGTAAAAACAATGAATACCGTTGATTGGCTGGGTAAAGTCTTGGTCGGGCGGCTAATTGAATTAACAGGCTCGAACACAGCATATCCATTAAGTCTCTGTAAACATGTACGATGTGTTGACGCTAACTCTGTATCGTTCGTGAGACTTTGGAAATACTAACTAACCAACGCTATACTTTATGGAACTTAATAAGATAACAATAATAGTACGTATCAATTATGGGTCTTCTATCTTCATATTTAATCAAAACATTCATTAGGTAATTTATAAATATGGGAGTATTATAAAACGAATGTAATCTTTAAAAGAAGATTTTCTTTTTCGAACTAACTACGCTATTGACCTAACAAGGTCTTAAAAGCTTCACCGGACTACTAAGGCGAGCGCTTAATGCACTCAGCCGATTTTATTTTGACAACTAGCTCTAGGGTGCGCAGCACACCTCGGCTTGGGCTGTTGCCTGATACATGCAATTCGCGACCTATCTGAGCTTTTTTTCCTCCCTTTAGAAGGTATTTTTTATCAGCCTTTAGATTGATTAAATAACGAATGCACACGGGGAAATTAAACAACAAAAGTCAGTATTAACCTACCTCAAAACGTGCCAGTAAGTATTTATCATGGTTCAAATACTTTCTGCACAGATGCTACTGGTTTCTCCGTTGGATAAAGTATGATAGGATTGTACAAAATAAGAGTATGTTAAACAAAATAAAAATTTACCGGTTTATAATGACAATAATTTGCTTCCAAGACCGTAACCGATTGATACAACACGGAGTTCTGCATTTAAATAAGAAAAACGTATCGTAATTTTAGTAATTCGCGAATAGTTTTATACACAACTGATGACTGTGATTTCCTTCACCTTCAGTTTTTGTTAATCCACGGAGTTTAATACGCGTCGTATCTACATTTTAAGTTGGCATCGGTTTTATATTATAATTATACCGTTTCCGCTAAGTCTTTTGGGTAAAACGTAATGATAAGCGTAGATATTCCCTCGAATTTAATATATTTATCAAATGTGTTATATATGTAAAACATAGCCTAAATGTTATACCGGTGTATAAGCTACTACCCATACCAAATTTCGTCAAAATCTGTCCAAGAGTTTTTGCGTGAATCCTGTACAAACGACAGATAGACAGACCGACAGACAGACAGACAAAAATTTTAAAAACTATAGACATGTGTTCTGTCATTGATTCTAGCTCTCTCAGAGTATTTTTTCTTTAAAATATTTAATGTACAGACTTCGTCCCGTTAGCCTTTTATTATATGTATAGATATGTAATTTTTGCGGGGTGGTAGGGTTGGACAGCCTGACTGGGTCGCAACCACCATGTATATGGCGAAAAAGCCCGTCATAGTGATTCGCTTCTGCGGGTCGCGTTTCGGAATCATCCTGTGCATATCCAGCTTTTCGCAGGCCGGCATGACAGCGGCGACCAGCGATGGCTAGTGTGTCAGTCGTTGGTCGCCATTGTTTTTGGATTGTACTATGGTTACCATCAGGCACAGTGCAGTCATTTTGCCTTACTACAATAAAAAAATATATATTTGCGGTTTTATTATATCAAAATATTAATTAATACATATAGTTTACTGCCATCAATGATCAAATCGTCTCCAAGCACCGTTGTATGTTTCAGCCTCTACAATTGAGAGACAGTCAATCCTTTTCGGTTTAGAGTGTTGCTATGTTTTGCCATATAATTATTTAACATGAGGTAAGATTCTGGTTAAAAGATTTTTAAAAAAACTAATTTAATAAACAAAAATTAAACACCGCGAGACTTAATTTTAAAACGAGAATCGGCAAATAAATATGATTTTGCAATAAATGTTTTAACCTCAAGCTTGTGTACCGATTAGTATTAGTAATTATTTATTAAAAATAATACTTTAATTATTTTTGAAGTTATACTTCTTTTGGCGCGTTGGGGAAAAATGATGAGAGTAAATTTTTACGATGCGCGCGCACACCGTCACGAAAAACCGACAACCTGAAGTTAGCTATAGCCAACATTTTGTTTCTTTGTATTCTTTGTATTAAATACCTTTTTTCTATTGTTAGTGTGGTTTTTTCTAGAAACGTAGAATAAGGCGAAAGATAAAAATTTACACCAAATTCTTGTTACACCAAAGAAGTATAACTTCTAACGTGTGTACATAAGTACACACACCCTTTTTTATCATGATATTTCATCACGTAAACCAATTATCTTATTACAAAATGCAATATCAATTTTCCGTACATACTGAGAATGTAACTGAGCACTGCTACCTTGAACCAAGCGTTTAGAAATTAAAATAAGGTTTATAGGATGGTCGGGCGGTCAAGTGGAAACAGCAGGCTGGGGGTGTGTTACGCTACGCCACGCCCTCTCACCTGCTCACGCCTACGCAAACGTAGTCACCTGACTTCGAAATAAATACTATGAATACCGTTTAGTATAACATATAATCGTATCTCTTCATTTCAAATTGTTGAGTCATCAACAGTGGAGCTCCCTCTCTTTTTATTGTCAATAATTTTGATCTATTTCATTTGTGTTGACTTTCTATATCGTTTCCATTTATTTTATTTATCATTCTGTTAATTATATCAACGAATGCTATGGAGCTGATATAGCAATAGAAGCCCACAAATAAAAAAATCTAATTAATTACTAATGTGGTAAGGGAAAATAGTAAATTCATAAATATTTAAAACTTTATCAGTAACAATACGGGGAATTAAAGCAGGAAAACTGTCGGGAATATAATATAAGTATTTACGTCATTAATGAGTAAAACCGAATCATAGTAAAACGAATTACCATTAAAAACCTCTTTTTTTTTAATTGTAGCACGGCAAAATGATTGTGTCTGATGGTAAGCACAGTACAATCCAAAAACAATAGCGACCACCGAGTGAAACATTATCCCTCGCCGGTCACCGCTGTCATGCCGTCCTGCGAAAAGCTAGATATGCACAGGTGATCCCGAAACGCGACCCGCAGAAGCGAATCACTATGACGGGTTTTTTCGCCATATACATGGTGGTTTCGACCCAGTCAGGCTGTAAAACCCTACCATCCCGCTGTCGCCATTGCCTCGTTCGTTATTCAGCAGGGTGTACCACGTGCAGGTGAGGTTGGCTTGGGTGTCTCAAGTCTTATGATGTTATTCGACACCCCTTACACCTCTACGTCATTACATCACTACATAATACCTGGTTATCTAAAGAGAACTAACCGTATACATTTATATACACCTACGTAGTTCTATGTATACGCGCATGGTCAATTCTACCGAATTGATAACGTGTCCATTTGCAGTGGGTACATAGGCAAAAGTTACAACAGTACCATCAACATATCACAGATGGCGTGCGATCAATTTCATATAACTAAGAGCAGGAATTCTCAAACGGTCGGTCGATGTATTTTTACGTAGGTAGTGCAAAGCCTACGGATAGCTATTCATGAAAGATAGCTAACCTTTCTAAAAACCAAACAAGATATAATATAATATATTTTCTATACATATAATAAAAATGTAAATCAACGTGTTTGTACTTCTTAGATTTTTGTGAAAAAAGAATATTGCAGGTGTCTTGAAATAAGTAATAAAATACATTTCCATCCTTTTTAGAGATGTCTGTCTACCGCTAAAGTCACTGTTACAAAAGTCAGTGCTACAATCACTGCCAAAGTACTGAGTTCACTATAAAACTTCAAGAAAGAAAATCATGAAGCATATCCTCGAGTAACATTTAGTCTTGGTTTCATTAAAATCGGTTCACTCTATCAAAAGTTATTGTAATTTTAATGACGACGCGACTTAAGTACGAGAGAAAAATAGATAAGTAAATGGATAAGTAATAAATAGGTCTGGGAATTTCGACCTTAAAAATTAACCTCGCGGTCATCCGAAGACTTTGGTCGACAATGACGAATAAAAGGCGATTGTGAAAGCTAATGATACACAATCTACGGCTGAATTAGCAGCAGCTTTTGACGTTAGCATCAAAACAATATTGGTCCATTTGCGTCAAATTGGCAAGGTAAATAACCTTGACAAATGGGTGCCCCACGAACTCAATGATCGCCAGCGCGAAGTTCGCGTCGAGATGTGCCTTGCACTGCTCAACAGACACACAAATGAAGGAATTTTGAACCGCATTGTTACCTGCGATGAAAAATGGATTCTGTTTGATAACCGCAAGCGCTCAGCAAGTTTGTTGGATCCTGGTTCAGTATCTAAACAATGCCCTAAACGAAAACTTACCCCTAGAAAAGTGATGGTCACTGTTTGGTGGTTTAGCGCCGGTGTGATTCATCACAGCTTCTTACTAAACGGGGTGAGCATTACTGCAGATGTGTACTGTGAAGAACTGAACACAATGATGGAGAAGCTGGCACATCTCCAACCAGCATTGGTCAATCGCTCGTCTCCGATGCTCCTGTACGACAGCGCGCGACCTCATACTGCACAGCAGACGGTCTCCAAGTTGCAAGAACTTGGGTTAGAAGTTCTCCGTCATCCGCCCTACTCACCAGACCTTGCGCCTACAGACTACTACTTTTTTCAGAATTTGGATAACTCCTTGGCGGGAAAACAATTCAGTACCCGAGAGGCAGTACAAAATGCCTTTGAAGAATTTGTTACCTCCCGTCCAGCTGATTTCTTTAAGAAGGGCATCAATAAATCGCCACTGCGTTGGCAAAGATGCATTGATTGCATGGGTGATTACTTCGATTAATACAAATAAAAAATACATGAAAAAAATTAGTTTAAATTTTTCATACAAAACGGCAATTTCATAGGTAATACCTAATACTAGTTAATTATTACCTAGGTAATAATTTCATACCTAATATATTCAGATAATTTTATTAGTCATTTTTTTATTAGTCGCGGGCACAGCTATTATGTTATCAATCTATAATTACAACATTAAATAATCTTATTGTAAGAGTAATCTTACCGGAATACTTATAACCAATAATATTTATGTTATAACAGCGTAAACACAATTAGAAAAAAAAAATTACTCTCTTCCACGCACAAATTCGAAAGCGTAATTATATTACATAAATTTCTGTGTTTAAGTTTAGTTATCACTATTAAAGTTAATTCAACACTCATTTATTTGAGAAATTAAAATGTTGGTCCATGACAGGGATGAGCAACACTCGTCATACTTTCTCGCACAGCCCTTCGAAAGTTTTATATTTTGACTGGTAGAATTCCACAGGCTAATTTTACTCGGAGCGTATTAACTTTATTCTTGGAAATGGATATTAAAATTTTTATCATTGAATGTTTGCGTTACTAAAACATTAATTTCTTACACGTGGCCAAGACAGCATTTTTAAATAGTAACTAGACAGTTGTAAAAAAGTCGCTCATCCCTGATCTATAGTGAATTTAATACACTCACTTCAATACAATTGCATGTCTTATTACTTCATCTGTATTGAATGTGCCGCTGATACAAACATTATATCTGAATCAATTTCTTTCTTAAATGAAAATTCAATAAAAATATCATGTAAAAATAATTCTTTGGAAATGATAAAAACACTTTCCTTTGAATAGAGGATTAGAACAACAAGACAGACAATCTAGGCTTGCACTATCCATTTTACTTTAAGGAAATTTTAATTAAAACTAAAAAAAGTGTGTGTGTACTTATGTACACGCGTTAGAAGTTATACTTTTTTGGCGTAACAAGATAAAAATCTTATCTTTCGCCTTATTCTACGTTTGTAGAAAAAACGACACTAACAATAGAAAAAAGATATTTAATATATTGAAAGTTTTAATACAAAGAAATACAAAGAAACAAAATATTGACTATAGCTAACTTCAGGATGAGGGTGTGCGCGCGCATCTTAAAAATTTACTGTCATAATTTTTCCCTAACGCGCTAAAAGAAGTATAACTTCATAAAATAACAGTTGCGAGCGGAGCTGCGGGTACGACTAGTATATGTCATATTAGTCCTTGATAATTTATTGTGACGTCAAATAACTGTTTACTGTATTATCGCGGACCACATATCCGTCACCAAATAAATATAGGAAAAAATGATAAACACGTGTTCGTTCAACGCAAGAAATCATTACCTTCAACGAGATTTATTATAACTATATAGGTGCAAATATCTGATGAGTTTAATGACGAATGGAAAATAATCTCGAAGAACAATAGGGTGAGATATCAGATGAATTATTAATAGAGTTAATGAGGCGCGGGCTGCGCGGTCGCGATAGCGGGGTGAACGTTGCGACCTCGTAACAACGATAGTGCCCACGCAGCCTGATTGTCGCCAACAAGCCGAAACAAACCGTTTAACCTTACCAAATTACAACAGTAGCGCTAAACACAAAGTTATACGATTTAAAATTCAATGAGAATTCATTAACAAACGCCTCGCTAACGTGGTAGGGCTTTACATGCACTATAATTCTTTTATCAAATTGTTTAAAGTCAACTAATAAATGTAAACACGTGTAGTTTTACGCACGATTACACTTTGTTTGAATTATAACAATGCTTTGTGAATGAGATATAGAATTATTAGAAATATCGCTTTATTATTGTAATAAAAATTAGGTATTTGTGTTGCGTTATATTAGTTTGAGTTTCATAATGATTTGTGTACTGGTAGGTTTATGATTTCCAGTTTGTAGTTCAGTTATACAAAGTTTTAGTAAAATAGAATGTTATTTCAATTCATTTTCTTAAATATATATTATATTACTAGCGGGCCCTACTAGCTATCCCGGCCCTTTTAATAAAAAAAACATTAACAAATTATATACCTAAATGTTCCTTCTTTCTTTCCTAAACCTTTCATTTTATCTATGGCTAAAAACCGCATGAAAATCTGTTCAGTAGTTTTTGAGTTTATCGGAAACAGACAGACGTAGCAGAGGACTTTATTTTATAATATGTAGTGATTTATAGAAAAAGTATTTTACCAAAGTTTCCATATAGAAATCAATTTTGTTATTATCAGTAGTAAATAATTAATTACATTATTTAAGTACATTTGTTAAATTCTAAATTGTAAACTATTATATATAGTCACATATTGAAACAAAGCAAATTTTAAACGTAAATTTAATACCTACCGTAATTCATCTACAGTTAGTTATGTTTAAACAAGATAAAGACTACTCGAATTCCTAAAATGTAAAACTGTAATATAAAATTATCAATTCATTTTAATAGAACTAAATATAAATTCATTCGTACCGCAATTCATAGAAATATGTTGTTTGTCAATGGAATAGGCACCCAATTATAATTATCGCAATATAAAATGTATATACGTAAATCATAATACATATTTGGTTTATGAAGATGGATTGAGTACGACCGACTCTGTACTGAATACATTGATAAGGAGAATCGTCGGCTATTCATTCAAACTCTAATTAAAATTAATGAATGGCTACTGAGCAACATCTTCATTATATTTTATAACCTAGGTATTTTCCGTAACTGAGTTATAAGCAACGAGTGTGATTTATACTTATAATTATTGTTTTTAGCTTTTAAAGAGGTCGGGATATCACACTCATCGATCACTCATTCAATGGTATCGTTTTGTGGCGTAGGATTTCTGTTATACGAGGAGTTCTTGATTTCAACTCCTACACAAGTCCTTTGGGGTGTAAGGGGTGTCGACTAACATCATAAGACTTGAGACACCCAAGCCAACCTCACCTACACGTGGTGCACCCTGCTGAATAACGAACGAGGCAATGGCGAAAGCGGGGTATTATTGTTTTACAGCCTGAATGGGTCGCAACCACCATGTATATGGCAAAAAAGCCCGTCATAGTGATTCGCTTCTGCGGGTCGCGTTTCGGGATCAGCCTGTGCGTATCCAGCTTCCAGCATTACAGCGGCGACCGACGATGTGTAGTGTGTCACTCGGTGGTCGCCATTGTTTTTGGATTGTACTGTGCTTACCATCAGGCATAGTGCAGTCCTTTTGCCGTGCTACTATATAAAAAAAAACACAAGACTTAATAATGTATATCTACTTATTCATAATAACAATTATTTGTCTGTCGTATATATGAAGTAATGTGAGAGTACGCCTTGTCTTTTTTACCCCTGAACCAAACAATCTTCTATATAAATAAAAATCAATTACCGAAAATACGCGCACTATTTCAAAACGGTTACTCTTATTTGCAAATTCTTTTTTGTTGTTTGTAATTATCAGGATAAGGTTCGTATGACTGGAGATGTTTAAAAAATTGGATAAGGTTCGTATGACTGGAAATGTTTAAAAAATTGTATGGAAAGGTAAAAATTTTTGGATTAAAATAAAGTAAACGACGAGTTTTTTACATTGTTCTAATTTACTTAGGGACTTTGTCAATAGAAATTCAGTATCTCAGTGAAAAAGGTGGTTTATAAGTCAAAAGTAAAATAAATTAGACAAAATTAAGATTTAATTATGCATTAAATCACGTATACTTTACGAATTCTTATAAAACAAACAACTAAAACAAAATGGAAATTTAATGTAGATAGAGTTTAATTTTTACAGTATGTTAAGTGACGAAGTTACAAGTGGTACTGGGAAGACATTTATCGACAATATATGTAAGTTAGTTTTGATCTTCATTGGACACTTTAGGTAATGCTGCGAACAGGTTCTAGGCTTATTTTAAAAGACTTCTCACATACCTACTGGGTATATGTTTGAGTGAGTCCCCGGATAATTTAGATTCACAATTGGAAATGCTAGAGGTCCCTGAAATCGGGTTTTAAGTTTTTTAAGATTATTTGCGTTTAAAAATACAATTGAAAGTTGCACGGGTCAGCTTGTTGTCAATAAAAGTTGTAGATTTTTTTTCTTGGGAAGGAAAGACAAAAAGTGTTTTACTTTATAAAAGCATTACTATAAATTATGGTGGAAATTATTTAATCGCTATTGTATTTCATTACATGCTCGTACTATGAAGACAGGATTTGGTCTCATTTTTTTCTTTAGCACACTCATGCGAAGCGCTCTAAAAACTCATTAAAAATAGCGTAACGCAAGAAAATGAAATGTGTAACCAATATTCAGGTTGACGACATTTGTTATTATTAATTGTTACCCCTACACTCACGTGATTCAACAATGTGCAAAATGTAACACCCTATTAAAAATCCCTGAATGAGCCGAATCATTTTCTTTCACGCCATAAGTGCTCCTATATACCTATTTTAATTTAATAAATTTCCATCTGGAGCCTATCTGTATATATATAATCAAACAACCGCCTAATTACTCTTCTGTTTATGTATTGTACCTATATTATTGGTCTGGAATTCCGATATAAAGAATACTGACAACTATCTACAAACTATCTTTTTTCATTTTTGGGGTGGGTAAAGTATAATTAGTACATTAAAAAAAAATGTGTACTGGGATTGGTTAATTTTAGAACAATATGCATAACAAAAGGACATATTTACTTTACAATTCAGGGATACAGAAATAAAGGTAGGCTAAAAACAAGATGAAAAGACGAATCAATAGCAGCTAGGAACTGGATAGACAAATTGGATAGACGTAGCTTTCTCTGGAGGAGGCCGTTACTCGAAGAGTGGTCTACGAAAAATAATCTTACAAAGTTATATGTTAATAATAACAATAAGCTAACAATTATGTAGAATAAATAGGCTTTTTATTTTATTCATTATTGATATATGTAATATAACGATATATATATGTAAGTTTTTCCGCGATACTTTATTCAAGAGACAAGTCCCTATTTAGTGTTGCCCAAATGCAATACCAATACAAGACGACTTGGTCTTGGTATTGGTTTTGCATCAATACACCTGATCTTGGTCTGTATATAGCACCCCCAGTCTTGGTATTGGTCTTGGTCTTGCAGCAAGTGTCTTGCAAGTCTTGCAAATCTTGTTATCTTTAAATCTATTGGTTAATATTGTTTGCGTGATAAAAGAATCGTGATTTTGATACCGATACTAGCGAACGTGTATCAATATTGTCAATAAGGTTCAAATTCGACTTAATAGCAAGACCGTAAGAGTCTTGCAGGCCTAGTCTCGTCTTGCGCTAGTCTTGCAGGGGTTAGTCTTGATATTGGTCTTGCTAAAATTCGGAGGTCTTGATCTTGCAGCAACGCAAGAACAAGACTAAAACTGCAAGACTGCAAGAAATTTTGGGCAACACTATCCCTATTAAAGTTCAAAAACCGAACGTAAGCTCAGTAAAAAAATATATTAATAACATACCCATAAAATAAACCTATTCGAATATACTATAATCAACTCAAATCAAATCTATAACAAAAATCAATGTTTCAATATGTTTCGTTGACATATCATGTTCACGACCTAGCATTTTATCAAAGTAAAATAGAACGGGGTCTGATGACCATTGTATTTATATAACACATATCTCTCGTCCCTATTATTTATTTCACAATTAACAATTTAATCGAAACAAAAACAAAACATATGTTTTACTCTAGGAAGGCAAGACGACATCTATCTACGTGAAGGTAACCAAAGTAACAATTAAATGGAAAAACTAGAATAAACCCCTAGAAATCTACAATCCATTATCAAATACCAGTCATATCATTTCCCATTCAAATGTATTTTCCCATTATGTATAACGGAACCGCTTCCTAATTAGGTATTTCGTAACAGCAAAGCGATAAAAGAATTGACTAAATATCTGTTTCAAAACAGCAAATTTAGATCAGTCATAACCTAGTCTTACCAAAGTAACAACAATTCTGTGTTATCTGTAAGGCACAGTATTCATTTTTGTCTTATTGATTTTAACTAATAACAATGAGTTAAATCTTGTGGATGGTGGAATTAGCAGTTCTATATAATAAGGTTCTCTTAACTATGCCTCTGAATACTAACTAATATAATAGGAAATTGTGTTAGTTTCTATCGAACAAATCAACATGAAATTTTGCATTGTCGTCAGAGGTACAGTAAAAGACTTAGAATACATTTTATATACAAAATAGTACTGCTCCGAAAATGGAGCATAGTTACATAAGTGAAGCCACAAACAAAATCTAGTACTAGTAGCAATACTAGTAATAATAGAATCTTTCTTTTTCCATTTTTTTTGTCTACGCTATTGGCCTTGCAAGGTCTTAACAGCTTCACCGGACTACAGTCTCTTTTTCGAACTGACTACGCTATTGGCCTTGCAAGGCTTTTACAGTTTCACCGGACTACGGAATAAGTTTCACCGGACTACGGAATAATAGAATCTTCTTATGATGACTCTATAGATAAGAGTTCACATTTTAATATACCATAGGAATAATAGATAATCTGAACGTATCACTTTAAAGAGTATTTGGCCATTTCTACTTACATATTACTCCTGCAAAGTATGTAGAATTCAGTGTCATAAGTAGGGAACACACTGGCCAGAAAACTGGAAAACAGGTTCATATTACGACAAAGATATTGCAAAGCGAACGTTTTGATTTGGGTTCAGATGGAGTTAACCGAGTAACTATGGCTTCAAAGCCCAGCGCGTGTAATTATGTTACGGAAGGTTAAATGGGGAAGTAGGATGATAAGTTCAGATAATGATACAGACGGCACGACAAACACCTGCATAGCCCACAATGGTGACAGCCAGTCCAAAGGATCGAGGTGATATTTTTAGAAATCGTCCAATGATGTACACCCGACAAGGAAAGTTCGAATGTATTTTTGGCATTTTTCACAAACTAGCGGCACATCTTGGCTTCGCACGGGTACTGACGAAGTAAATCACACCAAATGTTCCCTTTACAGTGCGACCAATAAAATAAAATGACAATTGAACATCAATCTTAAGTCAATATTTTTGAAGATCTCTCCACTGTCTTCTGTGTCACTCAGTTTTTATGTAAAGATTTTTTTACGCCAATATTTCATTTTTTCATACATTTTATTTATACAAACCTGACAGCTACAAACATACTAAGAAAAGAATTAGTCAAATAGGTTCAAATCAAATCAAAAATCTTTTTTTGATTTGTTGTCTCATAGCAGGCAAACGAATAGGTGGATCACCTGATGTTAAGTGATCATCACCGTACATAGACCTTGCAACACCAAGGGAGTCACAACTGCGTTGCCAACCTGTGTTTGGGAGAAAGGGGAGACTAAGGGGAGAGAGAAAGGGGAGAGAGGAAAGGGGAAGTGGGCCTCCAGCGCTCTCACTGACCGAACGAAACGCAACAATGCAAGCACTGTTACTTCACGTCGGTTTTCTGTGGGTCCGGTGGTAGTACGCCGCGCGAGCCGACCCATTCATGCTGAAACCAGTAATAGCTTCAGCGTGGCTCTACCACTTACTAACTTTAATCAATTTAGGCCCTAATAAGGCGCTTATGAACGTCAAAAGTACCACCGGTTCGTAAAACAACCCAGTCATCGAGAATAACCGGCAAGAAACTCGATCGGGTACATCTTTTTATATCCATATATTATACGTTACAATCGATTTTAGTGGATGCATAGAGAGGAGTCAATTCCAGACATCACCATCGTTCACATAATTATCCGTTCTATAATAATAGCCTTTTGATACCAAAACCCGCTTGACGTGGCTCTTAAACTTACAGTCAGGCAAATCGGTAATATGCTTTGGTTCTTTACTGTAAAACCTAACACTGTTACCTAAAAAACTATTTCTGGTTTTACTAAGTCTGAAACATGAGACGACCAGTTTATTACAGTTTCTATTTAGTATTTAAATCATGCCGGTCTTTTACTAAATTCATACATACATTCGGTAATTGATTTTTATTTATACGGATTACACAAATATAAACAAATTTGGTGCCCACGTCAACTGTCAAAGGTATTAAAATTAATTTAAAAAATTATGGTAGCTAACTTTTCCAATGTTATTTTATTTTTATTTGTAATTTAAATATCTACTTTTTTATTGTTATTCATGTCAACAATGTCACTCTGATTATTTCCGTTAGTTTTTGATATGTATTAAGTCAATTAAGAAAAATATCGAAAAATTATATGATAAGTCAAAGGAAAGTATTTCTATTACAGAAAACATATATCTTTACACAGACAACGATATAATATTATCATACAGTCTCTAGATAATGCTTGCCTACGTAATCGTACGAAATTCCAATTAATATCTCATAATTGTAGTCTTAGCTTATCATCAACAAATCGCAATGTTTTGTTTAGAAAAAAAGGCGTTTTTATTTTGTTTTCTTATTGTACTAGCCCATGTTAAAGTACCTTTTGGCCTATTTTTCTCTACTAAAGTTACCTTATGTCCTTTTTTGTACCGCTGACAATATTACCTGATCTATACAAATATTATAAAGTGGTAAAGTTACTGAAATTGTGACGTTGTGAGTCTGTGAGTTTGTGACGTCGTAGGGGGTAAACTCAGGAAATACTTGTCCGATTTGAAAAATTATTTCAGTGTTATATAGCTCATCTATCGATGAAGGTAATAGGCTATATATCATCACGCTATGATTAATAGTAGCGGAACACCAATGAATAATGTTTCAAAATCGGGGTTTTTTTCCTCTTGAGAGCTTCCGCAACGTGTTAGCGTGACACCAAAGTAACTAGTACACACGGACGAAGTCACGGGCAGAGGCTTGTACTAAATAATTTCACAGTAGATGAACGCTCAAATGCAACAACTGGACCATACCTATGTGTGCTAAGCGATAGATTTTCAAATTGAGGGTTAGGGGCCGTTCAAGTATTACGTAAGCAGAATTTTTATAATTACCGACCGCCCCCTCCCCCTTGTCAGCAAAAGTAAGGAATGCTCTTACCCCCCTCCCCATGCGTATGTAAACATTTACCTAAATCTGTGTCGGTTTAATAAAGAAATATTGTTAACGTAATCATAATCACTACCCGGATCCCCTCCCCTATGTCATCAAAAATAAGCAAATCAATGATCCCCCACCACCGTAATCACTACCTGAACAGCCATCCCCTCTGTCATCAAAAAATAAGCAAATCAAGGAACCCCAACCCCCCATCAGTGCTTACGTAATATTTAAATGGCCCCTTAAAAAAATCTAGGGTTAAGGGAATTAGAGAAAAACCCAGCCACCATGTGACGGTATCATCAAGAGTTCTTCCATCACTGAAAATTGATGGGTGCGGTGCCGAGGTGTCTACCACCCTGTGTCTATTCTACCACTTTTTTTTTAATTGTAGCACGACAAAGTTACTGTACTATCCCTGATGGTAAGCATAGTACAATCTAAAAACAATGGCAACCACTGTCGTGCCGGCCTGCGTAAGTGTCTCTACACGTTACGCTTGAAGGACCCCATATCATAGGAAGGAGGGAACACACTGGCCGGGAGATTGTTCCACAGCTTCACGGTACGGCAAAGAGATGGTATATCACTAAACCATCTCCTCTTTAAAAAAAAAAAATACGGACGGTGATGATTACTTAACATCAGGTGACCCACCTGTTCGTTTGCCTCCTATAATATAAAAATAAAGAAAAGGATATTTCATTTCAGATTGATTTGCTTGAAAACTATTTGCTATTTCGAAAAAGTTCTTATACGAAATTAAACCTTCTATGTTCCATTTTCAAAATTACATAAAAGTAAAGATAACGCTATAAACAGAAACAAAGATAGTTTCGCCTAAGATTAGTTTAATGTAATTAATCAGTGTTATCGGTGATTATACGAACCGTAATTATGTATTTACGGAGATTATCTTCAACGAGCCAAAATTCAAATTGACAAATTGTATCTTTTCATAGTATTAGATTATAAAGGAACAGGTGTTACATTGAACTTGAAATTATTGTAATATACAGTATTACATTGTTATTACATACTATTGATATAGAGTTTTGATGATAGAAAATATCGCTGGTAGTAGCAAATAAAGTTACAGTTGACAGTTTCCGCATACGTTATACAGAAAGAGACAATTAATTAATCTATTAATTAACGAAGTTAACAAGCTGTTTATCAAATTGAAGCGATGACAGTTATAGTGATATCGCGACGAACGATGTATATTCGTAGAGTATTCGGTTGCGGAAACTGTCGAGACCAATAATATTATAACGAAATAGATACGTTGTAAGGGGCTTCGACAGCGCCTTGTTAAAAGCTAACTATCTTATTTTTGACGGCTGCCCGTCAATGCGCCCGTATCAAAGCAACATATAACTATTTCTTTTTCACCACCGATATTGACAATATGCCATCTTACTTCCACATTTTATCTAAGATAGTGTGGCTATACAATATTACTTTACGTATGTGTGCGTTATCGTGCCATTTGTTTTGTCAAATTATTATGTAGTTAACGTATATACAGCTTATTAGATATAATAACATTGGTCGAGAATAAATCATAGTACGTTGATTTTGTTCACTACTTGATTTTGACAGTTCACTATGAACATAAATCAAAAAATCAAAATCAATACGTCAAAGCTACCACCGGTTCGGGAAACAGCCCAGTCATCGAGAAGAACCGGCAAGAAACTCGATCTGGTTTATCTTTTCATGTCATATATTTTTACAGGGACATAAATATTTACATTCGTTATTAATGGATGCACAGAGAGGGGCGTCATTTCCAGAAGTCACAATCGTTCACATATTGATCCACCCTATAATATATATCCACCACCACCAATATATCCACCCTTTAGATATTAAAACCCGCTTGACATGGTTCTTGAACTCACTATCAGGCAAATCGGTAATGTGTTTTGGGACTTTGTTATAAAACCTAACACTATTACCTAAAGAAAACTATTTTTGGACTTAGTGAGCCTGAAGCATGGAATGACCAATTTGTTGCTGTCTCTAGTATTTAAATTATGCTGGTCTTTTACTAGATCTAGCATATCTAAGTTTTTGAGGACATACATTACATTATCAAGAATATATTGGGAGGGCAGAGTTAAGATACCGTACCTGAAACTTGGTCTTTAATGGTTCGTTGTGTGTGTGTTTCTTCTCTCATCAGATCATCATCATTAGCTTGTAAGAGAGTCAGGTGTGGCCATAATCACCACGTCAACCCACGACGTATAAATGATTTCAAACTCCGAGAAATCCACAGTTCAATATTTTCTCACATACGGTGGTAGTACAAGAACATCAAGTTCAGAGGTTTCCTCAAGCTGTTTTCCTTCACCGTCAGCCGATAATGTTACCAATTTAAATAAGTAAATGTACGCGAACTTCGAAAAATTCGTTGGTACATGCCGGCTTCGAACTTACGGACATTAAATTAATATTCCACCAGTCAAACCGCTCGACCACCACGACATATAATATTAATTATGTTGCCAAATAAGCAACAATCGATATGCACCCTCAACTGAGGTTTAGCGCGTAGAATGTATGTCACATCGTCAGTTACCTTGAAGTGAACTTGTGGTGAAATGAATCACAGAAGAAAAATTTACAAAAAAATATTATGTTAAATTTTAACTTATTTTAGGCCTATGTTTGTCACGTCTATTTTTTGTATCTCAATAAGTGCAAAAACGTAGACCTTGTTTTTTTTTTCTCGAACTGACTACGCTATTTAGCAAGGTCTTAACAGCTTCACCGGACTACAAATACACCTTGTTATTTTGGGTACTTGCGGCATATAATAGTAAGATACTGGTCTAAAAAACTCAGAACAAAAACCGACTTATGGCAATTCTCGGTATTTTCGAATTTTCCTTTAAGGGCACTGCATGCCCCGCGTACACCCACTAAAAAGCTCTGATTAATTTATTTATTACGCTTCACGTCTTAACTGCATAACCGATCATCATAAATTTCGTATACACATACCACGGGTACAGACAGAATTAACTTACATTTAGAAAAAAAAATGTACTTCTCCCGAGGGATACATTATTATTAATACGAGCGAAGCCGAGGGCAAAAGCCAGTAGCGAATAAATTCAATAAGCATGAACAATCTACATTTCATCGAATTGTTCATTAGCAAATTAAGTAGCACAGATAACATAAAGGTATTCGCAACCATTATACAGGTGCTAGGCGCCGTCATCAATCAAACGAGCCCTATCAGTAATGGCCGATGATAATGACATAGCACTTACTTTTAATTATTGTCTAAGTATTTTTAAGTAAATTCGTGGTGATCAAACGAATTGACTGATATAATGTCAATTTATGTTTGCATGTTCGAACCGCAGCACGTACTAACGCATTTTTCGGAATCCGCGTCCACATACTAATTTAAATCGGTAACTCTATCTGCTGACGGTGGAAAGAATATCGTGAGAAAACTCAAACCTGAGAAATGTTCTTGTAGTATGTATGTGGGAAAATATAATAGTGTGGACATTTCTGCGTTTCAAATCGCCAATACGTCGTGGGATGGCATGACGATTATACCCACACCTTTATTCGCGAAGAGGACTATAACCCTGCAGTAAAGCCTCTTACAGGCTGATAATGAAGCATTTTTAACACGCTTTTATTAGCTTCACCTGTATGTATGTATGTAACCGACCCCTTTGAGCTCGATTTTGTCCTATTTTGAACGATCAGATTTCATTCAAACTTTAACATGCGTCAACATATTAACATGCGTCACTGTTAATATCAGCACCTCCAGATATCAGTGTTTTTATCATTTTTTTGTCACTTTTTACAAAAATATACATTTATTTCTAATTTACACTATTCTTAATCAAAATTTATTAAATTGTATTTTCTGTTTTTTAGTTGTATTTTTTTATGAAAGCGTGTTTTTTACTTTTTTTTAACTATTAACTTTTAACTATTTTTGGATTTTTTATGAAAGCGTGTTTTTTTAGTTTTTTTATACTATTATTTATTAGATCTCGTTTTCACAGATGCAATAGTGAATAATGATTTACCGTCTCCTCTGTCTTTCGTCCAAAAAGGTATGTTATAATGAGGAATGATACTTAGAAGATATGAATCAAGGAACCAATGGGAAAGGAAAGAAATGGGAACGAACGATTCAGGAGGGTTAAAATGGTTAAAATTAACAATCACGTTAATTGTAATTACGGAGTAAAGATGTGTATTTACAATATAGTCAGCGCTTTTATTGCGAGGGCACACGCAGCCACGCAATGTCCTCAAAGGGAAAAATTCGAAAATATCGAAAAATTTCCATAAAACTGGAAAATATGAAAGATTTTGAAAAAAAAACGAAAATTTGAAAAAATAATCTTGGTAACCTTTAGAAATAAAAACAAAATTATAGGTCAAAGTTATCCAAATACAAAATCTAATCAATCTTTCTTGAACAGTTACCGCGTCGCACAGTGGTTTTTGTCTTTGTAGCAGAGGTCGTAAAAAAAGTTATGGAATTGATGGAATGAAATACAATTTTCGAAAATATAGTGTGCCACAGAAAAGAAGTGACAGAAAAAGGCCGGAATATAGTTTATTATACAGTTTTATACGTAGCTTATTTGTACTGTATATATTTAGTCACCCTCTTATACCCTGTTACAAATCAATGTTTATTTTAAGTTCAAACGTATACGCCTGAAATTGAACTGAATGACGTAATGCGCGTAGGAGTTAGTAAATATAATTTTGCTTGCTCCAACTATATCCATAAATTTTGCGATTGTGTCTGCGAAAACCTCCCTAAACGCCCACGATGACATAAAATCTTATGTACACAAAGTTATATCAATATCTCAGAGGAAACACGTAGACTATCATAGTACCGCTGCTTTTACATATTTCTAGTGTGACGTCAGGATTGAGATTGTAGACCTGATAGTTGTTGGAACAATAACTTTGTAATGCTTTGTAAGCATAGTGGCCACTTACTTCACAATAACACGTTTAATCGGATTATTTTATTCAACACATTCGTGACACTAAATTAGGCCAAAATTAAAGATGTAATACCTTATATTAATGATTATAGAACCGAGTTATTATGTGACGTCACGTTTTGAAAACTAAAGCGGGAACATACTCTTGAAACGCGTGGCGTTGTGTCGACACCCTACTTGCACCGTGTATAAAACACGCTACCAATTTTATTAGTTTTGCTAATACCACTGTCAGTAGAAATAGAAAAATGAGTTCACGTTTAAACATGGATTATAAATCAAAGGTGTTATTGTATGTATGAAATCAAGAAAAAACTTATATCTTAATTATGGTAAAAAGTAATTAATTTAATTAATTAAAGTTCCGTGCATTGTTTCTCATATTACTATTCTATATATTTTTATTTAAAAAAAATGAGTTGACATTTGATATTTATAAAGACTAATTAATTAGTTTTCCAAGTATTTTACTTATTTTATTATCCCTGCATTGTGGATAAACTCATGTCATGCAAAAAAGGATACACAATAAATCGTTCTGCTGACATTTTTAAAGAGAAAACTTCTAAATTTGCAAAAAAAACGTAGCGTTATTGTCTGTGACAGTTGTTTTCAGAGTTAACCCACCTAACAGAAACATCCAAATTCTTGATTTTCATGATTAAAAACGGACATAACTAGTTAAGGTCTGTTCAAATAAGAAAAAAAATCGGTTAGCTGAGACTTTATTATTATCCTGTTTTCGAAGCCCACCCAATATGCGCTCGCAACCCATCGGTGGGTCGCCATACTTTGGGAAATGCTGGTATATACTGCATTTCAACGCCAAATTGGGTGCCGGCCGAGAGAGAGCGTCTCGTCGTGTCACGTGTATAAAGTGTATTTTTGATAATAGATATTTCTACTTTTTCACTAGGTAATAAATCTCTAAATACGTAATAAATTACATCCAGAAATATTTATATAATTTATTTCACACACTGATAATTAAAACAGTAGCAATTTACGACTAAGTAAAATAAAAAAAAAAGTGTGTGTACTTATGTGTACACGCGTTAGAAGTTATACTTCTTTGGCGTAAAATCTTTTCATAATTTTTATCTTTCGCCTTATTCTATGTTTGTATAAAAAACAACACTAACAATAGAAAGAAGGTATTTAATACATTGAAAGTTTTAATACAAAGAAACAAAATGTTAATTATAGCTAACTATAGGGTGTCGGTTTTTCGTGACGGTGTGCGCGCGCATCGTAAAAATTTACTCTCATCATTTTTCCCTAACGCGCGAAAAGAAGTATAACGTCAACAATATACCCGTCTGCTTAATTACTCAAACTTTTGAGTTGTTCAATTGAGTAGTACTCGATAAAAAACTTGTTTTCATCTCTCCTCTTAACTTTTATTCATAGATGTCATACTTAAATGTTATGTAGTATTAATACTCTTTCAATTCTACAATAAGACGAATTCAACGATATTCATGTGTTAAAATCTATTAAACTGTTTAGAGTACAAAAAGCACCAAAAAGATATACATACATATTATACATATACTCGAAGAATATAGTTCCCCATCTGTGCTGTCTGGTAAAAAGATTTAACGCTATATATAGAAAAATTAGTGACAGTAACTTAACATTTGAAGAACAATCAATATAATTATAGAAATACTAGCAGGCCGGGAAAACGTTGTCCGGCCTTGATAATAAAAAAATCTAAAATTCAACTGCAGCACCACCTACCGGGCCCAATTGTGAATCTAAACCATTCTCAGATCCACACGAAATTTCATCAAAATCGGTCCAACCGTTTAGGAGGAGTTCAGTGACATACACACGCACAGAAGAAATTTATATATAAAGATTACCAAATTCATAATTATTTCTATTACTTTATAAAATATTAATTTTCTTTATTTCTATCACATAAAATCTTAAGATAAAACAAACAATAATTTAATATAAACACAAGAAAATTTACCCAATAATAAACTTTCCGTTGCACGCTTGTCGCTCCAGTTTTAAACTGATTCCGAAAAACTAATTTGTCTAATAAATGATCGACATCAACACAACGGTTGTTGTACACTTTCGTATTACTATGTAGCGATAATAATCAAGTAGCTATCAACATATATAAGAAAATAATTCTCTTCATTGTTTCCGTGTAAGAATACGATAAATGCTAAATTCTTTCAATGATTACACGTGATTATAGATAATTACGTACGCGAAGAGAATAGTTATTTGATGACGCGTGTATATTCTTATTGATAAGCTTTGCTTCGCTGTTGTTTGTTGTGCAAAATATTAATAATACCCTAATTTCCTTTGACAATATACGTTTATGATATTGAAATTGCGAGGAAAAAGATTTTGTAACAATTTAACTTCATATCATTTGAAATTTTTAAGTACTATTTATGTATTAACAAATTTACTCAAGTCAACATAAATGCGTACGAAACTTGTGCAAATTAATTAAAAGATTATTGGAGGTAAACGCTCTCGGTAATGAGGTATTATCACCAAGTGATTCAACAACATTAATACATATAAGAGTTGTTGAGGTATGTATGCTTGGTACACATATATGTTTCAATAACTCATATAAGTATACGAATATGTAGCTAAGCTTAGGTTAGCTCAGATAGGTCGCGAATTGCATGAATCAGACAACAGCCCAAGCCGCGAGGTGTGCCGCGCACCCTTGAGCTAGTTGTCAAAATAAAATCGGCTGAGTGCCTTAAGCGCTCGCCTTAGTAGTCCGGTAAAGCTGTTAAGACCTTGCTAGGTCAATAGCGTAGACAGTTGGAAATAAAGATTCAACAAACATGCGTTTTATAATGATATATCAGTATGGTTTACCGGAATGTTGAAACATTGCAAATAATAATCATTTCATTCTAAATAACAAATGTCTCTTCAATGAAGTTCCCATATTTCAATGTATTTTGTATTTTACACTAAATGCACCAATTGTGGATGTTCTTTTTCATTTTGTAACAATCTTTTCATTTTTCTGGATGCAAAATTGAATTGAAATTTGCAAAATAGAAATTATCCACTCCTTCTTTGTATTATATTTTCATTCTTTTTAAGTTTGCAATAGGCATCCTTATAAATCCTAAACAATGTGGTCAGAGGTGCAATATAGGACATGAGTACCTTACATCCTGAATAAAATTACTGTTCCTAGGGTTAGGTCAAACCTGCATTAACACGAGCGAAGACAAACGTTAGTAGAACATATTAATCATTGATTGTAAGTTGTAAATAACGATTTCCATTTGTTCCATTCTTTGACAAGATTTTTTTTCGAACCGACTACGCTATTTACCTGGCAAGGTCTTAACAGCTTCACCGGACTACTAAGGTGAGCGCTTAAGACACTCAGGCGGACAAAAATAATAATAATATGGTTTCACTGCTTTAAGAGGCGACATGGAGAAGGCTGACTAGAGATGCTAGAATTGGCTTAAGAACTATAGAACTAATTATGAAAATCAAATCTGAAGAGTAAATATACCAGTGGTCTGTCTTAACAAGGAGAGAGTCTATTTCAAAGGAATACTTATTTTGAAGGTGGTAGAGCCACGCTGTAGCTATTACTAGTTTCAGCATGAACGGATCGGCTCGTCCGGGGTAGTACCACCCTCTTACAGAACACCGACGTGAAGTAACTATGCTTGCATTGTTGCGTTTCGTTCGGTCAGTGAGAGCGCCGGAGGCCCACCTCCTTTCCCCCTTTCCCTTCCCCTTTCTCCTTTCTCCTTTCCCTCCCCTTCCCCCATACACAGGCTGGCAACGCACTTGTGACTCTCCTGGTGTTGCTAGTGTCTATGGACGGTGGTGATCACTTAACATCAGGTGATCCACCCGTTCGTTTGCCGCCTTTTGACATAAAAAAACAAATACTTCAGTTTGTGTAATGATATCATTCTTGACGTATCCGTTAATGGCGAACCTTGTTAGTTTGGGGATGAAAGCGAATGTGGCTTGTAAAATCAAATTTTGTTTGAAAGATAACGTATACAAGATGTAGTTTACAGAAGAACATTTCAGATTTGTATAATATGCAGTTGATCACCAATCAGTCTAGCTACCGACGTGAGTAATCTTCCTTGTTACAGTTGGATGAACAACGTTTACATATTTCGAATCCAACGTTTATAGTGAGTGTCTCTAAAACGTCTATTTTAAGACACAGAAGCCCAACAGATCTATCTGTTTATCATCACGCAGAGCCCTTATATATTATTAAGATCGAAAGCAACTCCTGTACATAAAGACCTATTTCGTTCTCAACACGTTTATCAATCTATTCAAATAGCTACGACTATATTCCGGGATTTAGGTGACTGACTGTTGTGTTTAACTTTTTAATTCATTACTACTAAACATTTATTGAACACGGATTGGACAAGAATAGTAATTAAAATTAGTAATTATCTAGACGTTGAGGTATCACTACGCCTGGGAACGAATGTATAAATAAATATGTTTATAGTCTCGTCTACACATAAATACAAAGATGATTAAATAATGCACTTATGATATAAAACAGGGAAACCCAGTGCTTTGTCTTCGAAGAAGATGTACCGTTTTAATTTTGACTACATTGTAACGATACACAAAGCCAACGTTTCGTTTCCTTAGTTATGTTGGCACTGTTTTTTTTTTGTTATTTTGCGACGAGTTAATTAACGCGGATGATAAATGTACGTCCACCAGATTTGATGCACTTTTTATAAGTAGCTTACGGAACTCCTTTAGTACTGTTTTATTTTTATTACTTCTCTATTATTATTTAATGGATACAGTCGAAAAATTACTGTAATTAATAAGCGATACATCAACGGTTGTCATACTGGTTCCCTTTCTATACAAATGTTTTACTATAGTCACATAAAACAAAATAATAACCTCAAACCAAAATACTCTTTTGTTTATATTTTAAATTTTTATCATAGTGAAATATGTTTAAATTATGTAAATGAAATATTTATTATATACAAGTAAAAATTTCAGTATAATTTTTTGATACCAGCGACTTCGTCGGCGTTGTTTATTAATTTGAAGACATATTTGTTTACAAATGAAAAAAAAAATACGAAAACAATAACATACTTTACTTATAAAACTCCTATTGCATTTTATAGTGCTTACAAAATCGTAGTTACTTAAAATTCTAATTATTTTCTATTAAAGAAAGATATCGCGATATTTTTTAGCTAAGAATCAAGTGTCTAAGAATTAAAACTTAAAAAAAAACTGAAATCTATCTAATAACTTCTGCGTAATGCGCACACAATGTTAGACTTCTATCATTTTATTTATGCTTATCTATGCTTATGTATAGGCAAGATAAGTTGGAACCATTTATTTTTAAACTTATTAGCCACATGCACTCATTTCAACTATTAATAGACTAAAAAACGATTTGAAGATAATTTTCGAGTTTCCTACAAGAATATCCACTCTAAATCGTACCAACGCCAGTATAGACGGGAAATGCCTGTCTGGATGATCGTTGACTCACAATATCTTTCGTTGAAACGATGAAACATAAACTAGTCATTGTAATATTGACTAGTTTCAGTTGACGTAAATGAAACGTAACTAGATTATTAAATAGAATGATACGTAATGTTTTCAGTAAAGAATTAATAAATAAATAAATAAATCATGATTATAGACCGAATTCACACTGAGTTAATTGATATAAGGTGCTTAACTTTTCGGTTGAAATAATTAACGAAACTTCTAGGAAGGGAATCTTTTAAGTCCAGCGGCACGCCACTACTTATCGGATCCGTTTGATGATTAATTATTCATAGCTTAATTCTTTTATTACTTAATTGTAGAAAGCCATCCGTTTCGCTGTACATTAAAATAAAATAGCAGATTCAATGGAATCCAAAAACTAAGTAGACTAGAACCATGAAAAAATCCATATGGCATTATGCCGATACCTTCAGTAGTTTTGAAATTATAAAGCCATAAATAAAGTATATTTTCATTATTTACTACCTAACTCGGCGGTCGTTGTCCCGCCCTAATAATACAAAACAACCTTGACAACTTATATACCAAGATGTTCCTCATGAATCGCTTTATCTACTAGTGTAAAACGCATGAAAATCCGTTTAGTAGTTTTGGAATTTATCGCGAACAGACAGACAGACGTGGCACAGGACTTTTTATACTATATAATGATGATATTTTTTTATTTTTAAATCGCTTTATCTGATACTTCGTCTACCTGTTTTTCTACAGATTAAGGTTGAAAAGTAACCAAATATAGGTATCCAGTTCCCACGCTATTTCCTTCATAAATTTCGTTGCTATAGATTTTATTCATCGGGAGGTAGAGTTAGTTCCACAAAGTGGATTCTCCAAAGACCCTAATCAAGTTGCATGTGCATGTGTTAGATACATAACGTTTTCTTTTTTAATGTTTTAAATGAACGTATCCTTTTTTTTTCCTCATATACATAGTTTCTTTGAGGCTCAATAAAGTCAAAACTACTGAAGCTATTGACATAGGACTACGGCCATTCGATGCGGAATTTTCCGTAAATGATTCTAAATTTTTTTTTAATTCGATTGTCCTTTTGCCATCTTTTTTTATATATTTTTTATTTATTTATTGTAGCACGGCAAAGTGACTGCACTATGCCTGATGGTAAGCACAGTACAGTCCAAAAACAACGGCGACCACCGAGCTATTCATCGCCGGTTGCCGCTGTCATGCCGGCCTGCGAATAGCTGGATATGTACAGGCTGATCCCGAAACGCGACCCGCAGAAGCGAATCACTATGACGGGCTTTTTCGCCATATACATGGTGGTTGCGACCCAGTCAGGTTGTAGAACCCTACCACCCCGCTTTCGCCATTGCCTCGTTCGTTGATCAGCATGGTGCACCACGTGCAGGTGAGGTTGGCTTGGGTGTCTCACGTCTTATGATGTTATTTAACACTTAACCCTTTTTATGCCTAGCAAAGCGGGAGGGAGTCAACTAGTTCTATATAGACCAGAAGTTAAGTTTAAAAGACACCTAGGGACGATATTGTTGTAGATAAGTATTAAAAAAAGGAAAAAGGTAAAAGCCACCTTCTTTTCAAAATATGTGTTGCAGATTAAATATAATTCATGTATATATTTTTACTCCAGCGGCACCGGTTTTGACGAGATCGTACTGACAGAAAGAGAACTTCTTCAGAACATTATCTAGACTTCATAACATCACGTTTTTCAATAGGGGCTAAGCAGTAAAGATAACATTTAACAGATGTAATTTAAAATGAGCAATAGGGAACGAACAGATAAATAATAATGTAATAATTACAATAAATATAAAAATTAACACTGAATCCAGATAAAACACGTAATTCCTTTAAAACAACAAAACTATTTTTACTAGAAACCGAAGTCGCGGGCACCAGCTAGTCACTTATAAATACAAATATCGAAATATCTCAATAAACGTGTATTATCTACGTACTTAAAAAATAAATATGATCTGTTATTACTTTTCAGTGATTCTTTCTACAATGTTTAATTTAATATTGTGAATATCATATCATTACATAGTATAAATCAAAGTCCTCTGCCGCGGCTGTCTGTCTGTCTGTTCGCGATAAACTCAAAAACTATTGAACGGATTTACATGCCGTTTTCACCAGTAAATAAAGTGATTCATGAGGAAGGTTTAGGTATATCATTTGTCAAGACTTTCTTATTATCAGGGCGGAACATTGTTCGCCGTGCCCGCTAGTTTGAGATAAATTTTGATATAATATTTATTGTTATTATAGCTGCATATTTAGAATATTTTCCTTCAACTAAAATTATGATATATTTCTGTTTAAGAATTAGTCATTTGTAAGTTATGTTATTGTATAACTATCAACGACATAGAATAATTAATAACTTAATCTATTTTAATATCATATCAAATAAATGTTTCTCTAATTGAATTAAGTTTTGAGTCTGTAAAAGTGATTAATATGGTTTATTATAATTTTATTTATCTTGATGGCTTTCTAAATTTATTCGACTGGTATGATAAGTGGCATTCACATAACCGAGGCATATGTGTTCCGTATACTTGTAAGTTGTAGTGGATGAATATCATATTAGGGTTACAACATCACCAACTGGTTTATACTTATTTCTAAAGTTGTTTTGTTCGTGGGAAATATAAAGATACGATAGTTTCAGATTGTAATTATTACATTGCATGAATTCAAGTAAATAATTACGTAGCATTGACAGTTTCTTCGCGCACAAAAAGTTGTTTGATAAAATAAGGAAAAATGCTCGTCGATTCGCTATTTATTTTAAGCCTAGCCGAATATGTATGTAATGTGTTTGAAGAATCGAACGTTATTTAACTTGTCCCAACATAACGAGGTTACATCAACTTGAGTACGTACTTGCTTACATACTGTCCATCTAGCTTTAACTTGTTTCGTTGCTATGTAAGTAACTTTCTAATACAACGTACAAAATTATAGTACTTTGTATTTATATATGCGATATAACATGTAGATATATATAAATAATTACTATGACAAATAACGTACCTTAAAATTCAGATCGTCGAGTCCACAACCGTTGTAAAATAATATTGAATACACTCGCGATGCACTAAGAACTTGGTAAAACGAAAAAATAGCACCTTTAAAAAAAATGTAAACATATGAGGAGGTGGCGAAACTCACGTGTGTGGCACGGTTAGCGATGTAAAGGGGTGTAATTTATTTTTTAATGATCGGTAATAGTTTTGATTAGGGATGCGATATTCGTGGTTATAATACGGTTCGGGTATATCGTGAGTGCGTTGTTAGTCGCACGGTCGGACACGCAGGCTGGCGGCGGCGAGGCAGCGCGTGCACTGAGTGTCGAGCTGTAGCCGGTGGCGCGTCGCTGCCGGCCGCCGCGAGACTCTGCCCCGCGCGTGCGTCGTACCGGACCAGTTCCGAGCAGCCTCCCGCGCGCTAACCAGCCTGCATCGCAGCCAAGATTATTGCCAAGCCGACACTCGGCCGCTGCTCTCACTTCACTCATAAAAACCACAATACTTTTTTAGTTAGTCATCATTTTCAATTCCGCAATGAAAAATATTCAGAAATGCAAATCAATGACAGCTGCTTTTCTTCATCTAAGCGATCTATTTTTTTTTATACTAGTTCGACATAATGACTGCACTATGCCTGATGGTAAGCACAGTAGAATCCAAAAACAGTGGCGACCACCGAGTGACACACTATCCATCGCCGGTCGCCGCTGTCATGCCGGCCTGCAAAAAGATGGAGATGCACAGGCTGATCCCGAAACGCGACCCGCAGAAGCGAATCACTATGACGGGCTTTTTCGCCATATACATGGTGGTTGCGACCCAGTCAGGCTGTCAAACCCTACCACCCCGCTTTCGCCATTGCTTCATTCGTTATTGCATTATGCACCACGTGCAGGTGAGGTTGGCTTGGGTGCCCCAAGTCTTATGATATTATTCGACACCCGTTACACACCTTATACTTTATAGGGTACTAGCGTTTGACCACAATTTCATTTTATGTTAAGGTATATAGTGTAGCTGGTAGTATATAGGTAGTAGGTAGTGTATAGGTGGTAGAGCCACGCTGTAGCTCTTACTGGCTTCAGCGTGAATGGGTCGGTTCACCCGGGGTGCTACTACCCTTTCATAGAAAACCGACGTGAAGTTACAGTGCTTGCACTTTTGCGTTTCGTTCGGTCAGTGAAAGCGTCGGAGGCCCACCTCCCCTCCCCCACCTAACCCTTTCCCCCAAAGGCTGGCAACGCACTCGCGACTCCCCTGGTGTTGTTAGTGTCTATGGACAGTGGTGATAACTTAACATCAGGTGACCCATCTATTCGTTTGTATCCTATGACATAAAAAAGGTGATTAAGTGGCTTGGAATTGTAAACACGCCAATTCTAGAGGGGACTCGCTCTCGAGTGCAGCTGTTGGAACACGCCAACAGCTGCTTGGAGATAGATTTTGAACTTGAGTGTGGTAACTAACTTTGTTGACTTAGAAGAAACGCTATTAGACTATGCCTGGTGGTAAGCACAGTACAATCTAAAAACAATGGCAACCACCGAGTCCTATCCATCGCCGGTCGCCGCTGTCATGCCGGCCTGCGAAAAGTTGGATATGCACATGCTGATCTCGATCAGTCAGGCTGTAAAACCCTACCACCCCACTTTGCCATTGTCTCGTTCGTTACTCAGCAGGGTGAACCACGTACAGGTGAGGTTGGCTTGAGTGTCTCAAGTCTTACGATGTTATTCGACACCCCTTACACCCCAAACATAGTTGCATCACTATGTTTTCTTTCACCGGAAGCTCGGACTCTGTTGCAAGGATTCGAACCTACGTTCATCGACGCTGTGTCTGAACTCGCTATCAACTAAGCCATCATCGCTTCTAGTTCTTAGCTTCGAATTCCAAAAGGAGTCGGAACTTTCAATAAAGGACAATAACACACAACCATAAATTCGTGGTAAGGTTTATTTTCCAAATTTCCGCCTTGTTAGCTAAGTTAGCTAAAGCTAAAGCTTGTTAGTTAAGCTAGCCCTAAGTTAATAAATCTTTCTCCGACCCCCAACCGAAATGTTCTGGCATCTGTACTTGCCATCCATTTCTAGGCTTAGTATATTACCGTTTTAGGCCACATCCTATTTTATATCAAGTGAGCTGGCGGCTTAAATCTATAAAGTATAAAAATTATATGTATTTCTTAATGTATTGTAATGAAAATTAAAATTCATATCTATACTAATATACTAATTTTTATTATAAAAAGGTAAAGTTTGTGAGTTTGTGACGTTGTAAGGGGTAATCTCAGGAACTACTGGTCCAATTTGGAAAATTCTTTCAGTGTTATATAGCTCATTTATCAGGAAAGGTTATAGGTTATATATCATCACGCTAAGACACATAGGAGCGGAGCAGCAATGAAGAATGTTGCAAAATCGGGGTATTTTTCCTTTTCAGAGCTTTCGCTGCGCAAAATAACCATTCCACGCGTACAAAGTCACGGGCAGAAGCTATTAACTAATTATATTATCTATACTAATATCATAAAGAGGTAAAGTTTGTGAGGCTGTAGGGGGTAATATCTGGGGAATCGGAGAAAAAATGGTCGAACGAAAACGTTTCCTACGAACGTTGCCTTAACGATGAGAGATATATGATTGAGTTCTAGAAAAAAGTTGTAGCTTGAAAATGCCTATTGCCGCCCAACGAAGTGGGCACGGGTCAGCTAGTTTGAAATAAAACTAGATCTGAAAGCCAATCGTTTGAGTATACTGATCCGTACTCGGTGAAATATTGTTAATTGAAGAATAACAGCTAGCCAGAAATAGCACTATATGATAATCTAATATGGTACTATGGTTTCATTATAAAATTATTCTTCAGTGAGGAGCTGTTAATGCAAATTCACTTCCATCGATATCGCCGCTAATATCGCCACCACGGACCTAAAGACATTAAAGACCCAAATGTATTTAGTTAATAAACCTCAGAAGAAGAAGAGTCAGAATTTCACTAAAAGATTTTTAATCTATTAAGAGGTAACTATGACTGCGCAATAAAACATATTCTTGGTAAAATGCTATTGTTTTGATAGCGTACGATTCACAGTAATTAAGCTTTCAGGATAGAAAACAAATTAACATAAATAATGTAATCTTATTTAAAGAAATTGTTTATTCAATACAATACAATACAACATAACAAAACAAAAGTAGGCAAGTAAATATCCAGCTAAGTATATGCTAAAGTGTCAAATAAAGCACTCAGCGTTGATTTTCAGCTGAAACCACTGGATTCCAGGCAAACTACGGCACTTAAGGAATAAAATACCAATAAAGAAACACTATCTTTCATACTTTGTGATTTATAACAAATTTGGGGTAGTAGGAATCTGGACCCTCTTAGCGGCGGTCTTCTCATTACACAGATTTGGCAGACGAGAGGAGACAGCTGGTATGTATAAGGACGGGGCTCAGCGGCCACTTTTCGCCGTTGGGTGCGCTGGAGGTGTAGCTACTTGAAGCACGGACAAGAAGGTGAGCTCAGTTTAACATAGTTGCCTTAAGCAAAGCTCATCTTCATTTCAATTCTATCCACTCATTTATACCACTTAACTTTGGTGGAAATGTAAACAACGTAACGTTTTTTTATTTTATTGAAGAGTGAAGAGTCCTAGCCTCTGCCTCCTTGTGCGAATGTGAACCAAAATGCGTTCTCACGATTAGCATACTCCACCATTCTAGCCATGCACTTGGGTCCTCCGTAGATGGATGGGACGAGACCCTCTTCGAGAGAGAGAAAGACCATTCCTCTCTCTTCTGCCTCATGCCGAAGCTGCGGCAAGCCGTGCATCTCCAACGTGGACACTTTTTTGCGACGATAGACGCCCGCGCATCAATGGAGATTACCTAGGGAGGTCTCTGGTGGTAGATGCCTCAAACTCTACGGCTTCTGCGGCGGATTCTCCTTCAGGCGGATAATCGAAGCATCGGCAGCCCTGTCACGCTTTCTTTCTGCGTCCTCCTTCTGTGAGAGGACGCTTTCACAGAAGGAGGACGCCCGCGTTCCAAGCCCTCTCTACTCCGACAATGGAATGACAATTTCGGAACTTAGCTTTAATCTAACTCACCTCTTGACTTCTTCGCACACCTTTGGTGTAAAGGATTTTTTAGTACCCGCCTGGTTAATTATCGTTAACCTCTAGTTGAAAACTGTCCCCAAATAACCGTAGGTGTATTTCGGCAACAGCCTTGGAGAACCATTTCTCTATAGGCTTAGCGTATCCTTCAGGGGTTATAACGCCACTTAACATCAAGTAAGATGGTGACCAAACCCCAACCTATAAACCATTTAAAATAATAAGTATAAAACTTTTGGATTAATATTCGGAATAAGTATTACCTGCTACCGCATATCTAATTTTACGCCGTCGCTTACGTTCCCAGCACAAAACGAAATCCTCAATTTGTCAAGTACAAAAATGCTATCTTTCGATTTGATTTTGAAAGCTTTTGCTTGCATACAAAATTTTAAGGTATCATTATAATTTCCACTTTGCAACGACTACGAGACGACATATCACATAAGCCCGTGTGGAATAGCTACTTTGAGCTAACGCTAACTTTAACCCGCAACTTCGTTTACGTAGAAGGTGAAAATATTTTAAAATAATAATATATACAGTAATAATAAATAACACGTACGTTAACCGCGATTTTGAAACATTCTACATTGACACTCCTCTCTTATTGGTCTTAGTGTGATGATATATAGCATATAGCTATATAGCCCGCATCGATAAATGAGCTATCTAACACTAAAATAATTTTTCAAATCGGACCAATAGTTCCTGAGACTAGCACGTTCAAGCAAACAAACTCATCCCGTGTTATTACAAAAAAATTAAATACGTATTGAATACTTGCTTTAAAAAAGTTTGAGTACTTTCGTATTAAATGCACCTCACTCGCCGACCGCTGCCGAAGCAAGTTCGCGTTTTCCTTTTTCACAAGTATAACCTAACCTAACCAAAGTGAGATAAAAGAGCAAGACATCGGCGAGCGCGGTGCATTTAATACGAAAATATAAAAACATTTTTAAAGCAAGTATTCAATACGTATTTAACTTTGTTGTAATACCACCGTTCAGCTTTATTTTAGTAGTATAGAAGTATAGATTATCATTATGTGATAGGCGCATCTTACTATACGTGTCTCTAATATATGGGATATACATCGCCCATAGAGTAACAAACCCGCGCGTAGTTAAGTAAGCGGTTTCATAATTCTATGACATCGCCGAACCCGACTGTTCAACACACTCGTTTATTAAATGTAATTCCCATGTGGTCGTACTACATGCACAGAATACCCGCAGACGACAGTCGACACAGCTCTTTCATGTTCCGTGCATCGAACTAACTATTGGGCAAATACTTTGAATACAAAATTACCACGAATAAAAAGTTCAGCAACCTATTATTTATCAATAAAATACACTATAAAGGTAATATACCTAAAACGTATTTCAGAAACCAAATATGCTATCTCTAATTAATAAATAAATATTAGCATATATAAAGATATACGTTAAAATACTATTTATCTTATTTTTATTTTTGTGTCATAATAATTAATTGAACATAAACTTTAAAGATTATAAAAAAGGAAAGAACGACTATTTTTTCGAATATGTAGAAATATAAATGGCAAATTAATTATTAATTAATATATAATAATAGATTAATTATTAATATAAAAGCTGTTAATTTTGTTTTAATATTAAATAATTATTGAGATTATTAAGCATGTTATTGATATATACGAAGAAAAAAAAACATTAATTAACAACAAACTAATAACAATAATTGAGTAAAAAAGGTACAACCCGTCCAAATTTCTATTTTAGAAGCTCTTTGTTTTTTTTTTTACCATAAAATAGCAGCGCATATATATGTATGTATTTCAGGAGAAATGTATTCAGGATAATTGTTAAAATAATTATTTTGGTATTCTTTTATGCGGTTTGTCAGCACGTATCAGGCACGTATCTAAACCTTTGGTTCGAGGGGGGATAAACGTTGAGCAACCAGAACTCTGCAAAAAATTGCTGTAATCACTGTACTAAGTTGTTTTGAACTACCTACATCGTACTTCACAGTGGTTATGAACCCGTTTAGTTTTTCCCGTCAGTTTTCGGAGGGGGAGGGAGGGATAAATCCCAACTATATCCCCCCTCTGTAAACATGCCTGGTACCTATATATACAAAGATAAGATATTTTAATGGTGGTAGAGCCACGCTGAAACTACTACTAGCTACTTTGAAAAAGCCGCGAATCATCCCAGTCCGTTAGTGGTATCCGCCACGAATTACGAAACCGTACCGAACGCCGCGCGATACAAAAGACGTCCGCGAAACATTTTCACAGATCCTCCCGACAAAATAACGTCACTAACTAACTAACTAAATAACTAACTACTAACTAACTAACTAAATAACGACAAAATAAAGGTGTTGTTAGCGTCCATGGACGGCGGTGATCACTTAACATCAGGTGACCCATCTGTTCGTTTGCCATTTATGACAAAAAAAAAAGATAATCCTCTAAATATTCAACTTTTAAAATATCCTACCATCCTAAGTCATTATAACAAATTTTGATTCTGATTCACTACCAATTGAGAAGGGTTTCTACAAAATTTGGGAAACGTGACCGATGTAAATTTGTATTATATATCTTATAAGATTATTTAGATAAAGTTTGAGAATTCCGGTAGAAATAATGCGGGATATTCCGAATCCGTAGTGAGTAAAGGTGTTAATACGTCACATTACACAATCACAACGAGAATCATAACAATTGTATCGTCAGAAACATTTCTTATCTGAAGATATCGCTATGATTAATACAAATATAAATGTTTGAACAAAGAACATCGATTGAATGAAGTGACGGTTGCTCTTTAGATACTTGGGTGTCAGGTATTTTTTCCTTTACTAGATAACGACGTCCTGTGTGACTCAGATTGTGGCAGTTCCATCGACGCTGCACTCGAAGTAAAACGTCACGCGAATAAGACAAATAATGATGAAAAATGATGTAATAATAAGGAATTTTGTTGCTGTTTTTATTTTTCATAAATATTTTCTTTATTTCATCATGAATGTCTGATACTTATCGATGATGACGTGGTAAAATATTTCATAATTATTTAACACAAAACATAAATCATTATTATTACATATTATAAAACAAAGACGTCTGCCACGTCTGTCTGTTTGTTCGCGATAAATTCAAAAAATACTGAACGGATTTTTATGCGGTTTTCACCAGTAGATAGAGTGATTTAGGAGGAAGGTTTAGGTATATTATTTTGTCAGTTTTTTTTTATCGGAGCGGGACAACGTCCGCCGGACCCGCTACTAATATATAATTTCCATTTTTTGGATTATTTTTTTTCTGGTGTATGTATACAAAAATATATATTTGGGTCCGAAGTTTAAATTTCATTGTTTTGAGTTTTCACTTCTGTCGGCAGTCCTTCTTACTGCCTCGACTTTTTAAATAGCGTAGTCCTTTTGCAAAAAGCACATATTTTCACTGTACAAATACTATATTAATTGAAGACATGAGTGGATGTGAGAAATTTGTAATTTTATAATATATATTTAAGCTTTATCGTACATCAATTATATACATTCATTTCAAAAACATTTCAGGTTTTGTTATTGGTATAATGGGCGGCCGTATTGCTATTAGGAATCTCTTCCAGGCAACCTTTGGAAGGATTTGTTCGATGGAGTAGAGTCAGGGGTATTCTGGGTGTACAAGAAGACAGTAACTAGTTAATACCACCTAAGTTAATGGCATGTAACTATAACATGCTTATTAAATACATTATAAACTATAAATAATATATAGACTACATGAATATACCTAAATGAAAATGAGATAATATATATAGGGGTATACATATACGTATATAAAGTATATACATATATATATATATATATATACATATATATATATATATATCTATATATGTATATATAGACGTATAGATTGGTATAGTACTCTCTCACTACCCCTCCCCCCAAACACAGGCTGGCAACACACTTGCGACACCCCTGGTGTTGCTAGTGTCTATGAACGGCAGTGATCACTTAACATCAGGTGACATCTGCTCGTTTGTCTCCTATGATATAAAAAAACAAAATTAAAATAAAATTTTGATTTAGGTCTAAAATGCTTTTTTTTAATGTTGCATATCGACTTCAGCTTATAGAACAGTACTTATAGAAGTAGGTACTATAGAATAATATATACGACCACTACATAATATATTGAACCACAGTTCAAGTAAAACTTAATTTACAGACATTATACTTTTCCATTGTTACAATATCAATTTAAAAATGTATGTTAACCTGTCGTGTTTTATCTATACTAATAATATAAAGAGGTAATTTGTGAGTTTGTGACATTGTCACATTGTAGAGGTAAACTCAAGAACTATGGGTCCGATTTGAAAAATTATTTCAGTGCTATATAGCTCATTTATCAAGGAAAGTTATAGGCTTTCCTTTCCTTGCTTATCATCACGCTAAGACCAATAGGAGCGGAGCGCCAATTAAGAGTATTTCAAAATCGGAGTTTATTTTCCTCTGGAGTGCTTCCGCTGCGTATTAGCGTTAGCCCCTTCGATCAACGTTGTTGTTGATCGAAGGTTAGCCCAAAGTAACAATTCCACGTGATCGAAGTCGCGGGCAGAGGCTATTATAATATTAATATTATATTCTTATATTTATGAATTATGATTACGAAGTAAATAGCTGTCCTGAATAACTCTCAGTTATTTGATAAGTTTATTGATAAATTATATATCTTGGTAGGTGGTAGAGACATGCCGAAGCTATTACTGTTTTCAGCATGAATTGGTCGACTCGCCCGGGGTAGTACCACCTTTCCATACAAGGCCGACGTGAAGTAATAGTGCTTCCATTATTGCGTTTCGTTCGGTCAGTGTCTCCCTACCCCCTCCCCCCAAACACAGGCTGGCAACGCACATGCAACTCCCCTGGTGTTGCTAGTGTTTATGGACGTTGATGATCTCTTAACATCAGGTGAACCGCCTGTTCGTTTGCCTCCTGTGATATAAAAAAAACAAAGGTTTTTTGATAACTTACTACAATATTTACATCAACACCAACTATTTTTTTATTACCACTTATAATATTTAATCGTAACAAATGAACGTATATCAAATATACTCCACCTATTTTCGACCATCTTTAAACGATTATGATTTATTACATAAACAAGATATATACACTAATAAGAAGCGCAAATTGCGTTTCTGTTGTGGTAACATAGCGATATAATGTAACACAATAAATCAAATGGACCATTAATAAACATCTTGTTACGATAGTTGTTATTGTAACAACTTCATCTGTTACCAGTAATGTGTGAAATAGTGACGAAATGTTTTGCAATTCGTTGGGAATGACGTTTATCAGTTCACGTAGTACAATGTAACATCAGGTACACTGTATTAATTTTTTTTCGAACACACTACGCTATTGACCCAGTAAGGTCTTAACAGCTTCACCGGACTACTAAGGCGAGCGCTTAAGGCACTCAGACGATTTTATTTGGGCAACTAGCTGCAGGTTGCACGGCACACCGGCTGATACATGATCCTAAGCTAATCTACATATTCATACATATATGAGTTATTGAAACATATATGTGTACCAAACATACATACCTCGACAACTCTTATATGTATTTTGTATCGGATATTTATTCTAAACTGTTTCAGTGCGACAAGGGAAAAAATACAAGCCTTCCACTTTCATGTGTAAGCATGTGTGTCAGTGTATCGTGCGAGCAAAACACTCAAGGGCTCCACGGCGAGGGAACGGACCTAGGCTTGAGCCGTTGCCGAGGGGGGCCTAGTCTGGTGTGTGGGAGCGAAATTTACCCCAAGACCACGGCGGCGTGATAAGTTCACTCACTAAATTAATTAAATAAAAATAAAGTACATTTTAAGACTAAAAAAGCATATATAAATAATAGTTTAAAAAAACGATAAGCACGCTAATGTAGGTATTATATAAGAATTAAAAAGTAGAAAATATATTTTAAGCATGGCTTATTTATATTAATTTGACTGTAAAAAGGGTGGAGTGTATTTACTATAACTTATAAACATTTAACAACGGGTAAAATTGGGAATCGCTGTAATTCAAAGAGTATTACAGAGGACTACAAAGTCGAATTTAATAGATGACTTTTTTTTTTAATCTATAAGAAAGTCACTTAATTGTAATCTTATCACATCAATTTAGGCCATAACCTAGAAAATACTAATAATACTCTGAATTTGCGAGATATGGTGTAATAATGTACTTATTATTATAATAATAGATATAGGCTATTATGACGTGTATATGAAATAAATAAAAGTAAAAAATAATGAAAACACGCTTAGGTATACGAACTATGACTCCATAAACACTATAAAATGTTCATGCTAATTTAATTGTAAAAATAGAGTGGGATGCTCTATATTATAACTTACTAGCCTCTGCCTGCGACTTCGTTCGCGTGGAATAGTTACTTTGAGCTAACGCTAACACGCAGCGGAAGCTCTCAAGAGGAAAAAATACCCGATTTTGAAACATTCTTCATTGGTATTCCGCTCATATTGGTTTTAGCGTGATAATATTATAACCTATAACTTACTTCGATTAATGAGCTATATAACACTGAAAGAATTTTTCAAATCGGACCAGTAGTTCTTGAGATTACCCCTTACAACGTCACAAACTCACAAACTTTACCTCTTTATAATATTAGTATAGATAAACAAGCACCAATCAAATATTTGTAACAATCGATGTTAAGCAATATAAATCTCATTACAATCTAGCTTTATGTTAAATGACAATGTGGTCTATGATCGTAAATACGTTAAACCTTGAGGGGGACTGGCTTTTTTTTATACCAGTGGCGGCAAACGAACATACGGGCCACCTGATGGTAAGTGATCACCGCCGCCCATGAACACCTGCGACACGAAGAGACTCACAGATGCATTGCCGGCCTTTGAGAAAGGAGTAAGCTCGTTTCTTCAATGATGGTAAATTGTAATGGTCCGAAAGCGCTGCCGCTGGGAGTTCGTTCCAGAGAACAGACGTACGCGGAAAAAACGAACGTGAGAACTGCGCAGTGAACGACTTCCAACCATCGAGATGATACTGATGGTGTTTCAGTCCGAGACGAGTCGTTCTATAACGGAACTCAGCAGCAGGTATCAGTCCGAACAGCTCTTCAGAGCACTCTCCGTGGTAAATCTTGTACAGGACGCTAAGCGACGCAACATCCCTATTAAGCGCCAAAATGTCGAGCCTAAAGGGGAACACCTGGTCGTCGATGATTCGAGCCCCAGAAAAGCCCTTTCAAGTGCTTGAAGACAGATTTTTAACTTGAGGATGGTAGCTAGTCAGGAGACATAAGAAAATCCATATCACCATACTATAGTTTCATTACAATATTTTCCTTCATCGAAAGTTCCAGCTCATTAGAAAGGATTCGAACTTAAGTCCATCGACGCCATGTCCAAATACGCTTACGGCTAAGCCTATGTGGCTTCAAAATATGTAACACTATCTGATGCCTCTTACTTGGTCTACGTTGTTTATTATCATGATTATTTCCTTATATATCAAAGGGATTAGGCACCGTTTACGACGAAATCTCTCACGCGGCTTCAATCTATCCGACACTTACAACAATTATTGTTATATTTCAAATATTTTACATAAAATCTTGACAAATTATATACGTAAACCTTCCTCGTGAATCACTCTATCTATTAATAAAAACCACATGAGATTCTATGCAGTAGTTTTTAAGTTTATCGCGAACAGATAGACAGATGCGGCGGAGAACATTATATAGGAGAACATACTTAATACGTAATAACCGTTCTAAAATAGTTTCTCGTATATAGTCGTGTAATGGTAGTATCTAATAGCTAGTAGCCGCGAATTCCTTCTCATAAAATTGTTTTAAGAGATACTACGTGTTTTCTCTATATTTTAAGTCACCTCTTACACGAGATATTTTATTATTACTGATTACCCGCCATGAAAAATGTAATGATAATACTACCCCTGAATGTGAACTCGTTACTAATAAATGACGAATGACTTATCAACCATGAGAACAAATAAGAGTAGAGTAAAAAATAGCCCGTTTGGAACTTTGTGGAATCGCTCGAATAATGACGTCAGGCTTCTATACTTTCCCAACTTCCTTTATACAAAGGCATATAAGTGCACCACGATGAGTCAGAGCTGAGTTCTATTGTAGACGTCCGAACGAATACAAAGAAAAACAAAAGGAAGAGATCCTCAAGCCGACTGCGACTATAAATAGTGTAATTGTGTGACAGTGAATCTGTTTGTTTTTTGTCTGTACGAGTACAATTTTTATTTCTGATGATTCAAACGTTGCAGTTTTCTAAAAGTCCTCTCTCAAACACCAACTTTAACTCTCTAGAGGTTAGTTTGAACAAACATCAGATATATCAGCTTTATTTATATGTACAGATAAAATAGTAAATATTCCGGCGATACGTTAATTTTGCTTGTATGCAAGCCGTTGTATCGACAAAGTTTTGCGGTTTCTCAATTCTCACTCGATGCCTTATAAAATATATAGTAGGTACACTATCGAACATAATTGATCGGTGTGGTTTACTATAGCAAAGTGATAATGGCGCAGGTAATAACTGGCTTAACCGAGACACGCTATTACCTGTTGAGCAAATTACCTTTGTAAGTATCTAATGGATTTTAGTTAAATTGTGTTCAATCAACCAATAATAACACGTAAATGCAATAATTAACTATAACGAGATTTTCAGAATTACGACATAATATTCTGTTTCTTTATTAATACTTTTACAAGACAGATTCTATATTGTTTCGTGCCACCGTAAAGATTGACGATTGACCGATTTGCTACTAGTAAATTCAAGACAAAGATGCAATTATCTTTAAGAACTACAAGACGAACATTATAACTTAGGTATTTTTCAAACAACAGTTAGACACACGCCACCGACCGAACGCGAAACTTCAACGTTTCTTATAAATATAGCGCTTTTCTTCTTAACATACATTGAACGAAATCTACAAAAAACTAACAAGGTGTATCATAAACTATTTAAATAAATAAAATAATAAATTTGGGGTGTGAGAAGTGTCGAATAACATCTACGACTTGAGACATCCAAGCCAACCTCACCTGCACGTGGTGCACCCTGCTGAATAACGAACGAGGCAATAGATGGCGAAAGCTTGCAAGGTAGGGTATTACAGCCTGACTGGGTCGCAACCACCATGTATATGACGAAAAAGCCCGTCATAGTGATTCCCTTCTGCTGGTCGCGTTTGGGGATCAGCCTGTGCATATACAGCTTTTCGGCGGACCGGCGATGGATAGTGTGTCACTCGGTGGTCGCCGTTGTTTTTGGATTGTATTGTACTGTGCCTGATGGTACGCACAGTGCAGTCGTTTTGCCGTGCTACAATAAAAAATATAGAAGGCACTTTTGTATTAAAGGGAAATATTTGATTTTGAAAAATACAACAAATAACCAACGACCCGCGGTGTCCCCGAGTGGTCACCCATCCAAGCACTGACCGCGCTCTGCGTAAGTTCGATGATCGGACGAAAACCCGTGATTTCAACGCTATAACCACAGTGTTTACTCCCACCACTTTTCGCCACACAAAAAGGTTGCGGAACAGAATTTGAAAGCTCTTCCGTAAGAAGTCTCACTTCAATAATATACAATAGAGTTTAAGCAAGGCAACGTATAAATAGCATAAAATATAGGCAGATTCAGTCAAATTTTACTAATATTAAATATTTTATATACGCGTTACCCGAAGTACAGAAAAGGATATATCCATCCATACATTTCATCCAGAAGAAGAGTAAGTAATATTCCTGAGGGATAGACAAATATCTTTTTGACGGTCGTCCTCTGATACCACTATAAAGAGAAAGATCTGATATCCCGAAAAATTAATGTACATTAACGCACGCAAAGGCGCGGACAAAAATACAGTTTCCTATAGAATGTTAATAGTACGCTAAGTGATCTTAGTAGCTAATAGTCTTTGAATGTAATCTAGTATCGAAATAAACACCTCCACTATAATCAGAACCTGGTACGTGCCAATTATAAGCTTATCTAATAAGTATCCAAGCAGAAAAATATGCAGCGTTAGTAATATTCGAATAGGTAAACTGTCACAATTATTGAGTAATATTTTTAGATAACTACTAGCCTGATACCGCTGATCGCTGTGCAATAAATAACCTTTTAAGTTAAAAAAAACAGGCTGTGTCATAAATACACACGATAGAAGTGAAACTTTTGTATTACTCGATAACTCGATAGCGGGCCCGGCATACGTTGTCCCACCCTGATTATAAAAAAATCCTTAACAAATTATATACTAAAACGTCCCTCAAGAATCACTCTATCCATCCGCATGAAAATCCTTTCGGTAGTTTTTGAGTTTATCGCGAACAGACAGACAGACAGACGCGATACCCCTATCGCTGTAATGAAATACAACAAAAAGACAACGTCGCTCGGTGTTCTCAGGATATCACCCATCTGAGTACTGACCGCGCCCGACTTTGCTTGACTTCGGTGATCAGACGAGTACCGGTGTTTTCAACACTCTACCCGACACAGAGTTTACACCGTTACTTTCGTCACACAAAAAGGTTACTGATCAGAATTTCAAAAGCCACTTTCACTTAAACAAATTACGAAGCGTCTAATCGACAAAAAACGCCGCATAGAATAATCCTAGGACCATATGTTCAAGAGTTTTGACATGATTAAATCACAAAGGAACTGTATTTTTCAATATATACACAACGGCTATGACACATCGTTCTATTTTCTGTATTCTATCCAATAATAATAGCGGTGTGGCGCCATACATTATGCTAACGTTTATTAAGAGGCGTGGTATGTTACTTGCTTTCAATTAAATAACGATTAGTAAACCACATCGTGAAAACTTGTACGGTGTTATTACAAAAAAGTTAAATACGTATTGAATACTTGCTTTAAAAAGTTTCGTAATAAATGCACCGCGGTCATCCTAGGCAATTTCGCTTTATCCTTTTTCGCAAGTCTATACCTAACCAAAGCGAGACAAAAAAGCAAGATGGCGAACATTCAGCGACCGCCGTGCATTTAATACGAAACCTTTTTACAGCAAGTACTCAATACGTATTTAATTTTTTTGTTATAACACCGGTAATGTTTATAACATCCAGTTTACTCATCATTAAGTGAAATCCAGTCGAAGCTCGTCCTTCAAAAATGTTACACCGTAACTATGATTTAAAATTGTATGAAGAAATATACCAAGGTCTAAAATTTTAACCGTTTCCCGGGCTCACATCAAAGTTGTAAGGTACTGTTGTAACCATTCACACATATCGTGTCAAAATCTATCGTAATAATTCCTTTCAGTTCAGTTAAACTTGTTTCATAATCAGCTAGGTAGTGTGATTGTTAGATATATTTACAGGACGGTGTGAGCGCGATGTAACGTCGTGGGAACTTTAGAACCTCTCAGAAATCTCCGTTGTTTTCGAAGTGTTCTACTATTACATATTGAAATTGATTTACAGTTTCTGGCGGGATCTCAGTTTGCCATATAGTTGCTTATATTACTTATTTATAATCTCGTGTTATTTGACTCTATATTTTATAATATTGGAGGTAATTTACGTAATATAGTTCAGTTATTGTGCATAAGTGAAGTGAATGGAAAATATTACTACGGAGCATGAATTCTAGGATGCCATAAAAACTCCCTAGAAAGTTCTAACAAAGGGGCCACCATTTTGTCAGAACATTGAAATATCTCAAGACACTTGTAATATTGTTACTTACTCGACAATGGCAGTAATAATCTAGAAGATTCGTTGCCAAAAATAAAATTGAGTAAAACGAAGAAATCTTTTTGTCAAATCATTTCTGACGTATATCCGTTTATGTTATATTTTCTATATCCGTTTCTGACGTAAAAATATCGAATGTTAATAAATCTATATAGAATTTTTTTGTTATTTTCCTTATTTGAACATAGACGATAATTATTTATCATGTCTTATTTTAATATTTTTAAAGATTAAGCCATTCTTATCCGAGGATTTGTAAATTTTCATAAATCAAAAATAAATCTACTACGTCGAAGAGAGATTAAAAACAATTTTGATATGTCCAAATACAAAAGATATTTTTATCCAAAGCACAAATTAAGCACAAAATTACATATATGTCAAATTATTACTCTCGGGTATCAAAATACTATACATTTTCAAAATGTAGATCAATTACCATGTAGTAATGATATACTATTGTATAATTTATTCATTTTATTGGACAGTAGCAAGCTCCATGAAAATAAATATAGACTACTATTGTGATTCGTGACCACGGACCTTTGAAGATTACCCATTATAATAACATAATTATCTTTTATTCTGTCCTTAAGAATGTTGTATAAAGACATGAGTATAAAAATTAAATGAGCATACGTTTTTATATTACATTCCAAATCAGGGATTCCCAAACTCTTTCAGTTCACAGCACACTTAGGCTTATTTATAAATCACGGTGCCATGCCGCGGTGATCTGCGGTAAATATGTACACAGAGTCATTAATGAGACAATGAAATGTGAATAGATCTTAAAATAATTTGAAGTAACGATGACTTAGTTGGTAGCGTGTTCGAACCCGCGTCGATAGACATAGGTTCGAATCCTAGCAACTGAGTCGGAAGGAAGGAAGGTGAAGGAAAACATCGGTTTTATCTAAATCCTTTTGGTTAGCCAACGCCATCAAGTTGAAAATCTGTTGCCTAGGACCTATTGGTATGTTCCGGCAACTCCACTTGAGAACCAGTCTCCTCCAGGTCTAGCGTGTTTCCATCTCAGACCGCATCGTCATTTAACATCAGAGGGAATTGTGGTCAAACGTTAAAACCCTATCTTTTTTTTTAAATACACTAAAAATATACTTAAATTATTTTTATTTTTTTCAGTTTGGATCCGTTCTTGTTTTCTATTCTCCGGAAACTAAAATCACTTCTTTCTGGAGCACAGAAGACAGGACCACTATACGGTGAACTTACTTCTCATAGACGCACACTTTGGCAACTCTTGTTCGTGACTATATTAGGGACACGTTGATTAATACATATAGATTTATATACACTACTAATTAATGCGTCTCTCAGTATTTTCATATATTAGATGGTGACAAAACATAATTATATATATATATATATATATAAATTTCTTCTGTACGTGTGTATGTCACTGAATTCCTCCTAAACCTCCTGGACCGATTTTGATGAAATTTTGTGTGCGTGTTCTAGCTAGTGGATCCGAGATTGATTTAGATTCACAATTGGACCCGGTAGATGGCGCTGCGGTTGAATTTTAGATATTTGTTTTTTATTACCAAGGCAGGACAACGCCTGCCGGGCACATAATATATATATGTATATATATATATATATATATATATAATATTCACCATAACGTTGATGTTTAACAGAGCAATTCTATGGTTTGCATGCAGTTGTCTTCGAAATGTAGTTACTCGCGCGCCCTCTTTTGTGTAGCTTTTGTACTAATTCAGAAACATTTAAAAGAACTCACTAAGGATTTATCGCAGTTGAACGAATGGTATACGAACTGACGAACTCTTACAGGACAAACAGAAACATTTATTTTAATGTGTTATAGTTTATTTTAATCCGTTTGAGAAAAAAAAAGTACGACACAAGTCACCCCCACATATACACACAGGTATACATATGGTTGGTACAAGGTTGATTAGCATTGTACGATCGCCCCAACAATCACGGTCTCTCGGTACACCGTGGGGTTTTAGTCCGTACGAGTCGGACATAAACCACCCTCCCCACCGTGAGGGTGGCGTATCCATAAGGGATTTCTCCACGTTAACAAAAAAAAAGGTACACATATGGTGGCAGGGTTTTTATTTTTTTCATTATTTTCGAACTGGATTAGTTTAGATTAGCCTAGATATCTGATACGGAATACACGTATGAATTCTTGAGGCCGGAACACATGCTATCGCAGGAATGATGCATATATGTATGAATAGCTTAGATTAGGAAGATCCGCGATATTGCATCCAAGGCAACAGCCGAAGCCGGTCACTCTGGCACCCTGAAGCTTGTCGCTTATGTACCTTTTTTGGAGGTGGTAGAGCCACGCTGAGACACTACTGGTTTCAGCATGAATGGGTCGGCTCGTCCGGAGTAGTACCACCCTCTCACAGAAAACCGACGTGAAGTAACAGTGCTTGCATTGATGCGTTTCGTTCGGTCAGTGAAAGCGCTGAAAACCCGCGTCCCCTCCCCACTCCTCCATCCCTCATCTCACTTCCCCTCCCCCTCCCCCAACACAGGCTGGCAATGCACTTGCGAGTCTCTGGTGTTGCTAGTGTCTATGGACGGCGGTGATCACTCAACATCAGGTGACCCGCCTGTTCGTTTGCCCCCTATGACATAAAAAAAAACCTTAAGCGCTCACCTTAGCCCGGTGAAGCTGTGAAGGCCCGTCAGTCTAATAGTCGTAGTCAGTTGGAAAAAGGATGAAAAAAAGCTTATGCACCTATGATAATTCCACAATATGGTTGCCTACACCGGAACATGAATGATAAGAATATTTAAATACGTAATATTTTCTTAACGCGTTGGCGAAATACGCCTCCTCTTAGCGGTAAACATGTTCTATTTTAAAATCATCAAAAAGATATCACCGGTGTACAAAAACTCGCTAAGTACTAACAAACAGATCGCTTAGGTGCGATACTGTCATAATACATGGTTTGTTCTTCCAGTGGGTGTAGCTAATAGAATTTTCGTGTGTGTCTCACATACAAAATACCTAATAAGTGCCGGGTGAGCATGCGTTACCTAGTGGCCGCGGTAGACAATTACATCACCACTGAGGTCCAGACGTCTGGCTATGGGTTTCATGAATCTATTTCTATTTTAGAGTCAAATACTTTGCCGACATTGTATTATTAAAAACTTTTTTGAATACAAAACGACCTAGTTAACGCTAACTTTAACTCGCGACTTCGTTTACGTATATAGAAGGTGAAATTATTTTTAAGTAATACGAATGTTAACCTCGATTTTCAAACATTCTTCATTGGTGCTCTGCTACTATTAATCTTAGCTTTAAATGAGCTATCTAACACCGAAAGAATTTTTCAAATTGGACCAGTAGTTCCTGAGATTAAAGCGTTAAAATAAACAAACGATTCAGCTTTATAATATTAGTATTGGTTATTATATCCATAGGTCTGTATATACTAAAATCTCAAAAATATACAAATGACCTTAGTAAAACGATTGCAAAAATGAAGTCATGTAGATTCGCAAATTTTTTTTTTTTAATTCTGGAAAAGGGGCTATGCCAGCCTTAATCCTGTATCACTGCAACCAGTATTGATCTATTATGATCGCCCCATATTACGAAAACTCTTCGCCTAGTCCTATAATATTTAAAAACTGCAGGACTTTTTTGGTTGAGAGCATCTGTACCTCATCCGGAGGCAATACATGCTTTCCCAGAATCCGGTTTCGTGTAGGCTTCAGTGGATCACACTCACACAAGAGGTGTTTGGGGGTCTCATCCGCACTATCACAAAATCTGCACTCTCTTGTGCTCTGGACACCGATGTACTTTTTTAGTACTTTTTAACTGTTGTGTCCAGTGAGAGCTGTCACTAAAACCCGTAATTGATTCCTACCGAGTGCCAGGGCCTTGCCAGCATATCGCTGATTAAATGCCCTGATGAATTAGTTTCGGACATAGAAACCTATTAGGGAAACAAAGAATTATCCTTTCTATTTATGTTTTATTTGATAATTAAATATTATAATTCTTCATTAATAAACACCCTTAAACATAGGTACACGCTTTTTCTATCTTATATATAAAATTCTCGTGTCACAATGTTAGTTACCGTACTTCTCTGAAACGGTTTGACCGATTTTTATGAAATTTTATATGCATATTCAGTAGGTCTGAAAATCGGCTACTATCTATTTTTCATACCCCTAAGTGATAAGGGTTGTCCACCCCTAACATTTATTTTTTGGTCAATTTTTATTTTATTTTTATATTGTTATAATGAGGCATTAAAAAATACATACAACCCTAAATTTCCACCCTTTTAACAGCAACCCCTATTTTTTAATAGTCATTTTAGAAATTAATCATTTTTTTCAAGCGGTTTTCGCCAGTGGATAAAGTGATTCATGAGTAACGTATATAATTTGTCACGGTTTTTTTTTATAATCAGGGCGGGACAACGTCTGCCGGGCCCGCTAGTTATTTATAATTTCTACGTAGTTGAATATTTTTTAGTATTACAAAATAGAGATTCATAATTTTAAAAAGTTACAATAATAATAATTATTAATTTGTATAGAATGTTGTATTATTGGTAGCTCATACATTGATCACAGAAATACCGTATGTTTTGTGTTTATGTATCTTAATTAAGTATTAATGTAGGTATTTTAGACAACGGAAAATTACATGCAGTGTAAATAGTCAAATGAGGTTATCATTATTACCTAATAAAGTAGACCAGTGAATATAGCTAGCGTGCAGTTAGACAGACCGTGGACTTGTTCTAGATAATCAATGAGCCTCAATTTACATTAAAGCGCTGCGTGTCGCAACTAACTAGTCACAAGTGTCCGTTTGACACTAAAGTTAACTGACGTTTAGACTTTGAAACCAGTAAAGGCAAATAACATTCAACAGACGTAGTTTTGAGCGTACAAAAAGAACCGACTTTAAAAAATGGATTCTAAATTATACACCAGAACATATTTGACCATATTTAGCTCTTTACTTAATCTTGAATTGTTATAAAGCTACTATCACTGTACAGTTCCTAATCGATTTTGAATTAATTCCTTATGTATCCTCGAAAACCAATCCAATGCTAATGAAATTTAAATAGGACCCGTGAAAATATGTTGTTTAAAAATTTTAAAAAAATCAATATCAGTTTATAAATGACGAAGTTCTGAGGTAACAAACGTTTAAAAAAAATACAACCGAATTGGGAAGTCGATTGATAATTTTAAAGGTTTGTTTTTTTTTTAACAAATTTTCACATTAACATAATGTAAAAAGGATGACTTATTTTTCCATTTCGCCAGTTTTTAAAACTCTCAAAGAGAATGCATTAACTTTAAGAAACTATTTTAATATGTAAACTCTATTTATTTGTAATAAATTATCTCGCTAGCAACTGATGCTATTTGAAAAATTGTATCACTAATACGAAGTGAAATCTCTAAGCGACACAATTGTACAATAAACTGTATGCGATTTTTTGTATGATGAAATTTAAAATCTCTTCTCAACTTTAATGTAGTTTCTTACGTCGTGATTATTTACTCTTAGGTATTGCCTCATTAATTTAAGATTCGTAGTAGTAATTCTTAAAGCCAATATTAAACGCAAAAAAAATTGCATTCAATTTAAATACTGAGAAACCTTTTTGAATACTCGAGCTATAATTCGATCATTGGACATTTCAAACATAGACATGGAGATCGTTGAATTAAATAAAATCTTATACAATTGATAAACTACTCACTCTAAATAATCAAAGAAAGTTATTAATTCCTATACAAAAACTGAGAATGAATGATGAAATAAATGGTAGTAAGACTACAGTATTAATCCTTTTTGGTTAGTCTTTATTTCCATGCATTACAAAGGTACAATCAGTGGCATTATTGTATCATGAAATGCATTTAACTGTACGACAAAACATAGTGTTTTATCCTTTTAATTCATGTTATTCAGGTCGCATAGAACAGCGTAGTTTACTGCTCACGCTCAGACCGTGATGGCCCGAACGTGGTACACTGCAATATAAGTCATCGAAGCATCAGACAATGTTAATACTTTTGCTACGCCGTAATCACATGTTTCTTTTAGGACGCCACGGATGATTTTTGTAAAGAGTAAAAATATCTAGCACACCAATTACTAATGTCCACCGTGGCCGGTCATATATAACCAACGTAGCAGTCAAAGTGTTAACGACTACCATATCGCACTAATTAATCAATGGCATAACTATTACTCTTCGCCATATGACGATATAGTCTACCTCCTTCTATATTGTTAAAATTAAAATATATACGTGTACGGAAACAATATTTTAGCACAACTCAACCTCTTACTAGGACATACAGGAGATACAAAAATAATAACAAACGTATTCAAAATCACGAGCGCAGTTTAATAATATAACAACTGCTGTAAAACGTTCGCTGTTCCTTTGTCTATGTTGCTGCATATTAAATACATTTTACAAACATCTCGATGTTTATTTCTTTGTTTGGGCAACGGTATTACACGGCCATTTAAATTACACTGTGACCATTTTAAGTGTTTTTGTAGCATTGTGTATCGGATGCGTGGGCGCCCCTCAGTTCATTCATTGGAACCGCCTTATGTTTTCATAAGGATGGATCTTTCGCGACAACACAACGTAGAAAATGTATTGTCTTATGATGCGTGTCTAGAAGTATGAACTATATTTACATTTTCAATTTAATAACTAAACGTAGAAAATGTATTGTCTTGTGATGAGTATCTAGAAGTATGAACTATATTTACATTTTCAATTCAATAACAAGACGTAGAAAATGTATTGTCTTATAATGCGTGTCTAGAAGTATGAACTATATTTACATTTTCAATATATTGAATTGTAAATGTAAATATAGTTCATACTTCTAGAAAGAAACGAAGAAACTTTAAGAAAAATCAAATAATTTTCTTTATTACATTGCGCAATTCGAATCTGAATACCGAGGCAATATATAAACCCAAATCATATTGATGTCCCGCCTTTTTCTTAAGTATGTTTCATAGTTTCAGTAAGTATGTTATCAAAATTTTGTATATAAACGTGAAAATCGTTTCAACTACACAAAAAAAAATCAAAAAAATATATCATCTGTACGCATTCTTTTCCAAGAACAATTGAAAAACAAATAAATTTGTAAAATATTCAATATTCGTAATCACTACGTTATGATAATAAAAATAATAGGTATAATTATAAGCCAACATGATAGGTAAAAACTCAATTCATTTAAGGGCTTTTTTATTATTATTAAGCACTCATTAGTCAATACCAATTTAGAAAGCAGAAAATCATTGAATGAAACTTTTTCACTAATGCAGTTCAATGACTGCTGTGATGATATCTTAGTTGATAGCGTGTTCGGATACAGCGAATCGTTCGTGTTCGAATCCGGTGTGAATCAAAAGCACCGTAGTGGTAGAACGTTTTCTTACGCCTATCTGTGTAGCTACCTTAAGTTACAAAACGTCTAAAGGGGTGTCCAACAGTTGCACCTGAGAGCCGGTCACCCAAAACTTAGTATGTTAAGATACATTATCACTTAACCCTCAGACAGATTGCGATTGAACTTTTAACCTGTAATTACACTTGCAATATTTCTAAGAATTATGGACACCTTCCTGGAAATTTTAATATATTCTGGGCCATTTTTTACGCTAGTCACGCTCTTGGTAGACTATAGACGATAATATATATTGGTAGACTTGGCAAACTATTGCCACTAAAATTTGATTTGTTTTAAGAACGTATAATATTTGAAGTCAGTTACAGTACATACTTGTAAATGACAATAGCTTTGATAGAACATGGAACGTGACAATTAGTAGTGAATAATGTAATACTACATAAGCAGTAGAATTTTATGCCAAGGTTGTTACGATGACTAGGAATCCAATGCATTAACCTACAAACCCCGTTGGGGAAAAATCACTATTCAAATTATGTCAGCATACCTAAATCCATGTTCTTTGTTACTTTACTGCCTTATGAAGAATGTCAATACGATTAAGATGGGGAAGAAAGTTTTACTTCTAGGGTGTTCTTACTTGCAATTTTTACTTCTTAAACAAGCTAAGATTAAAACCAAGTGTATAACAGGTAAAAAGTAAAGGTGTTTAAGGGTCAGTGGTTAGCGTATTAGGATACCATGTCGATCGACGTAGGTTCGAAGCCTTGAGAATGACCCAGTACTTTCAACGAAGAAAAACTTCGTGCCGAGTTCATAGCATCGTGGTAAGGCTTTTCCTAATCCCCTAGCTTAGCTACAACCCTCAACCTGTAAATCTACCGCCAAGCATCTATGGGTATGTTCCAGCTATACTCAGGAAAAATTACTGACTTCTGTACTTACACTATTATTATTATGTTATTCCTATATAATAATTCCTGAAAATTAATTAGCAGTTTAAAGCATATAACGTTAAGTAAACAATTAGAGTAATTATTTAAATCTAAAAAAGAACAAAGAAGAATATACAAAATGAAAACAAAGAAAATGTATCATATTCTCAATCAAATGTTTCTAATATTCCTTTACAAATACAAGAATAAATCTCATCGTCAATCTATAGTATTGTTTGCTTTGAATAATTTATATGTATATAAGCATTCGTTAAACGTATGACATTTGATTAATGACCGCCCTGAGATACCAGCGGGCACGCAAATAAAACATATTGGCTTCCACGTCCGGTAATAAAATGACTGTAGAAATATGTATATATGCGGATCGGTACACGGACTCGACTAAATCACGGCCACCATTTTATATATCTGCCCGACAATGATATGTCAAAAATATGAACTACTCATGGTAATTCTTTTAAGTTTAAGTTTCTTATGTAAACTAGTGAACATCAAGCGATCGAAATTCAATCCTAATTAGAGCTACAAATTATTTCCTTCATATTGTAATATAGATATTGCTACTTCTTTTTTTCTAAATTTTAAACACTGTATTGAGTACTAGCCGACCCGTGCCCACTTCGTTGGGCGGTAATACGTAAGCGTGGAATGGTTATTTTGCGCTAAAACGCAGCGGAAGCTCTGAAAAGGAAAAAAATACCTTTTGATTTTGCAACATTATTCATTGCTGCTCCGCTCCTATGGGTCTTAGCGTGATGATATATTGCCTATAACCTTCCCTGATAAATGAGCTATAAACACTAAAAGAATTTTCTAAATCGGACCAGTAGTTCCAGAGATTACCCCTTACAACGTCACAAATTCACAAACTCACAAATTCACAAACTCTACCTCTTTATAATATTAGTATAGATTGTAGAGAAATATTATAGATGCAGGACGTAAGGTGTGAGAAGTGTGACGAATAGACACATATACTTTCTACTCGTCGATGGTATGGAGAAAAAAAATGTTTCAAATTTGTTACACGACAAAAAACATGGTGTATCGTAAAGACACACGATAGAAATGAAACATTTGTATTACAGGGAAATATTTTATTTGAAAAGATACAATAAAAAGCCAACGTCACGCAGAGTTCCCAAGCGGTCACCCATCCAAGTATTGACAGCGCCCGACTTTACTTAACTTCAGTAATCGGCGAACCGGAGTTCTCAACACTCTGCCCGACACGGTGTTCACCCCTTTCACTCTTCATCATACAAAAAGTTTGCGGATCAGAATTTCAAAGCTGCCATAAGAAGTTTCAATCCAAAATAAAGAAAATCTATTGACTATTTATATGGTTTCATTGTATTGGAATTTTGAGTTATATCATTTATCTTAGAAGAGTTGACACACAAGAGTTGTTGTATTATTTTATATCATAAAACCTTCGTAGTGAGTCTTTATCCGGCTACAATTTATATGAATTGGTATAAGTTAGTACAATTTTGACGATGACGTTCAACACTCAAGGTGATACAAATTTTTAGTATAGAACCCAACCTCCTTTTTTTGTAACATAGCAAGTTGGATTGGCACGTCGATAAGCGGACAGAGATAGCCGGTTACGTTCGACTTCGTATAGAGCTGTCTTTGTCTGTCGCAGTCATTGCGCTATGCTATAGAGAAAACAATTTACGAAACTGAAGCAAGTTGATCTAATGCAGACGTCTCATTCTTCTCCACGACGTTTTTTTTTTCGAACTTACTGCGCTATTGACCTAGCAAGATCTTGACAGCTTCACCGGGCTACTTAGGCGAGCGCTTAAGGCACTCAGCGGATTTTATTTGACAACTAGCTCAAGGGTGCACGGCACACCTCGGCTTGGGCTGTTGCCTGATACATGCAATTCGCGACCTATATGAACTAACCTAAGCTAAACTATTCATACATATATTAGTTGTTGAAATATATATGTGTACCAGGCATACATACCTCAACAACTCTTATATATATTTCATATCGGATAATTTTCTAAACTGTTTCAGTTTGGTAAGGGAAAAAATATAACCCTTCCACTTGCATGTGTCGTGCACATGTGTGGAGGTGATATGTGTAACATTATCGCAGTAATTTAAGATTTTGTGTCGCTGTATCACGCGAGCAGCGCACACAAGGGCTCCACGCCGAGAGAACGGACCTAGGCTTGAGCCGCTGCGGAGGGAGGCCTAATCTGGTGTGCGGGAGCGAAATTTACCCCCAGACCACGGTGCCGTGATCTCTAGTTACGCGGGCGTGGCTGTGAACACGCTCTGTTTGCACTTCTCCCCGACGTGCCAAATTAAATTTCACTATAGCTGTAAGTATGTTGCAGTAAAAAACACAGCGACCAATGAGACGTCTTTAATCCACCGCTAGTAGTCGTAGTCCTGTCACCGACCCATGTAAGTCAGTGATATGTTTAATTGATAGAGTAATAAGGTTTTACGACAAATTCTTAGACGGAGTAGTTTATGATTTTTAGGAAGCCCTTATTAAGTACAGGTTAATGACTTGAACGACTGACCGTTCAAATAGTTCGGCGATGTAAGATACGTCATTACGTTTATTTTTATTTTACAAGATCATTTTTATTATTGAAGTTATACTTCTTTTGGCGCGTTAGGGAAAAATGATGAAAATAAATTTTTACGATGCGCGCGCACACCGTCACGAAAAACCGACACCCTGAAGTTAGCTATAGTTAACATTTTGTTTCTTTGTATTTGTTGTTTGTATTTCTATGTATTAAAACTTTCAATGTATTAAATACCTTTTATCTATTGTTAGTGTCGTTTTTTCTACAAACGTAGAATAAGGCGAAAGATAAAAATTTTGATAAGATTTTTGTCTTGTTAAGCCAAAGAAGTGTAACTTCTAACGCGTGTAGATAAGTACACACACACTTTTGTTTTTCTAACTATCATATAAAAAGAAGAGTTATTTTGACAAGTTATGCACGCGACTTCATCCGCGTGAAAAGTTATATAAAAAACAGCAATTAATAAACTCTTCTGGATGTATTAAATTCATTTAGTTATCTACTTTCCTCTCGTACTTAAGTCGCGTCGTCATTAAAAGTACAATAACTTTTGATAGAGTGAACCGATTTTAATGAAACAATGACTAAACGTTACTCAAAGAACCAACAAACAAACAAACAAACAAACAAACAAACAGACATACACATTTCTAAAATTGATTGAAATGTATTTTATTACTTATTACTAGACCTCTGCAACATTTTTTTTACAAAAATCTAAAATGCACAGACACTAGCTTTACATTCTTATTCTATGTATAGATTATAGCCGAATAGAGAGAGACTAATGGATGGATTGTATAAAAAATGATAAATAATATATGTGGGTACTGGTAACAGCCGATAATGACTAAATGAAAGAATGCCAACCCTATATTGTTGGAATAAGGCTAAGAAGACTATGCTGATGACTCACTGTAAATTTTCATGCGAACCCTATTTTGTTGGAATAAAGCTAAGAAGATCATGCTGATGACTCACAGTAAATTGTAAGCAAATGGCGCCACGGTGAGCAATATTTTTTTATACTTACCATATATGCTCTGTTTGTATTTTCACAATAAACCTTATATAACCAACTAAATATTTACTTGTTTTTATGAAACTAAATATGATATTACTGAATGTAGGTGTATAGGATGTTTACATATACCAATGTGCCGTTTAGTAAGCATCTATCTAAATAATGTATAGTTATGTAATAGGTGGTAGAGCAATGCTGAAGCTATTACTATTGGTTTCAGCACGAATGGGTCGGCCCATAGAAAATCGACGTGAAGTAACAGTGCTTGCATTGTTGCGTTTCGTTCGGTCAGTGAGAGCGCTGGAGGTCCACCTACCCTCTCCTCTCCCGCCCTTTCCCCCAAACACAGGCTGACAACGCACTGTCGCCCCCCCTGGTGTTGTTAGTGTCTATGGACGGTGGTGATCACTTAACATCAGGTGACCCACCTCTTCCTTTACCTGCTATGAAATTTAAAAAAATTACGACATAACTACTGAAGTTTGGCATTATTTACTTGATATTTAAATTAGATTAAAGTATTACGGTCAAAGTTGAACAGGAATATAGTTAAGCCTTATTGGTTTTAAAGTTATATATAGCTCGATAGCAGCAAGTTTTGGCACTGCATTGATCCTTGAAGTTTCGAAACCTTTTTTTACGTGGAGTACTTTTTTTACTCTCTTCACAGACATTGCCAGGTCCCGGAGGGGGCCTGAACTGAGTCGACGTTCAATCGACTAAAAAACTCTACAACAACCTACTCCACTCTATGGCTAGTGTCGCGGGGTGCGTGAGCAGGTTCCCCAACACCCCCGGCGGCAGGCGTTTCCCACGCCACACCCGGCTGTTGCAAGACTACCTCCCAGTCCGCCGAACCCGTGCAATGAGAGTCCAGGCCCCCCAACCATTTCCCTCTGGGTTCGGCCGGCAGCGGAGGAGCTAGGCCGCTCCGCTGCCGCCCCGCGGTTGGTTTTTTACCTAGGTTTACTCCTCCAAGTTTCGAAACCTGCATTAAGCCGAAGATTGTTGTGAAGGAAAAAATCGTGATGAATTTATGGTGGTAAAATTTCACCCAATACCCACCTATATGGCTACCACCCTGAAGTTGAGAATCTGTCATCACACATAACATAGAGAGCCATTCCCACTAAGTCTACCGTATTACCGTCTTACTTGAAATCATTATTTAACATCAGATACCAGTGACAGATAAGTTGAGGAGTAATAGGTTAGCATGGTATGGGCATGTCATGAGGAGAGATGAAAACCACGTAACTAGAAAAGCGTTGAGTATTTTTGTGGACGGATATACGAACAGAGGCAGACCGAAAAAGGTATGGATGGACTGCGTGAAAAATGATATGTGCGTGAAAGGTGTGAATACTGAGATGACATTTGACAGGAGATAGTGGAAAAAGAAAACTTGTGCCGACCCTACATAGTTGGGATAAGGGTGATGATATATATATATATATATAAAAGAATAATTGTTACTAACACATCGCTGTACAACCCAAGACACTGGAGCTAGGGCCGTGAAAATTTGCTTGTTTGACCTTTAACACTGTAGCTGGACACCAAGGAAGAATTTTTAGAAATTCAACTCATAAGGTGGTGAAAAAAGGAATGAAATTTTGTATAAAAATCTGTCATTTGTCCGTCGGTTATTCAGTCAGCCATTTAGGTGTATATAAATAATAGTTTTAAAAAAACACGCTTTCATAAATAATCAAACTAAAAAACAGAAAATGAAATTTAATAAATTTGGATTAAGAATAGTGTAAATTAGAAATAAATGTATAATTTTGTAAAAAGTGACAAAAAAATGATAAAAATACTGATATCTGGAGGTGCTGATATTAACATGTGTCATCGACCTTTGACAGGTGTGCAGAGTTTGAATTAAATCTGATCGTTCAAAGTAGGACAAAATCGAGCTCAAAGGGGTCGGTTACAAACATACATACATACAGGTGAAGCTAATAAAAGCGTTGTAATAAAGCGCAAATAATTACTACATTGAAAATAGGTCCGAAGCTGCGGGAAATTTCCAGTAAAGTATAAAAAAGCCGTCACAGATTATTTATTTTTTAAAAGCGGCGATCAACACTATACGTGTCCAAGATCATTTCTCACAGTTAATTATAATTATATGTATAATGCACCTATTTAAAAATAACTATATTACACGTCCTGAGATGAATAAATTGAATTAATATACATCGCTATTGACATGTTTATTAAAAATACTCCCACGTAAACTATAAGTAAGTGAGTGAACGGTACCGCGGAAATAGATCATTTTCTTAGAATTTCTTGATTCTTATATAAGTACCTTACAAAGTAATTCCATTCGTGTAGATATTATAATTTATTATTTATGAGGTAATAAATTACATTAGCGACTGGCTCAATGCCCATAATGTCGAGGAAAAGAATATTTTTTTACGTTATTACTTGTAGTTTTTATGATTCATGACATGCCACAAAAATTAAACCAACATTATAGATCAATTTTGTTTCATATTTTTTTCCTAGTTTTTTTTAAATTACGTAATATTTCAGTTTTTTTTTTGCACTTACTTTTCTATTATAGTTTTCATATTTTATATTTTCATAACTAATATTATATTACTATTACTGGGAAAACTCAGAAACCACGAATCCTGAAAAAAAAACCCGGAAAATGCAGTCCCTCAGGAATAGTCTAAAGTTGGCTAATTTTCTGTTACATAAAAATGGTAATATAGCAAGCAAGCCATAACCTTGAAGAACTTCGTTTTTAACGGGAACGAAAAATTGTAAGGCTAAAAGAGCCCATCAGACTTCGTAACTATATAATAATAATCATAAATACAGTGGTACAACAAAATAATCCCAAGGAGGGTTGATGTCTGGCAGGCGGCCGATCGTAAATCATATACCACAACATGAGAAACATGTTGTACCGACCCTACTTATGTGGGATAAGGGTAGGAAGAAGAAGATTTCAGTTATTTATGTAAGTAGTTGGAACCCATGATCCTTTCTCATCATTTTTTTTTATTTCATGGGAACTCATACTCGTTTTTTTATCTATGCCAATTGTTGGTCGTCTTTAATTTTATTTCAATAATTTTTGTCATTACTACGTGACCCTTATATCACCTTTACTGTTTTAAGTTACTTTTGTTAAATCTTATCACGCCAACATAGTCTCTACGGAAAAGCAACTGGTATGTAATCTAGACAATATTCTAGAATTACTCATGCTAACATTAAACATTTCATCAAAATCGGTTCGACCATTTCAGAGATTACTTAGAAAGAGATAAACAAAACACACATCAGTTTTATCTATATGTTTAGATTTCAACCAACAAGAATAATTTTGATTACATGTCTGTTACAAGTTAATGTTGTCCTCATAAGTATAAAATAAACAGCAAAACCGATATTATAACATACATAATGGAAGACCAATTATTCTCGCCATTTCAGTGACAGAAAAACGTGTAAACCCTGTATTATGATTAGCTTTTGCTCCTGGCTTCACTCGCAAAGTAGATCTATCTATTCCTCAGAAACAGAACATTTTTCGAAGTAAAACTTCTTTACGCACGCTTGACTTGGGGAGTAAGCTGGTGAATGCGTGACGAGAGCGTTACGAAAAGTGTGATCGGGCTAGGCGAACGGAAGTTGAGAGGGAGATATAAGTTAGTGAAGATAGCACATAGTAAAACCCATAATGAATTTAAATATTTGTCGAAAATTGATATATGTATATACATGTATACCAGGTGACTGTTTAGACAGTAGCAATATTTCTGAAGGACACTCTGCACTCGATTCTCGTTCTAAATCAATAAAAAAATAAGGTGCTTAATATTTGACCTAATTATCTAGAAAAATATAAAAATTATACACAATCCTCTATGCGTCTATGTTAAGTCGGCACACAAGCACAGTGTCAATGACCGTCTGGCAATTTCACTTTCATTTGAAAAGGAACGGGGGAACGTCAGCAATAAAACAAAAGGGCTTATTGCCCGTTTTACTATCGAAAACTATTAACTCCGGGTCGCCCATTGTAGATTTTGCCACGGTCATTGCACTTACGTTTATTATTTTATTTACAAGTTTGTAGCTATACTTTTTAAAGTCATAGAACAAACTTTAACTTAGGTTGTCTTGGTTGTTTATTAGTATTGGTTTTAATATTATTTTTTTATATGTTAAATCTGACCATGAAGTGTCATTTCGTAGAATATTGTGAGTGTCTAAACATTCACCTGGTATATTATATATATGAACATATATATATATATATATATTATACATACATATAGATGGAACTAAATAAATTTTACTCCAGTCGTGTGGTCAAAAGCACACTCGTTTTTTTCTGAATAAAAGGCTCTATGTTCTTTTATGTATCTTTGACAACATGTACACAAAAAATCATAATGACTGGTTAAGTAGTTTAGGCGAGAACGCGTAACAGACGAACTCACATTCGCATTTATAATTTTAGTTAAGAATATAAAGAACAATAAAGTAAATTTTCAAAAAAAAGTATTAACCGACTTCAATATCAATCAAAATCCCATAAGGCACTAAAAAGCGGAAAATAAATAGTTTATCAAATCAACCAAATTAAATAAAACATATGAATATGTGTGCTACCTAGAGATGTACTGGAAGTCGGTGCCAACCAAACCGAAAATCATATCATCTACAGGAACAAAGTTTAAGTCCCCTCTCGCGTCTCTGTAATACAAAAATTTTGGTTGGTACCGACTTCCAGTACATCTCTAGGTAGCACACATATTCATATGTTTTATTTAATTTGGTTAATTTGATAAACTATTTATTTTCCGCTTTTTAGTGCCTTATGGGTTTTTGATTGATATTGAAGTCGGTTAATACTTTTTTTTGAAAATTTACTTTATTTTTCCATTTTTAGTGTACATAAATATATTTTACTAGCAGTGCCCGCGAACTCCGTTCCGCCTTAAGTATATTAAAATATGCGCATTTTTGCGGTATGGTATGCGATATGGTTTCAATTGGTTGTACTACAATAAGTAACGTTTGGTACGAACGCAACCGTATCAATAATTCGCGATAGTTTCTACCACAAACTCGGCTACCATCGCTTCACATATAATACACCTTAAGTAATGTATTATAATTACAATGCTTGCGTCATTTTGCAACACAGCAACGAACATAAGCACAATAGGCTCCTAAGAATTTAAGAGTTTTTTTTTATAATATTGGTGGCAAACGAACATACGGGTCACCTGATGGTAAGTGATCACGGCCGCCCATGGACAATTGCGACACGAGAGGAAACACAGATGCGTTGCCGGCCCTTAAGAAAGGAGTAGGCTCGTTTCTTGAAAGTTTTCTTACTTTGTCACGGATCCCATAATCAGAACCTAACCAAACTCTCATCAAACTACCCTTGAAGTACATCCTTTCCAATAAAAAATGAATCATCGAAATCGGTTAACGTGATATTGAGTTATTCGTCTATTTGTCGTGTACATACTTAATGCAAATTTATAACTTATACGGTTTTGCACTGGATGCCGTTGTCGGAACTGTACCAAATTAAAATGGGACCACACTGGAAGTACCAGCTTTCAAATAAAAAAAGAATAATCAAAATCGGTTTACCCAGTCCAAAGTTATGAGGTAACAAACATAAAAAAAAAAAAAAAATACAGACGAATTGATAACCTCCTCCTTTTTTTGAAGTCGGTTAAAAAGGGCTACACAACTTGCCTCCGCAGACTCTAAATAACAATTTAAAAATAAACGGTGATTGCATCTGAAATTACAAATGCAAATGTGCGACACTTAGTCGACGTCCAGGGACTGTGAGGTTGATTGGTATATTAACCTCATGCTTTCTATCACTCAGCGTGTAATTGTACAGAAGCCTTAATATAGTTCAATTGTGTCGTCTGCCATCAGTTTGGCTTAATGAGCTCGGTAATAACAACTCTCGTTGTTACACTTACTCACGTAATGATTGAAAGCGAATTACTTTAACCGTTGATAATAAATCTTGAAAATATTTAAATCGATTTCAATGAAGACTTTATTAAATCAGATTGGTGTAGCACCTGAAGAACGCGACAGGACCGTTGTCTCCTATGACAGTAATTAATTATTAGCTCCTATTCATTTAGTACTATTTTATTAGCTATTTTTTTAATAAAGATATATTTCTACGGAGGTTCGTTGACATATAGAAGCGAAAATATGAAGCACCATTTGTCAACATTAAAAACCGAAAATGATACTTCGATTAAAGAAAGATTTTCATTACATAGTATAAAATAAAGTCCCCTACCGCGTCTGTCTGTCTGTCTGTTCGCGATAAACTCAAAAACTACTGAACGGATTTCCATGTAGTTTTTACCTGTGGATAAAGTGATTCATGGGGAACGTTTTAGTGTATAACCTGTCAAGGATTTATTTTTAATCAGGGCGGGACAACGTCTGCCCGGCCCGCTAGTAATCTATAAAAATCAATTTCCGAAAGTATGTACGCGTGTCACTTTAGAACGTCTAATTTTGGCTATTTGACTAATTCTTCTTTTTGCTGTGTTTTTAATTATCAGGACAAGGTTTATCTTCTATTCTATACATATATCAAGAATGTAAATCTAACGTGTACTTTTTAGATTATTATGAAAAAAAATTGTTGCCGGTCTCTAGGAATAAGTAATAAAATACATTTCAATCATTTTTACAAATGTCTGTCTGTCTGTTTGTCTGTTTGTTTGAACACGCACCACTGCTAAAGTACTGCGTTAACGATAAAACCTCACCATAAAGCATATCCTCGAATAACAGTTATGTCTTAGTTTCATTAAAATCCATTAACTCTATCAAAAGTTATTGTAATTTTAATTATAACGCAACCTAAGTATGAGAGAAAAGTAGATAAATAAATGGACTTAATGCATTCAGATTATTCTATTAGTGCAAAAGTGAAAAAAACTTCAAACATTTATAAAGTTACACAGTTAACAGTAAGTACTGTAAAAAACGGCTTAGTGAAAATAATAATGCCAGCATATAAGAGTTCCACTGTTGGCTAAAGGTGGAAGGAACGGACCGGTCATAATCAACACATTTACCACAAGGTATTGGCGACATCAAGCGCTGAGAATTTTTTTCAGAGTAAATATTGCTTTGTTTAAACCGCTCATTTTTTTATATAACTTGTATATATGCAATTAAAAGTATAAAAAATATTATTTTAAAATGCTCTTTGTAAAATCTAATAAACCGTTAAAAGCAGTCACGAAACTATAAGGTGGCATAAATAGCAAAATGCCACGGAACTCTGGCTTGATGGGGCTCTCGTCCTGAGAGGTCAAGAGTTCCGAAGTAACTTCTGTAGTCATTTATTAAAACTAAATTACAAAAAAAAAAAACAAATTACTAGGTGGTAGAGCCACGCTGAAGCTATTACTGGTTTCAGCATGAATGGGTCGGTTCGCCCGGGATAGTACCACCCGACCTACAGAAAACCGACGTGAAGTAACAGTGCTTGCATTGTTGCGTTTCGTTCGGTCAGTCAGAACGTCGGAGGACCACCTTCCATCCCCTCATCTCCCTCCTATCTCCAGCCTTCCCCCTCCCCTCAAACACAGGTTGGCAAAGCACTTGCAACTCCCTGGTGTTGCGAGTGTCTATGGACGGTGGCGATCACTTAACATCAGGTGATCCACCTGTTCGTTTGCCTCCTATGACATAAAAAAAACAACAACGTGGCGATTTTTACTGGTATAGTTACGCTAGTAGTTGAAAGGATTATCTAAATAATTATTATACACCAAAAGATACACACACACAAAAGTTCCTCGTTTTAATCTATTTATTACAGATCGCGGTCTCTGACACAACATTTCGCTCAACCTTCACCGATCTAAATACCAAAATACCATAAACCTCGTGATACTCGTTAACACCTTTGTATCACATATACATATTAATCATGAATTAAGTGAGAATGTTATCAAGATGTTATGGCTTAGTATTCACGTTTTACTGATAGTATCAGTCGTCGCTTAATTAATTAACGTCATTAATATTAACTAAAGATTGCCTATCGGTGTTCAGAGTAATTTTATCTATATTTTCCAGCTTCCTCTTCAATCAACGCACAAGGGCTACTACCAAGAAATCATATGCGTAAAACGAGCCCGGATATAAATAATGATCCAAGTAATTAGTTTCATTCTACCAGCTGATGTCCGCGTCTTCGTATAGTTGGTTTATTAACGATGTATTCTATATACAGAGAAAATAATATAAAAATCACACCGTAGTCCGGTGAAGCTGTTAAGACCTTGTTTGGTAAATAACGTAGTCAGCTGGAAAAAAAAATCATACCGCTCGCCTCTCTTCACGGCACGGAATGAGGAAACACATCTCGCAGAATGGATGTTATTTTCCCAAGAGTATAAAAAGTAGAACTAATAAAAATATCGAAATATATCCAGCAGTTTACACCTGACGCATGCACACCTTTATAATTTTATGTATATAGAATTAAATACTTATTTGAATAATTATCTAGATCAACACAGAACCAAGACTTATAAACTTTGCATTAAAAATGTTCAGTTTATTTATCTGCGCACATCTTAAGCCGCTACGTTTAGGAACTTGAAATTTTGCACTTGGTCTTGTCTAGGAAAATAGACATGTGCTTACTAAGAAAACATCTCGCGAAATTTTACCTCCAACGAGATCAAAGTGGTATAAAATTGCTGTTAAATAAAAAAACAATGTAATCTTCTGATATTAAAGTTCATATGTTGAATATTATTTAGTAGAAGATCAATAGATTTCAATCCAAATTTTGATAAAGAAATAATTGTTTCAAATAAACTTTTTTTTTTTTTCGAACTGACTACGCTATTGAACATGCAAGGTCTTAACAGCTTCACCGGACTACTAAACCAATAAACGATGAAGGCTTTTCTATGTACAAAAAATAATAGTGTTCAATTGAATACGTTATTCTTTTATTGATTTATAAGTCTAAACTTCTGTCAACAGAACTAAGGATGATGTAAGTTTCTAGATGAAATAAAATATGCAGATGACTAAAACCTATAACACCCGATTACGCAGCGTTCAATTAACAAGCAAATCAAAACAAATGTTTGTTCAGGCATACGTGAGTAAATGAATGCAATGACGTCAGCTAATAGAGCTGTCTGTAAAGGGCACTGTTGACGATTAGCTATTAAGTAAACTGACGCAGTTATCGATTAAATAAAGCTCTAATGATATCGCCTACACGTTTTTATTATGTTCTGTAATCGGCTGACAATTGACAGGATGAATTATTACATGTGTTATTTTCACATGCGTAGGTTACAATAAGTTGCCATAAAATACAAAAAAACATGTGTTTTTTTCCAGTAATGCTTCATAATAATATGATATTACATACTTGTTTCAAACAAAGGCTAAGAATCACAACGTTATCGCACGTCGCCTACGCCTTGTCTGTTATACCTACTTCTTTCGCGGTTTCGTTGACCTAATTGACCTTTTATACGGGGCTATACCTAATAATCTAAATTGAAAATCGGTGATATAAATAAACGGTTAAAGAAACAAACTTCTTCCTAAAAAGTTTGTATAACAAGACCTTGTCAAGTAATGGGTGATGAAGCTCATATGTAGCAATATCTTATCACGGCGTTGGTAGGATTTCGTCAAAATATATAAATATTCGTATTCTCTTCACGAAACTGTTTGAAGTAAGCAATTCAGCTTATTGCTTAGTTTTGGTGAAATACAGTAATATTAAGGTGCTCTATTCCGGTCTTAAGGTTTAGAAACACGTTGGCACGAGAGGCATTCTAAATTATAATTCTAGAACAGTTTACTATCAATGACTAATCAATAGTTCCTGTTAATTCTGGCAATAAATTGAAACTTCTTTGCTAAAAAAGGAAATAATAGCAAAATCAAAATTCTTTATTCAATTTAAGCCCTGAGAAGGCACTTATGAACGTCAAAACTAGCACTGGTTCGGAAAACAACCCAGTCATCGAGAAGAACCGGCATTAAACTAGATCTGGTTTATCTTTTCATTATACATAACATACTTTTTAATTATTACAACATAATATACTTATACACTTACATTAGTTTTTTGTGGATGCACAGAGAGAGGCGTCATTTCCAGACGTCACAATCGTTCACATATCGATCCACCCTATAATAGCCTTTATGTATTAAGACCCGCTTGACATAACACTTGAATTTACTATCTGGAAAATCGGTAATGTACATTGGGACTTTGTTATAAAATCTACCTAAATTAAACTGTATATTGTATGTGATATAAATAGTCCCACTATTTTCAACGCTTTGCATATTCCCAACTATCTTCCAAAAATCGAAACTTACACGTAAATAATCGTACCTATCAATGGTACGGACAAAAATCTGAATTTATGTTATCTATACCAATGAAATACAGATCATGTCTTGGCATGTTACAACCAGTATTGTTTGGAAGTTTTAATCATATCGTTCAATTTATAAACGTTGAAGGCGAACGTACAAAGGAGGAACTATGTTTAACTTTTTTCTTTTAAAGTCATATGAATGAAATTGTAAAAACGTGAAATTTCTTCTTTTCGCTACACTGTTAGTCAATTTCACTTAAACAATTTAATAGCTCCGTGGGTGGCGTTTATTAGCAGAATTCAAACTAAGTACTTATCTAAATACATCCGGCAAATTACCAAAGACTATCAGACATAAACTCTGCCTTATCGCGGACCTTTGCCACGACTCCAGTCAACACTTCAAAACACAAAAGCGAAAGTAGGACTGGTATTATTAATTGTTATTTATTGTCTATCATAAATACTTAAAGTATTATCTTACTGTGTTTGTATAAATGAATTTATAGTTGTGAAAAATAATTTTACGTTGCTGTTCCTAAGGTATGAAGACCCTAAAATCTCTAATACAATACAGTAAAATCTAAAATACAGTACATTTAATACTATAATTGTTAAAGGGTTAAAACTGTTTAAATATTAGAAAAACATTTGAAGTGATTAAAATAAAGATGTTTCATATAAATTCCACAATGAACTTGAATTAACTGCGGGAAGAAAACTCGTTCGAAAGAGTACTCGCCTGATTGATTGCCAACATCAAGTTATAACTTACCACAACGGGTTATTCTGGCAGGCGTAGTACTTAAGAACTACTATCCTTTATAATTTATAAATTTACCATCACGTAACATTCAGGGTGAGATGAACTAAACACTAACTTATAAGTCTGGAGTAAAATAACAAATTATAGGTACATATATCAATAAACCCGTCGAGATTTTTGCTCGTGTAGTTTTATAACTATTATAAGAGATATTGATTACGACTATGGTATTAATTTTTGATGAGAATAAGCGAGGGTAAACCTGATTGTTGGCGTGGCGATACACGCTGTGGCGTGGCGATACACGCTGTGGCGTGTGTGTGAGACGTGGCGACGCGATACTCTGCGCAATCTCTCTTGCCGCACTGAGCTCGCATACCTATAGTGTATACAGTGTTATTTACACATGTGTTTTACATCTGCCAGGCGTCCCGTGACGGCTCAGTTTTCTTAGTCTGTATGGCTAGACTAAAGTCCAAGAGAGCTTGACCGACATCAATGGAATGTTGTACACTGAAAGTATGTTCACAATAACAAAAGTAATAAGATATCATTTCAAATAATACATTTTATTTATTTTCTAGCGATTTAAAGACATTTTGTGGACGGGAAGTATATATACCTTAAAATGATAGTCATTTTTAATTTGACAGCAGTGTGAGTAAAATTAAAATAAGAAGTCGAAAATAATTATTGTTTAGAACGCGTATAGAGCTGAGAGCATAGTTTATTTATTTATCATAAGAATCAACAACAGTAACATAAAATAAGAAGTAACATAAGTAAATATATAGTAAACAGAAATACATTTAATTTCTATTACTCATAGTTAAAACACATGATGGGGTTAAAACATGTATCTAATCTGAATGAAGTTTGGTTAACTAATTATACCGTATTTAACAATTTATTTATTTATTTTTTGTATGAAATAAGAAAAATGCTCAAAACCTGCCTCAAAAGGACTGCTATTCTGAAATGAAACATAAAAGATTCGTACTACTAAAGAATGAGTTATAGCGCTTTGCGACAGTGTGCTCTAATGAACATTAATTATCACTCAAAATATCAACAACTCGTTCCGTGAGAATCACAGCATTTCCATAATAAGTCTCAGTAATTAAATTCAACATTGAACGACATTGGACTAATGAAACAGACATTATTATCGTTAACTCGTTTTAATGATACGAAACTGCCACATCCTTTATATATTATATATCCGGAGGATACCGAAGATGCAATGCGATGAACCATTATATCTTGGAATGAGGTCAATAACCTTTATGAGACATTCCCATTATTCTATTGATAATGCATTGGATAATAAACGCTGCATTTCGAAATGAAATGCATGATATCAATTCAACATCAGTGCGTTGATCTTGACGCAAGTCGTTAACGTGAACTCAGAGATAATTAATTGTTATACTAATCATTTCATGATAACTTTATCTTGATTCTAATAAAATATAATGGTAGCCGGTAATGTAATATTTATGTTATACCATGGATATACAAAAACCCAAGATGCACGCTTAACGTCTCACAAAAATGGAGTTCCGATCGAACCGTCGACTTGAGCGGTTGTCCGTTTTGCTGCGCGCGCTAAGTTCGATTTTAATACTCGTGATTTAGTGACGTCAGTTATTGTTTGTTTCGATCCGGCACACCTGCGCTTCACAGGTGCGCTGCACCTGCGTTCTTTTTCTTGGAACTGAGTGAGACCTTTCCTTGTATTTATTTATTGCTTTATCTATTTCTTAGTATATTTATTTATTTACTCTTTTGTTTATCTATTTATTTACGTATTTCTTTAATTCTTCAGTGATTTATTTTTAAATTTATTTTCTTTTTATTGTTTGTTTATTTAAGTAGTCTTATGTTATTTTTCCCCTGTTTCGCTCAGGTACTTATTTGCGTTGTTTTCCTATTTTGTTTAGTTTTAAACAGCTCCCTTTGATCCGGACTCGGGATAGTCCGTTAAATTCATTAAGGCGCGCCCCCCTGCCCCTCTGGCAGGGAGGTTTCACATGTCTTCCCCCGCCCCACTCCCCTCCTCAGGCCCCGGTATGGCCGCTGAACAAGAGATCAGTCTCTTAGAGACTGAGCTCATTAGCCTCCGCGGCTTCATAGCCGCTATCTGTCCTCGTCTCGTAGACGATTACGATGCGTACGCTGCAAAGCGTCGCACCGAGCTCCCTCATTCCTCGAAGCCCGCTCCCTCGATCTATGCCAAGATCGAGGCTTCCAACAACTTCCCAATCCCAGCCGATCGCGATAGCGATGACTCCGACTCCGACTCCGGCTCCGACATGGAGCAAGACCCTCCTGCTCAGCAGGATCCCCCTGCCGAGCAAGCCCCTCAGGCTGAGCAAGCCCCTGCTGCGGACGATGGCTTCACCACCGTCACGCACCGCAAACCGCGCAAGAAGCGCTCGAACTCCTCTTCCGATCCGGAGGACAAATTGCCCTCTAAAAAGATCGCAAACGTCGATGGCGCGAAAGTGCCAAAGGCGACACCAGCGCCCTCTAGACCCGACTCGCCCGTGGCTGCGGGTTCCGCAGTTTCGGGCAAGAAGCCCCGCCCACCGCCCCCCGTTACGATCCAAGACAAAGCGTCTTGGGTTGAGATTTCTAGCCTGCTGGAAACGGCAGGTATCCCTTACACCTCCGCCGTGAATACCGCTGTAGGTATTCAGGTGAAGGTAGCCACGTCCACCGCCCATCGCAACCTCACTCGTTTCCTTCGGGACAACCAGTGGGGCTATTTCACGCACTCTCTCGAAGAGGAGCGTAAACTACGGGTTGTGATCCGTAGAGTCCCCTCAGAACTCCCGACTGACGACATTTCAGACGACCTCAAGGAACAGAAGATTCCTGTTCGCGAGGTTCATCGTATGCGCTCTCCGCGCACCAGGGCTCCATATGATATGGTTCTCGTTGTCCTCGATCGCACCCCTCAGGGGAAAGCGATTTTTAATCTTACATCCCTTTGCGGCCTCTCCGGCGTCATAGTCGAGCCGCCGCGCAAAACGTCTGTGCCCTCGCAGTGTCACAACTGCCAGGTGTACGGACACTCCGCACGAAACTGTCGCCTGAAACCCAGGTGCGTTAAGTGCCTCGGCGACCACTCCACTAGGGAGTGTTCTCGCACGAAAGACGCCTCCGACCCTCCGAGCTGTGTTCTGTGCCGCGGCGTGGGCCATACCGCGAATTATCGCGGATGTCCCCGCGCCCCGCGCACAAAGCGCCCTCGATACCCCAGGCAGGCGTCGCCGTCTAAGACGGCCGCTGCCCCCGCCCGTCCTCGACCTCCGCCTCTCATGTCTCGAGAGGCCTTCCCGAACCTGCCGGGCACGTCTCGTGCACCGGCAGCGTCCGTACCCGCGACTAGTGCGCCCCCCCGCCCCTACCGGGCCCCTCAGGCCCCGTGGGCTCCTAAACCCGCGTCCCAGCACACTCCCAAACCTCCGGCGGCTAATCCTTCACAGGATGACCCCGCATACTCCTTTTCCCTATCGAGTATTGACTACGCAGGTCAACTACTCATTTTCCACGAGATCTCGGAGATCTCGGCGTACGAAGAGTGCTCTCGTAATCCGCTACTAGGTGCCGTCACGGCAATCCATAGATTTCCAGCCATCGCGGCTACACTACAACGGCTCGCGCGCGCAGCTGTTAAAAAATAAATAACTCAAATAAGATAGAGTAAATCGCGTATTTACGTCTATCTTCCCCTAAAAATAACCGTCAAACAATAATAATAATTTTTGTTATGTCTATTTTTAGACTTCGGTGCCGTCACCGTTAGTAAATTTAAATTCAATCTTATAAAATGCGTGTTGCGCCCACGCTTTTGTAATCGATCCCTATTAGCTCCCGCACACTTCGCGGTTCTCAATAATATCTCGAGCCTAGGTCGTCCCCGCGCGGAGCCCTCTTGATATTATTTTCGCGATACAGTGACTCACCTACATCACTTGAACAGACATATGAGATCATCTCTCTCACACACGTGCACATATATACACATGGTGGGAGGGTTTTGTTTTTTTTTTCCCCCATCGAACTGAATCGAATAGTTTAAGTTCGTTTCAATCCGATATACACGTATTCATTTGTGAATCATGCAATTTCGATTGTATGGTTCACAAATGTATATATGTATGAATAGCTTAGAATAGTTAGCTAGGACAGACGCGTCTTTTTCGGTAATAGCCCAAGCCGAGGTGTGCGTGCACCCTTGTGTATGTTACCCAAAACCAAAATCAGCTGAGTGCCCTAAGCGCTCGGCCTTAGTAGTCCGGTGAAGCTGTAAAGACCTTGCCAGGTCAATAGCATAGTCAGTTCGAAAAAAAAAAAAAAAAAAAAAAAAGTCTCACAAAAATGAGTGCATAGTTTTGGATTATGCAGTCACTTACAGCAATCTCGCGTCGCTTGCGTCCTTGTAAAAACAACTTTAAATCATTCAGGTAGGGTTGAATTTGCAAAAGCATGAGTTAATCGCATAACTATAACCACGTATGTATATAATTTTTGTACGCTACTTTTATTCGAGATTGTGCGTCTTGGGTTTTTGTATGCCAATGTGTTAAACAGACAATTATTCATAACCTTATATAATTATTTATATAAATTCCAAGAAAAATTTGAATGCATAATAGAATATAGTTTTAATTTAGATTTCTGTATTTTCTGTGAACAACGTTAATTATTATAATTAAGCATGATTATTGCGCTTATAAATTTTGTGTTAAAACTATTGCTTTTGTTTGAGATTTCCCTATAGAGACATGATTCTACTTATACCAAGAAGCACACAGTAAAATACCAAGTAAGTATGCCAATAAGAAAAACGAATAATTTTTATGTTTTTTTTCTCGAACTGACTATGCTTTTAACCTGGCAAAGTCTTAACAGCTTCACCGGACTACTAAGGGATTTTTTATAAGCATTACGGATTCAGTTTTGTGTGCTTTCTTGCTTTAAAAAAGTGTGGCAAGCACCTAAATAAAATCGGCTGAGTGTCTTAAGCGCTCGCCTTAGTAGTCCGGTGAAGCTGTTAAGACTTTGATAGGTCAATAGCGTAGTCAATTCCAAAAAAAAAACCCACTCATCGAGAAGAACCGGCAAGAAACTCGATCTATTTTACCTTGCATGGTCAAAAGCTTAGTCAGATCGAAAAACAAACGGCATGGTGCTAATTGTATTCCTCTGTATATAAAATATATTATTACTATTGTAAACGACACAGATGAAATCACGGGTATCAGCTAGTATACAATGAAGGATCATAAATACTTGATTTTTAAAACAAGCCGTATACTGTCAAGGATAAATGACTCAAAATTCACTTTTTCTTTAACAGTGCCGTTATGCACACAAAGCGGAGAGATAAACGTTATTGATTTTGAGTAACAAAAGTTTCTTTCTATTTCCTTTTACGGCGTGGCGCTAAGTGGCAACCCACAGTGTTGCGAGGGATGGCACATTCCCGAGATAAGATAGCGGTCCTACCTCGAGGAACTCGAGGTGGACGCATTGCAATCCGCTCTGTCACCTGCATAATTCTCAGCGTGTTGTTTACCTTGTGACATCCTGTCAAAATGCTTAACGGCTCATTTACACGAAACATGTATCCGTTATGCTCACATAGTTCTCCTAATCGATTACAGTTATATTTTTTTTCTATACTAATATTGGAAAGCTGAAGAGTTTGTTTCCTTGAACGCGCTAATCTCAGGAACTACTGGTCTGATTTGAATGATATTATAAATAATAAGGTGTAGATACGTTACCTATATGATATTTTGACAAAACAAATGGGAGGAAAATGCACACATACGTAAATTGTCTTAGATTAGATGTGGAAGTAAGATGGTATGTTCTCAATATCGGTGGTGAAAAAGAAATAGCTATATGTTACTTTGATACGAGTGGATTGACGGGACAGCCGTCAAACAGAAGCTAGCTAGACAAGTTTTAACAAGGCGCTGTTGAAGCACTTATGTCTTCTGCTTCTTCTTATGCTCTATAGTTATAATATAATTGGTTAGATAGCTCATTCATCGAGGAATATATCATCACGCTAAGACCAATAGAAGCGGAGCACCAATGAAGAATGTTTTAAATTTTTTTTTCGTTTTGAATCCTTCTGCTGTAATTTATCTAACATTTTAATGTTCCACTTTTATTAATATAAGCGTCATGTGGGCACCTCAACTCCTTAACGTACGTATTATTTAAAAATATTATCACTTTCTACGTAAACGAAGTCACGAGTTAAAGTTAGCGTTTGCCCAAAGTATATAACCGCGTGGAAACGCGGACGAAGTTGCGAGCAAAAGCTAGTTATGTATATGTATATAGTATATTAGCTGTGCCTCGGACCCCTTATATGTTTATTATTTTTTTGTTTTAATAAATTGTCCAGTTTTAGTAAAATGGATATTGCCTCATTATTTTCCGTATTGAAATATTTTTTAAACATAATATTATATTTAATGATCAGTGAAACAGCATCAGAGTTTATTAATCTCAAATATACCTATCAAATGTACCAACATCTATTTATCTATCTACTATATATAAAAAGTAAGTGCAGTTCTTGGAGACTCAATCACATCAAAGCTACTGAACATATCAGCATAGGTCTATGAAGATTGGATGTTTTGGATTCGATTGACCCTTTGCAGTTTTATATTCAAAGTTTATTATTTTTTTCTCCTGTTTGTCAAACGATATTTCTAATCTTTGTTTCTTTAGAAGCTATTGATGAACTCTAGTGTTATCAACAAAAATTTGGAATCAGTTCAATTTTTTTTTTGCCTTCGAACATGCACATATTTTAATTTCGTTGTCCGAAAATGATAAAATTGTACAATTGAAGATATTAATGGAATCGTTTGCTGTGAAATTCTCAGCAGGCAACAAGTTTTACGTGTAAATTAATTTACAACTACATTGAAATTTACTCGTGAACTGAATCGTTTCATTGATTTATCGATTTTTCAATAATAATTCTGGTTAAATTTCGTCTACTTAAACACTAGGTTTAATAAAAGACAGACTGTTATGACAAGTAAGTAGGTAACAAATTTTATGAACGTATTTGAAAATTTTAATATTCGTTAGCCGGTAAATACAAGGATTTAGAGACTCGTTAAAGATGGGAAAATTATGTTTTACTCGTTTATACCGCTGCACATGAGAAATCTCGGGGTCAAAGCCAGTGTAATAAAGATAGGCGAGTAATGCAGCTGGTGAGACTCGTAAAGCGCACAATCGTTCCTGTTGTGCTGCCAAGTTTTATTGCTTTGTAATAATGAACGAGTTTATTCAATTATCGATACGGGGAACCAATGTCGCGAGGATGAATGATTTACGTCGCGTTTGTTACTTGCCACTGGCGTTGATCTCATAGATAGGTTATGTTTCCTACTTACTGTTCCAATGAATTCACACATGCACTTGTATATTTTAAATGTAGCAATGTTTTATGTGTACCTCGCTTATTATTATTTTAACTTTTTTTTTGGTATGAAGTTTCTTATCGCGGTTTGCGGTGGTAGGTGTTGGCAGGTAATCCGTAACGTAAGAAAAAAACGTTATGCGTCTCTCTCCCTGCATGCGACTTTCTCTTTCTCTCTCTTTCCATTGTCTACAAGTCCGTATGCGCGTGTCGTGCATTATTCGAAATTCGAGTAAACAATCATATCATATCAGTGTTATTACAAGTAAAAAGGGGGATATTATAAGTTTTGACAGCTTCCGCTGGGTGTTAGCGTTCGTCCAAAGTAACTATTCCACGCGAATGAAGTCGCGAGCAGAAGCTATTTTTATTTTTTTATTTCATAACTGGCAAATGAACTTGTGGATCACCTGATATTAAGTGATCACCACCGTCCATGGACACTAACAACACCGGAGGAGTTGAAAGTGTGTTTGGGGGAGAGGAGAGGGAAAGGTAGGTGGTCCTCCGGCGCTCTCACTGACCGAACGAAACGCAACAATGGCAAGCACTGTTACGTCACGTCGGTTCTTTATATGAGGGTGGTACTACCCCGGACGAGCCGACCCATTCATGCTGGAACCAATAATAGCTTCAGCGTGGCTCTACCACTCTAAAGGCTAGTTCGGAAATATACAGAACTATGTCTATTTGCGAATAAACATCGTAGGCTGGCGTATTCTTCTATCGGCATTTACTTAGTTTTGAATAATTGATATAATAATATTGTTTTTGTTACATCTTTACCGTATTCGACCTCTAAATAAGTCATTTAGCATAATAATCGTCGAAACGAGCGGACTCTGTTTTATATAAACGTTGATGAAAATGCCTCGTTAATTTTTTTAGATTGAATAATAATGTATGCTCGCAGCTGCATGACAATCTCAAGTAATACGACTGTATATTCTCATCTTTGTATCGAATTAACTAATTGGTGGTGTTTCGACTGCAAGTAATTGATACTGTCAAATTTATTAGTATTTATACCCTGATATGTATACGTGTAAATATTTTATCGTATATTTCACTAATTTTTACCCGTGAATTCGTCTAAGTTGTTTATTATATTAAAGCTATATTATCTATATAGCTATATACAAAGGAAAAAATCATAAGGACCACACCGCTTGCCCTAAATACTTAATACGCACTTATAAAAATTGTAGCTTCTTAAAACTTTAATAATCTTTATTGTCGTGATATTTTTTAGATAAGGATCAAAAGACTATGAAGAGAAATTAAAAGAAAATCTTCGTAGGTATATAGTCGCAGTCATATCTATCTATATTATAATAAAACTGTAGCAAGGTCAAATCTGTACATTAAATATTTTTTGAAAATTTTGATCGGGGTAGGCTTTGTTATCGATGTAGAAGCCAAAACTAACCCTTTTAAAATTTTTGTCTGTCTGTCTGTCTGTCTGTCCCTGTGAACGCGCATCACTCGGAAAGTACCGAACCGATTTTGACGAAACTTGGCACAGTGATAACTAATGTTACGAGATTACATTTAGGATACTTTTTGTCCCATAAAACGCAATGGATTCTCCAGGATCTGCCTGTTTGTCTATACCTTTAAACACGAATCACTCTGAAAGTACTGAACCAATTTAGATGAAATTTGGCACAGTTATAACCAATATCACAAGGTTACATCTAGGATACTTTTTATCTTATAAAACGCAAGGGATTCTCCAGGATAACGGACGAAAGTAAAAAAAATGTAGTTCATGATATTCTTGACGAATTTTGGTAAATTTTCTTTGTGCTATATATAGCAGACAGATTAGCTAAAAAATTAAGCTATATTTCCATATGCTACTTAAAAAAAAATACCAAAAAAAAACGACCACCGTGATTCGAACCGTCGGCTCCGTCGAAACATATAAAGCCCCGTACGTTACAACTGAGCTACGCCTACATGACATTTCTGTACGTAATTATCGACCACGTATGAAACATTTATGTAGACGAAACTGTCACTTATGTTGTTACATTTATTTCATTGTATAAAAAAATGTTTGCTAAACAAAGGTGACAAGATTTATTTATTTATCTATACTATAATAAAACTGTAACAAAGCCAAATCTGTACATTACAAGGTTACATTTAGGATACTTTTTGACCCATAAAACGCAAGGGGTTCTCCAGGATAACGAAAGAAAAGAAATTAGTTAATGTAACTAGACTTTTTTGCGACACCTTAGTATAAGAGCCAGCAACGTTGGAAGAACGAGAATTTGAGAAAAGTTGGTTCTTTAATATGAAGATATATTATGCCCTTCCAAACACGATTCAGGATACCTGGTAGCCGGTTAACGTTGTATTTTTTAATGCGAATTACACCTTTACAGATCAACATTTTGATTTATAAATAATTTAAGGAACATTTTTTGTCAGTAACTTTTATAAGTTTAACGTTTATACGTTATTAAAAACATGAATTTTTCACTGCCAGACAATTTTGTTATTGACAATAATGTGCCTGGTGATATTCTTTATAAACAAAATAATTCATTTCAAACCATTTTATTTTTTCCCTTGCAAAGAACATATTTCATTTTGTTAACCAGGCTCTTCCACAATTATGGCTATCTTTATTATACAGCCAGTGTTGCGCTAAGCTAGAGTTATAACTAAGTTATTCTATACATAGGTTTTGGTAGGGGGTAGAGCCACGCTGAAGCTATTACTGGTTTCAGGATGAATGGGTCGGCTCGCCCGGGGTAGTACCACCCTCTAACAAAAAGCCGACGGGAAGTAACAATGCTTGCATTAGTGCGTTTCGTTCGATTAGTGAGAGCACCGGAGAGGCCCACCTCTCTTCCCCTTCCTCCTCTCCCCTTCCGCTTCCTCCCCCTCCAACACAGGTTGGCAAGGCACTTACGACTCTCCTGGTGTTGCAAGTGTCTATGGACGGTAGTTATTACTTAACACCAGGTGACCCACCTGTCCGTTTGCCTCCTATGACATAAAAAAATACATTATATTTTTAATTTACCCTTTTTTATGTTGAAATAAAATAATATTAAAAAAAAGTGTGTGTGTGTACTTATGTACACGCATTAGAAGTTATACTTCTTTGGCGTAACAAGTAAAAATCTTTTCAAAAATTTTATCTTGCGCCTTATTCTACGTTTGTAGAAAAAACGACACTAACAATAAAAAAAAGGTATTTAATACAATGAAAGTTTTAATATAAAGAAATACAAACAACAAATACAAAGAAACAAAATGTTGACTATAGCTAACTTCAGGGTGTCGGTTTTTCGTGACGGTGTGTGCGCGCAACGTAAAAATTTACTCTCATCATTTTTTTGTTACGGTGTGCGCGTTCATCGTAAAAATTTACTCTCATCATTTTTCCCTAACGCGCCAAAAGAAATATAACTTCAATAAAATTACAGATATCTTAACATGGTTTGAACATACTTCTTTATTTACAAAAAATTGCATCGGGCACATTATTGTTAATATCAAAAATGTCTGGCAATAATAAATTCACGTTTTAGTAGCGTTTAAAAGTTAGTGAAAAACAAAACATTCTAAAATTATATAAAGTTCAATATTTTTGCCTGTAAAGGTTTACCGGCAGCCAATTCGCTGTCGAAACCGTTGCCTAGCTCTTAGACAAATAGTCACAGGCAAGTGACAGATGACACATGTTGCTCATATCTTTTTAATATTTATGTTTTTCTTTAATACAATGTAGTGTGAAAAAGTTTTAATACAAGTTGAAAATAGTTATGATGTCATTCAGTGTTTAATTTATCATTATTTATTTTATGAATATATTTTAACGTTTAAATTACAATTTAACTCTATCAACTTGATATTTTATAATGTAAACTATACTGAGCGTATAGTAAACGCCTACAAAAAAGGGAAAGGAACTACGTTCCAACTGGAGGTCCATGGACCTCTCAAGCTTTTTTTACATTACTGCCAATATACGTAGGTTAGTTTTTATTTTAATTGAACCCGGTAGATGATGTTACGAACGGGTTGTAGGCTTATTGGGACAGAAGTTACTGGGACAACGTACTGGGAAGACATTTATCGGCAATATATGTAGGTTATTTGTTATCTTAATTGGACCTGGTAGGTGATGCTGCGAACGGGTTCAAAGCATATTTTAAAATATTTCTCACATACCAACTGGGTATATGTTTGAGTGAGTCCCTGGATATTTGGGATTCACAATTTGAAACAGTAGGTATCGCTGCAATCGGGTTTTGAGATGTATTTAGATTTTTCGCGTTTAAAAGTACAATCGAAACCGGTAATAACCGATTTGGTGCAGACGAAGTCGCACGGGTCAGCTAGTATAGAATATTTTCTCTCGTACTTAAGTCGCGAAGTCATTAAAATTACAATAACTTTTGATAGAGTGAACCGATTTTAATGAAACCAAGACTAAATGTTACTCGAGGATATGCTTTATGATTTTATTTTATTTTATTGACGAACCCAGTACTTCAGCAGTGATGCGTGTTCATACAAACACACAGACAGACGTTCATTTCTAAACATGATTGAAATGTATTTTATTACTTATTCCCAGACACGTGCAACAATTTTAACAAAAATCAAAAATGTACAAGCACGTTAGAGTTACATTTATATTATATATAGATATTATATATAAGAGACTTGCTTTTGCCCGCGGTCTCGCTCACGTTAATGTAGATTTCATTTGTCCCTCTGGAACAGTTTTATTTTTCTGGACGAAAGGTCTATATCCGTTTCTGTACCGCTGATACTGTGCATGCAAAATTTTATGATGATCGGTTCAGTAATTAAAGTGTAAAGGCACCACAAGGAAATTCACATTCGCACTTTTGATAGCCGCAAACCTATATCGCAAAAATATCTGCCGGAAATAACGAATTTGCACTTCTTTCTAAAACAATTGAGTAATGTATCCCAACTCGATATAGCTTTATGTTGCATGTTTTAAATTTCCTCATAGTCGTTTGCTCGGTGTTAATTACGGTGTTTATTAAGCTTGGCTTTGCAAATTCATTAAATTGACGTGTGAAATTTGGTATAATCTCAGGGAACTCTCCCTTACTGAAGGTGTAGCACTCATGGGTTTTTTTAAAAGTGATATTATTAAGTACTAAGCCCTAATGTTTTTTTTTATAACTTGTTCAGCATAATGACTTCACTGTACCTGATGGAAAGTACAATACAGTCTATAAATAACGGCGACTGTCAGTGTTAAATAGCAATGGCAGTCATCGATATCATGCCGACCTGCAAAACTATTTCTTCACGCCTCGTTTGAAGGACCCCATGTCATAAGATGTCATTTTTTATTTTAAATTTCTTGTCTATGTAAATATATATAATGAAAATACAGGTCCTTTGAGGCACAGTCACGTTAAAACTATTGAAGGTTTCAACATAGTATTATAACGATTCGGAGAGGAAGCTTTCGTAGATGGTTCTAGGCTACTTATCTTTTTAATCCAATTGACTTCCTACTTTTTTGTAATTACCAACGACGCTGGCGAGTAATCAACTAGTTATTTGTATGATAATTAAATTACAATATCTCATTTCCGAAATTTCATTACGAATGTACAATTACTACAATCGATTCCTTTCACAAATATTTTGCATCCCACCGGTTGGTCTTCACATCACTAGAAAAGTACAGTTCATAATCGAAGAATTGGTCGTAATATTTGTTGTTATTGAAGTTATACTTCTTTTGGCGTATTAGGGAAAAATTATCAGAGTATATTTTTACGATGCGCGCGCACACCGTCACGAAAAACCGACACCCTGAAGTTAGCTGTAGTCAACATTTTAGTTTTTCAAAAAACTTTACCAACAAAGTAATAGATTTTCATATTCTTATTTAATGTGTAATAAGTTTAGTCAAATAAGGTTAGGTGATTGAATTATGATAGTATCAGCCTTATATAGGTATATAGGTGTTAAAGTCTCAATTGCAGTTGTCAGAATACACCTATACAGGCAAAATCCAGTAATACGGTGCTTATGGTTTCGTTACGATATTTTCCTTTATCAAAAGCTCAGGCTCATTAAGATATCATCGCTTCTACATCGTGTCGCTGCATGCTTAACTCAAATATAGGAGAGCCCACAAAATAATTACATACCAGTTGGCCCGCGAGAGCTGGGATAAAGTATTTTGATCTCAAAAATATTCTTTATATATATAGGAGCTTCGGCTCACTACTAGAAGATTCTAGACTAACACGGACAGCGTAATAATAATACTCGGAATGCGTAAAATAGACTGTTTCTTAAAATGATCATAAAAGGTATTTATAGAGACACGCGACATTTCATTTATTGAAGTGCAACTTCTTTAGGCGCATGAGGGTAAAGTTTTTACAGATGTAACGTCACACAGGTATGCAACGGAAGTGACGTCATTTGCAGTAAACGCAGATTAAATAAATAAAAAAACTTTTTATTCTTTTTTTCCTTTTTTCTTGTTTGTATAAATATAAACAAAACTTATAAATTAGTTCGCCAAAGAAGTTTCACTTCTGACATGTGTACTTTGTACGCACGCACTTTTTTTTTATATACAAAAGTTTAAGCCAGTCTGCCAAAGAGGATGACATATTCGGTAGCTACATATGTTTATTTCCGCCTCATGAATTTGAGTCCCTGGTTTTTTAATGCACCATTTCTTTTTCCTTTACTTTACAAACCTAACATAAAAAGATCTTCCACACCTTCATTTTCACATAGACTTTTGAAAATGAGAAGAATGCTTATAAGGCTTGGTATGCTACTACAGAGGATATAAATTACGGGTTTACTAGCCTTAGCTCGAGGCTTCGCTTTAATTTGGCCAATCACCACGAAATTTGGTACACTTAGGTATTTATACATGGAAAAGGTTTACCATTTTAAAATAACTTACTACAAGTAACGTTACAGCATGTCAGTGCTATGATAAAACTTAACTAGGTACTCATTGCAAAAAATAATATATTTAGATTTTAGATTTAGACTTTAGATTTTAGGTATAGATTTTGTATTTTAGATTTAGATCCCACTGGAACAGTACCTTTATTTCTGTATGATAGGTACCCTATGTGCTTTTCTATATAAGTATAATAAGTGAGGGCGTAACATACAAACAAATAAACTTACTTGTTTATTACATATTTTGTAACATATAATAGTATTAAGGACAGAGTTAAATATCTAAAAATATTTTTTTCATTATATAACACCTAACATGGAAACTTTTCACTCTATATTGATTTATATTGATTGGTTCATGATTCTGACACATATGTCGGCGATATATTTACATTGCTGATTTTGACCGGCAATTGACCTTTAAAAGCAAAATCTTGTAAATGATGATACAATTATAAAATCATTCGTATTGGTTTAATTTAATGTGAATCAGAATCTGTTTTAATTATCTAAGGTACCTATTTAAATTGTGGCAGAAGGAATCCTTTAACCATATTTTCCTTCAATAAAACATAAATACATAAACTAATCCCAACGATTATGAGTAATGTTGATTCATTAGATCGTGAAACATAAATAATACCAGGAATAAGTTATAAATAGAGTTACAAATTAAACTAAAATAAACGAGGACACAAAGGTTTTCCTTTCGATACGTATTTGTAGGTAATCTCCGTTGCCATTCATGGTAATACTCATTTCGACAAACTACTGGCTGAGTAATGAATCACGCGGGGACTATCGTAGCGCCGCGCCGCGTGCCTACTTACGGTCGCAATCTTATAGACCTGTTTTATATTTTATTTAGACACTAGCTTCTGCCCGCGACTTCGTGCGCGGGGAATAGTTTGGGCTGACACTAACACGCAGCGGAAGCTCTCAAAAGGAAAAAAATACACGATTTTGAAACATTATTCATTGGTGCTCCGGTTCTATTGGTCTTAGTGTGTTGATATATATCCTATATGATTCCTTGATAAACAAGCTATCTAACACTGAAATAATTTTCAAATCGGACCAGTTGTTCCTGATTAGCACGTTCAACCTCAGAAACTTTACCTCTTTATAATATTTGTATAGATTAGTATAGATTAACCTTTCTATACCTGCGGGTACGTCTATAAGACCGACAACAGAGGTTTGACTCGTTTTTTTTTCATGCAAAATGTTAGCGATTTGGGCTTCTCAGTAGCTGTATGGTTCATGGCCTACTTCAAATGAGTATAGCCTGAACACTCGTGCATACATTATATGTATCTGTACATGACGCAGATCAGTCCGTCAGACCGACGCGACGCACGGATATCGGCAGGGTAACTGGGGTTTTGTTTAAACTCATGTAATATCAAATTATTGTGTCGTCAAAAATAGGCACAAAATGATGCGGGATTCTCTACTGTAATTTCCTTGTTGACAATATTTTTACTGTAATGTTGGTAGTAGCTTGTTATTCAACTCCTTGGAATCCTTTACCGTATTGATAAAATGTAATAAAAATTATTTAGGAAATGTAATTTCCTATAATCTTTTGCTAGGTTATCAGCATTTTTTCTAACTAGAAAAAAGCTGAACTAAAGACAACTGTAAAGCTGTATTACTTCGTATATTATAGTTTTAAGGATCTTGCATTGTCATTTTGATCATGTTTGATCAAGAGTAGCCAAAGTATTATTATTTTGAAGAAATAATATTTTAAATAATTGCTCATAATATTATTCTGTTTGACACCCTTTACGTCCTGTTTTGCTTTGATGTAAGCTTGTAAATAATTATCTCAAATAACTTAGGGAAACGGCGGTCAAGAGTATTATAGTCTTCCTTTGTTCACTTAGTTATACATAGTTAAATATCAAACCAATTGTTGTTTTGTGATACAGATAGGACAAGTTCTTCTTTATTTTATCATCTAATTATTTTATACAATACAATACTCATATTTTTTCAGAAAACCGACGTGAAGTAACAGTGCTTGCATTGTTGCGTTTCGTTCGATCAGTGAGAGCGCCGGAAGCCCACCTCCCCTCCCCTTCCCCTCTTCCCTTACTCCACCTCTCCTCCAAGACAGGTTGGCAACGCACTTGCGACTCCCCTGGTGTTGCAAGTGTCTATGGACGGTGGTTATCAATTAACATCAGGTGACCCACCTGTTCGTTTGCCTCCTATGAAATAAAAAAAAAATCAGTTCTTACTATACGTTCGGGTATAAACTTTATCGTATTATGTTTATTTATTTCGTAGTTGTTATTTAGTTTAGTTAGTCTTCAATTAATTATTGATTAAAACTAATTAAATGCATGGTTTAATGCATACATGCATGCATGTAGCGTTTTTTAAGCCCGCCTGTCTAGCTACCCTCAAATTGAAAATCTGTCACCAAGCACCTATTGGTGTGTTCCAGCAGCTTGACTTGAGAGTCTGTCGCCTGTAGGCTTAGCGTGTTAACTATCTTAAACCACATCCGTGTTATTACAAAAAAGTTAAATACGAATTAAATACTTGGTTTAAAAAAGTTTCCTAATAAATGCACCGCGCTAGCCCGAGGCAAGTTCGTGTTATCCTTTTTCACAAGTCTAACCTAACGTAACCAAAGCGAGGCAAAAGAGCAAGATGGCGAACATTCAGCGACCGCGGTGCATTTAATATGAGACATTTTTAAAGCCAGGGTTCAATACGTATTTAACTCTTTTGTAATAACACCGCATAAGATTAACATCAGATGAAATTGTGGCCAAACGCTAAAATCCTATAATGTATTAAAATATAATGAAAACTAATATTAACTCGTTTTATTTATCACTAGCAATGCCCGCAACTTCATCTGCGTGGAAGCTTATGTAAAAAACAGTAATTCATAAAGTCATTTGAATGTATTCAGTCCATTTACTTGTCTACTGTTTTCTCGTACTTACGCCGCGCCGTCGTTAAAACTACAGTAACTTTTGATAATTTGGACCGATTTTAATTAAACAAACACTAAGTTATTCCCGAGGATATGCTTTACGTACGAGCCATAGATCATTTTCATATAAACCACTTGACTGTTACTGGGTGACCACTTTTTAATAGGAACGCATCAAGCAGAAGGAATATAAAATATATCGACTTCATTCGTATTTTTATTCGGTATTACATTCGTCCCTCTTCTCCTCTATTTTTAAAGAATGAACAGTTATCATTTTTTATCTGTTTACACATAATGAGGTTTATCTACATTTACCGGTTACTTAAATAAGTAATTAAGTGTTAAGAATATGTTTTAAACAATGCTGTAACTGATAGGTGCTTAATTAGTGTCCAACTGTGTTTCGTCATAGTAGGTACTCACCTAAGTTACTTCTATTAATTTTAATTTCACTTATAACACTTTATACGATTATATACACCTTATACGTATATATTTTAACTAGATATTCCCGCGACGTCGTCCGCGTGTAATAGTTACATCGGGCTAGCGCTAACACGCAGCGAAAGGAAGGAAAAAAAAACGATTTTGAAACATTCTTCATTGGTGCTCCGCTCCTATTGCTCTTGGCGTGATGATATGTAGTCTTTAGCCTTCCTCGATAAATGGGTTATTTAACAATGAAATAAATTCAAAATTCAAATCGAAAAAGTAGTTCCTGAGATTATTAGCACGTTCAATCAAACAAACAAACTCACCCTCCAGCTTTGTAATATTAGTATAGATCATTAACTAATTTCATGTACATACTTACAGTTAACAAACAGTAATCAGGATCAGAACAATTATTCGTAGAACACACAATTTTTTTTTCTCGCACTGACTTCGTTATTGACCTGGCAAGGTCTTTACAGCTTCACCGGACTACAAGACCACACAAATGATTGTGTCCTGTGTGGGTTTCGAATGTACAATTTTCAGTGCAACAGCAGCGGCGAAGCGACCACTTCACCCACCGTAAATTATTAATAAATTAACATGTAATTCAATATTGATCCAAATATAACAATATAACGTTAGCCTATTTAAAAAGAAAAAAGATATAAGTACAATAATTATTGATACAAAATAATATTATGATATTTTAGGACATGGCAATGCAGCAATAGTATGTGGTCTTACTTTTCCCATAGCGTATAGAAAAAATCGTCATATATACTGCATTTCAGACGTTGAAAAAATAGTAAAATTACTACACTATTCAATAACCAGCATAATTCTTTTTGTAGAGAAGGGTAGTTTTCAAGGGCTACTCAGTAATTGAAGAATTTTTCGATTTCTTTAGGTATAGCAGCTTTTTAAATCATTAATAAAGCTGTCCATAAAATGATAATAATTTAAACAATAAGTGATTAAATACAATACTCATATTTTTTGTAAGCTTTTTTACTTCATTTTTTATATACGAAACAGTAAGTAGTTCATAAAATATATGGGAATGAATATTATAAAACTAAAAAGTTTTTATGCTTTAAACATGACATTGACAAAAATTTACAATGATTGCTATTTTACTTAGCACACTAAATGCGAAATACTACTATTATTTTGCGCGCGATAAATGTTGCTATAATTATAAAGACCTAAAATATCGTGAATTTAATTATAACAAGACGACGAGAAATATAAAACCGCGAGCGGCGTAAAAAAAAACGAACAATTTAATAAATAAAAATTGATCAATCAAACTGATTTGGTACAGAACAATAGATAAACTCCTGAATTTGTCCTAAGCTTAGACTAAGATGAATCTTTAAAATTAACACGTTAGTCGTATACGACATAGATTTGCGACAAATATAGCACTCAGCAGTTTTACTTCCATCACGTGATCTCTCAAAACGGTTATTTAAATGGCATTATTTGTAGGCTTTGTAAAGCTTCAATATTTATTGAAACTGCTCTACTGCTTTACTAATCATTGCTATAACTAAAATCGTACTTCGCAGTAATCGCCGAATTCTAAGAATCCCATTATAAAATACTAGTTTTTAACCACGGAAGAAAGAGAAGAGTTTAGAGATGTGTAACACTGCGCTGCTCCGCGCAATTGCCCCAACTTAGTTCACTGCGCTGGATGTGTTAACTCAATTCTTCAAAATAAGTTGGCACACAGCGCAGGACCGGAATATTCGAATATCATTTTTATAAACAGCAACTCTGTGAAATGTAAATGGAATTATACGTAGGTAATCTTTACTTTCTAGATTTCACCTTACTTCTTTTTCTTTAATTTATAGCGCGGTGTGTAAGCAATACACGATTCCGCCAATGTTATGTAGATACAGAGTGTGCGTTGTCTGTGGCAGATAGTGTCATAAACGAAGGAAACCGATTAAAAAATGAAAATTGAAAACAAAGATATTTAATGTGTGTTCAGACCGAGTTATTGTATATTTCCTACAAATATACATATAAGCAAACTTAGATATATATTGATTAACAAATAGACAATCTGATTAAAGTTTGATTTTGTTAATTTTAATAAATAACGACAAGACATGTAAAATTAAAGGGTTATTATTTACTAAAGCTAAGACACACGTGAGGATAGTAGGACGGGGAATGTAGGGAGGGATACCGAAAAGGTGAATCTGTTTCTCGAATAATTAAAGAATATATGATCTGGGGAACAGTCGTCTAGGCCGCATTCGCAGAGAGAATGCTCCCTAATCTTTAATTTAGACAGATGCACTGGTGTAGTGATGACGAAGACGACAGGTGATGGAAGTAACGGCCTTACTTAGATATGGGAATTTAAAAAATCATGGTTTTTGGGGAACCTCATTTTGGTAAGAACCGTAAGATTTTCCCTTATTCTTTCTGGAAAAATTCCAATCCTTTTGGCATACTTCTAAAAATCTAGTTTTAGCTAAAGAACGTAGATCTTCTGTATATAGTCTATAATAGTTCAAGGAACCAGATTAGACAGCATTCTTTGCGCAAGAATCCACTGATTCATTCCCAGAGATACTGCAATGGCCTGCAATCCAAGCAGTGTTCTGGCCATAAGGTTTTATTTTGACAGATGGCCGAGTTGACAGCTGTGTGTAAAACAAATGACTGTGGGGACTAGTTGATAGAAAAACATGGTTGATTTATTTTAAGTTGTTATTGTGTTTTAGTGTACAAAAGTATTGTTATTTTGTGTTTTAAAGTGCATTGAAGTAATAAAGAAAAAATTAATTGAAATACATCATTTTTTAACATGTATTTTATTATTAATTGAATTTTTTCTTCGGATATAATATGAGGAAATATCAGAAAATGACATGTATTTTTTTTACTTGCCCGAACCTCATAAAACCCGAAATAATGCCGATTTTATGTGAAAATACTAAGTGTACGAATACTTTCTGCGCACACTGTATGTACGTATACGTACATAATATGTACGTATGTATATAACTACTCAACTCAAATAAAGAGGTTCACGTAAATTAGCTGTCAAAGCATTTACAAGATGACATATTCAAAGTCGTATCTTTATTCTACAAAATCTTCTGAAAGTAGAAACTTGGTAGTTGTACTGCTACATTCTTATTACTTAATGTATTAGGCACATATCTACTTGACTCATAATTGATTAACAACGTAATATATTGTACGTATAATATAGTGACAAAGATGAATAAATGTTCATGTTAAATTCCTATTGGACTGTACTACTATGCGCAAAGCCGAATTCAAAGCTATATTCAGAGAGGTCAATTATAACAACCAATATTGTACATCATTTTTACGAAATGGGTAACAAATTATTTAAAAAATTAAGAGTGAGTTCACACGCGCTATAAGTGAAATTTAATATTCAGATTAATGTGAGAATGAGATGAATGCTTTATGGAGGTGCTAAATATTAGTTTTTGGCATTATTTTGTAATATTTTAATACATATTAACTTGCCAATAATAAACAATACAGAATATTTTTTAAAGTGCGTGATAGTCACTACGATTCAACAGAAAATAATGTGCTATCTATCGTTCAATGTTTCTCTCTCTCTCTCCCTCTCCTTGTACATATTATTTCGACTACTTTAATAATATAAAATCACATTCTCTTACAGCCTACATAACTATCTCTTTTTTTACACTTTTTCCTTTTAAATTCCAATTCACATAGTCCCAAAACAAGTTTCACTTCGAAAAAATTATGGTCATTCGGTTGTATTACAGATACATACCATATTATTTTTATTTTAAATTTTTGATTTACTTTATATGTAGCGTGGATAGCCGGTAGTATGTGCGTTAGATAATTTAGAAATCGTTTAGAGAAGATTTCGCAACAATAAGAATGACATGTGATAGGCGTGTAAATGTCGAATAAAAAATATTGGAAAAATAGTATGTAGCTACATAGGTAATACAACATGTAGTAATATCATATTTATTACAATTTTTTATTTTACTCTCTGTCTGAGTACTACGAATACCAAAGTACGAGTACTAGGTATAATTATTTTTATACCACAGAAGTATATCTAAAAAAATACATTTCGTTTTAAGATAATAAAAAAAATAATTAAATATAGGGAA
>MU158705.1:2031769-2098371 GCA_015888305.1 Antheraea pernyi
GAAAGAGGAGAAACATTATATAGTGTAAACAAAATCTACTCTAGATAGTGTTTACGAAGATTTTGTGACTTAAATATTTTACAAGATGAAATTAAAAATAAAGATTTATTTAAAACTATATCAACCGTCGATATTACTATATTTCGATATTGAAATTAACAATATATCGTGCAGAATTTTTTTTATATTAAATATAGATTTCCTAACAATAATATATTTAACTCGAAATATCGATATCTTACAACAGTCCAACGGATGACAGTTGACATAAAATTCCGCGCGAAAGAAGGTTCTAATTATAGTCATTTTGTTTTGTTGCTCAAGTGCCTAAATAAATAATAATTTTAGAAAATATATAAAATCATTAAATTTTAGATACGAAAATCGTTTTCACAAATGGATAAAAACAAAAAGTTTAAAGGACCACCACCAAAAAAATTTAAATCAGGGGAAGATGACGACGATAATGAAATGTCGTGTACTTTTGAAGAACAACTGGCTGGAATGGAATGCAGTGAGATCGATACACAGCTAGTGTATGGTGAAGGCCCAGAAAACCAGTGCACTAGCATAAAATGGTCGCGACCGGCAGCGCCTATTTTGAAACCAGAAAAAGATAATTTAGTGTTCCAACAATTAGATATAGATCATTATAATGGTCTACCTATGCAAGGTATGCCTGGTTCTCAGCTTGCTCCTGTGCCTATTATGAGAATGTATGGCATTACCATGGAAGGAAATTCTGTTTGTTGTCATGTGCATGGATTTACTCCATACTTTTATGTGACTGTCCCATCAAATTTTACTGATTATTCATGTAATGAAATGAAAACAAATCTGAATAAAGTTATCCTTGAAGACCTACGAAGTAATAAAGACAATATCAAAGAGGCTGTGTTGGAAGTTCGTTTAGTAAAAGCAAAGTCTATTATGTATTATAAGGGTGATGTAGATATTACTTTTGCACGTGTATCTGTGGCATTACCAAAACTGATTGCAGCAGCAAAACGGCTAATTGAGAGACAACCTACTTCATTTCAGCTCATGGACCCTTCATTTTATGAATCAAATATAGATTTTGATATTCGTTTCATGGTTGATACTTCAGTGGTTGGTTGTAGTTGGATTGAGTTACCAGTAAAAAAATGGTTACTGAGATCCAAAAACTCTCAGATGAAAACTGAATCAAGGTGTCAAATTGAGGTAGATGTTGCTTGGAATGCATTTATTGCCCATCAACCAGAAGGAGAGTGGTCAAAAGTAGCACCTTTCAGAATTTTAAGTTTTGATATAGAATGTGCAGGAAGAAAAGGTATTTTTCCTGAGCCTAATCATGATCCTGTTATACAGATCGCATCAATGGTAATAAAACAGGGAGACACAGAACCCTATTTAAGAAATGTTTTCACATTAAATAGTTGTGCTCCTATAGTTGGGTCCCAAGTCTTCAGTTATCAAAATGAATCAGAAATGCTATCAAAGTGGTCTGATTTCTTTCGTGAACTTGATCCAGATATAATAACTGGTTATAATATAAATAATTTTGACTGGCCATACCTTATAAATAGAGCTAAACGTTTGAATGTTCAGAATTTTGATTTCTTAGGAAGGATAAAAAATATTAGATCTGTTATAAAAGATTCAGTTCTACAGTCAAAACAGATGGGTCGTAGAGAAAATAAAAATATTAATTTCGAGGGTCGAGTTCCATTTGATTTATTACTGGTTCTTGTTAGAGATTATAAACTTCGATCTTACACTTTGAATGCAGTTAGCTACCACTTTCTTCGAGAACAAAAAGAAGATGTTCATCATAGTATTATTTCTGATTTACAAAATGAAAATGAACAAACTAGAAGAAGGTTGGCAATGTATTGTCTCAAAGATGCATATTTGCCACTAAAATTACTAAATAAATTAATGTGTATTATAAACTATATGGAGATGGCTAGAGTTACTGGAGTTCCATTACTATGTTTGCTCACCAGGGGGCAACAAATCAAAGTAGTGAGTCAATTACTGCGTAAAGCAAAGGAAGCAGGATATTTAATGCCAACATATCATGGTCAAGGTTCTGATGATCAATTTGAGGGTGCAACTGTGATTGAGCCAAAGAAAGGCTATTATGCAGATCCTATATCAACATTGGACTTTGCATCTCTGTATCCTAGTATTATGATAGCTCATAATTTATGTTATACCACACTTGTTTCCACGAGTGGACAAAAAGAACTCAAACTTGATAATGATGATGTGACAATTACACCATTGAAAAATATGTTTGTAAAATCACATATTAGGAAAGGTTTATTACCCGAAATTTTAGAATCCTTACTCAGTGCTAGAAAGAAAGCTAAAGCTGATCTAAAAGAAGAAAAGGATCCATTTAAAAGATCTGTATTAGATGGTAGACAACTGGCTTTGAAAATTAGTGCAAATTCTGTATATGGTTTTACAGGAGCACAAGTTGGTAAATTGCCTTGTTTAGAAATTTCTGGAAGTGTAACTGCATATGGTCGCACTATGATAGAATTTACAAAATCAGAAGTTGAGAAAAAATATACAAAAGAAAACGGATATAAAGAGGATGCTGTTGTGATATATGGAGACACAGATTCTGTTATGGTAAAATTTGGTGTAAAAACACTAGAAGAAAGCATGGAATTGGGAAGAGAAGCAGCAAATTTTGTAACTTCTAAATTTGTCAAACCTATTAAATTGGAATTTGAAAAAGTATACTACCCATATTTACTCATAAACAAAAAGAGATATGCTGGTCTATACTTTACTAGGCCTGATAAATATGACAAAATGGATTGCAAAGGTATTGAGACAGTGAGAAGAGACAATTGTCCTCTTGTTTCTAATATGATGAGTACATGTCTTCAAAAGTTACTTATTGATAGAGATCCTGATGGTGCAATGAACTATGCAAAACAAATTATTTCTGATTTGTTATGTAATCGCATAGATATATCTCAACTTGTAATAACCAAGGAACTAACTAAAAACGATTATGCTGCTAAACAAGCTCATGTAGAATTGGCTAATAAAATGAAAAAACGTGATGCCGGCACTGCACCAAAACTTGGTGACAGAGTCCCATATGTTCTGTGTTGTGCTGCAAAAAATACTCCTGCATATATGAAAGCTGAAGATCCCATTTATGTCCTCGAGAATAGTATTCCAATAGACTTTAATTACTACATGGAAAATCAATTATCAAAACCTCTTCTCAGAATTTTTGAACCTATCCTTGGTGATAAAGCAGAGTCCCTCCTATTAAAGGGTGAACATACAAGAACAAAGGCAATGGTTACTTCAAAAGTAGGTGCTCTGGCTGCCTTCACAACAAAAAAAGAAAAATGTGTAGGTTGCAAAACTGTTATGCCTAATGGTTCTAAGAAAGCTTTATGCCCACATTGCTTGGAAAAGGAAGGTCCATTGTATATCTCAGAAATATTTAAATTAAGACAACTCCAAGAAAAATTTTCAAAACTATGGACAGAATGTCAAAGATGTCAAGGAAGTTTACATGAAGAAGTATTATGCACAAATAGAGATTGCACTATTTTTTATATGAGAAAGAAAATGGGAATGGAATTAGATAGCCAAGAAAAACTTGTTTTAAGATTTGATGAACCAATATGGTGATTACTCTCATTTCACACTAATGTATTGAATTATAACAAATAAAATATCATTGCATATATATAGTTTTTATTACTTACACGTAATAAATTGGAATGCAAAATTTTTATGTACTTACAATAAAAATAAAAAAGAGCAGGTAAACCAAAAACAAGAGACTTCATATTTTTTAAATTATGTTAGAATAATTAAAAATCACAGAAACGGCAAATAAAAATAAGTATACAAGCCACTAATGTCACACATTAATTTGAGAAATAATAAATAAATACACAGTTTCGTTTTATAATATCCTAAAAAATTATTCACAAAAACATAAATGACAAACACAATATTCTGATGACTATGGTAATAAACCAATTAAAAGAAAAATAGGAACATAAAATTAATCATTCTTAACAATTTTTTTTGTTACATATTTTATATAACCTAACTTACTAAAGATCAATTTTCATAGACCTTTGAAATGGTACTATCATTTATATTTCAACATAAATATAAATACTCTCAAAGAAATATGTTGACTACAAACAATTTCATATTACATTAACTTAAGAAAATTAAGGATAATCAGCTTTATTTGCAATTATTAAAATAATTAATAATCGGCTTTCATTCATTTTCATCTATTTTCTTGAGATATAGCCCTACTTAAATTTTGTTTAAGAGTTTTATTACATGTCTGGGATTTACTAGAACAATTATTTTTGTTAATTACTAAATTGGGAACAGGCATTTCATAAGAAGAATTTCCACTAGCAACAGTGGTTAACTTCATTATATCTTCTAAAGTCCTTATAAATGTGTCACATGTAGCCGTTAATAGACTTGTTGCATCATCAATTTTCTGTAAATAAAATTAAAATATTTAGTTTATACTGTTCATAATTAATAGAAGTGTATAAAAAGGTAAACATATGGGTGAAGTAAATATAAGTATATTGAGTATAACATATTTATCTAAAGTTCACTTTCTGTTTACTATGCTAAATTCACAAAAAAAACTATATAGTACTGACTGATAAATGTACCTACAATACAATCCAAGATCAATAGTAACTACCTAAAGACAAACACATCTATGAGTTTTTGGCGGGATCTTAGTATGTCTTATTTTATTCATAATCTTGTGTTATTTGACTTGATATTATGTAATATTGGTGGCATTTTAAATAATATAGTTCAGTTATTGTACATAAGTGAAATGGACGGTGAATAATACCATGGAGCATCAACTAGGAGATGCCACAAAAACTCCCTGGAAAGTTCTAACAAGGGGGCCACCATTTTGTTAGAACATTGAAATTATTGCAAAACATTTGTAACATTATTACCGACTCAGCAATGGCAGTAATAATATAGTCCGGTGAAGCTGTTAAGACCTTGCTTGGTCAATAGCGTAGTCAGTTCAGTTCGAAAAAAAAAAAGGCAGTAATAATCTAGGAGATAAGTTGCCAGGAATAACTCTAAAACATGTGTGTGTTTATTAATCATTGTTATGTAACTTAATCATTGTTATTTAACAAATAACATTGTGAAAGCTTTCATATATTTATGAACTATATGTAATACTAAACTTTGAATGCATAAATTACAATATAAAAATGTATTACAATAAAGCAGCCTATGCTATTCAGAAGATATATAATAATAAGCCTTTTATTCTGAACTTTTATACATTGTTTTTTTTTTCTTTTTATAATATATCACATAGTTCAGTGTGCCTCTTGGCATAGGCCTCCTCTAACATTTTCCATTGGGTTCTGTCTTGCGCTACCCTTCTCCAGTGATGACCAGCTGTAAGTTTTATGTCATCTTAGACATATACTTTAGAAGACATATGACTTTTTTTTATAAAAAAATAACATTATCTCTAATGTGATCAGTAGTTCTAAAGAATAAATACTTCCTTCAAACAACCAACCTTCCTGCTTTGTAAATTAAGAACATCTTTATAAAAAACTATATTTGTTAATTTTATATTATATACCTGAATTTCAGGTCCATCTTCACCATTTGCCGCACTTTTCACAGCATGTACCTGCTGCATCATCAGATCACAATAAAGTCTTAACTCAGATTTTTTATGGCTTAGTGAATTTGTGTCTTCTAATACTGCAACTGGTGAAATTAAAAACAATTACTAATAACATCTAATAAGAAAAAAAATATAATCAGATTTATTCATGATCCCATAATTAAAGTACAAATGGTACAGTGGTTTAAGCAATCAATGGCTTTGAATTCACCATGTGCATATACTTTGTGTACATTAATGTACAGAGGTGGTAGAGCCATGCTAAATCTATTACGGATTTCAGTATTAATGGGTCTGCTTGCTCGGAGTAGAATGCCAGAGGTCTATCTCCCTCCCCTCCTAACCACTCTCCTCACCCCCTCCCCTCCCAACCACTCCTCAACCCCTTCCCCAAACACAGGCTGGCAACACATTAACGAGTCCCCTGGTGTTGTTAGTTCCTATGGATGGTAGAGATCACTTAATATCAGTGACCCGCCAGTTTGTTTGCCTCCTATGATATAAAAAAAGAAATAATAATAATTGTATATTTGAAGTCTTCCTGTGGTACAGGCCTTACGGCCCTAGTGCAGGAGTTGTATTTTAAAATTAATATATTATAATACTAATTTTCTTTTACCTTTAATATCTTTTGAATCTACACATGCTTTAGCGCTGCCTAAAGCAACCAACCATTTTTGTCTGTCTTGTGGTGATGGAGCTCTTAGATACATATGTTGCTGGCCTGGTATAACTAGATCAAGTCTTGTATTATCAATATTGTTCACTGTAAACCATATTAAAGCAAAAATGTAAATGACAATATTAAAATAAAAAAACAGTAAGTAATAAAGTTAATTATCAAGAGATAATGTAACTTTCAATACCCAACAAATTATGTCAATTTAGTTACGTGTAAACTAATAACATCCAATCGCTTTCGCAAAACCGGTTAAGTAACATTTAGCAATTTATATGCATATCAGGGAGTAAATTTGTGCACAATACGAGAACTTACCATTTATTTGACAAACTGACACTTTTACTGATCCCTTACAACCTTGAATTACTTCCTCTTGTGATTTATAATAAGAAAGAATACCATTTTCCAAAACAAACCATCTCGTTTGCCAGCCTGTGTAAAAATAAGTAATATTGTAAATAGACATCCATACCTATGTATGATAATTAATTACATTGAAAGTTACCATTCCAGTAGTTTGTCCATTTCCATAAAACACCCTCCATTACCGAAATTTAGTAACTTATTTAGAATTTTTATATTCAAAATTAAATTGGCGACATAACTTTCCGTCTCGTTGGATCACAAATGTCAAGTCAATTTCACTATTGTATTGTATGTGTATACCCTATGCACAGACTACTATTTTTTTTTTGGAAAATTCCACAATTCTGCCAGTGTCAAATATATTGAGAACAACTCCAACGATAATACAACAACAAAAGATTAGAAGTTGATTTTAACCACCACCATTATGCCTAACATAGACCCAAAGAACAATACACCATTGGGATTAGTAAACAACTAAGTTAGTAAATAAATACCATATACGTATACATATATATCTAGTACAGGTAAGTAAAATGCAACAATTAATTAGAGCTTAATTTTATTCAAATTAATATATTTACACATAAGGGTAATAAAAGGAGTGAAGGAAAGGGAGAGGAGGAATTGCATATGGGTGGGACGGGATATCTCCTGGGGAAGTATATCATATAGTGACACACGCCGATATGAAACATTAAAGAATATATAAGAAGCATCTTAACAATTTACTCTTATCAATTTTCCCTAACGCGCCAAAAGAAGTACAACTTCAAAAATATTAACAGTTCTAGCGCATGGTAAGAAAACTGTTAGCTGAACGACGAATACACTTTGAACGCAGGTTAAATTTTAGTTGTGAATGAAGATGGTATCATAGATGGTAAAATTACTTTAAGTATTTTGGTGTAACAGATATATTGTATAATATGGTTGCAAAAAATTGAACCCTCACTGGACGCCTGGCAGATGTGAAACATCAAAATGGTTTTGTATAAGTTATATGCACAAAAGAACAGATTACGACAGGAATCAGCTATACAATACAATGTTAGTAACCATACTCCTCTGAAACGGTTTGACCGATTTTTATGAAATTTTATATGCTTATTCAGTAGGTCTGAGAATCGGCTACTATCTATTTTTCATACCCCTAAGTAATAAGGGTTGTCCACCCCTAACAATTATTTTTTATATTTTTAGGTATTTTTGTTATATTTTACAATACATAACCCTAAATTTTCACTCTTCTAACACCAACCCCTATTTTTTAATAGTCATTTTAGTAATAATCATTTTTCATCCCACTTGATAACTGGTCAATTATCACTTGGTAAGTTATCCCAGAGAAAGAGCTAATTAACACCAAGTCGTCGTCTTTTTTGTGACTGTTTTCCACTCTATTTCGATTAAAATTTCCCTGAGCTTATAGCAAAGCTAAAATTTTTGTACAAAAAAAGGCTATTTTATCAATCTTCTATCTATCTATAGTATAATAACACTGTAACAAAGCCAAATCTGTACATGAAATATTTTTTTAAAATAATCCTTTTACAATTTATGTCTGTCTGTTTTTCTGTCCCTGTGAAAACGTATCACTCTGATAGCACAGAACCAATTTTGACAAAACTTGACACAGTGACACCAAATATTACAAGGTTACATTTAGGATACTTTTTGTCCCATAAAATGCAGGCAGTTCTCCAGGATAACAAAAAACAAAAAATTGTAGTTAATGTGATTAGACTTTTTTTGCGACACCTTATTAGAAGAGCCAGCAACGTTGGAAGAACGAGAATTTTAGAAAAGCTGGTTCTTTATTATGAAGATATATTATATTATGTTCTTCCAAACAGGGTTGAGGATATCTGATAGCCGGTTTACGTTGTGTTTTTTAATGCGCATCACATCTTTACAGGTCAAAATTTTGATTTCTAAATAATTTTAGGAACGTCTTTTTTCAGTAACTTTTAAACGCTACTAAAATATAAATTTATCATTGCCAGAATTTTGTTATTGACAATAATGTGTCCGATGATAGTCTTTATAAATAAAATAAAACGTTTCATACAATTTTATTTTTTTCATTGCAAAGAACATATTTTAATTTATTAACCATTATGGTATTGAGATTTCACCGTAAACAGTGATAAACGTAGACATATGACTTGGGACTGGCGGCATCTTGAATATAAGCGTCTATAAGAGGTGCTTCCACAATTATCGCTGTCTTTATCATACAGCCAGTGTTGCGCTACACTATAGCTATAGCTAAATTATTCTATACATATTATTTTTTATTTACTCTTTTTTATGTCTAAATAGAATATTATTCAAATTACAGCTATCTTAACATGGTTTGAACAAACTTTTTTTTATTGACAAAAAATGGCATTGGGCACTTTATTGATAATAATAAAAATGTCTGGCAATAATAATTTCATGTTTTAGTAGCGTTTCAAAGTTAGTGAAAAACAAAACATTCTAAATTATATAAAAATCAATATTTTTGTCTATAAACGTGTGATATGCACTAATAAACGCTACGTTTAACAGCAGGCGGGTAGCCCGCACGCTGTTTGGAAGTACATAAAGATATATAAAAAACTGGCTTATTCGAATTCGTTGTCGAAACCGTTGCTATCTCTTAGACGAATAGTTACAACAAGTGACAGTTGACGCATCTTGCTCATACCTTTTTAATATTTATATTTTTCTTCAATACAATGGAGTGTGAAAAAGTTTTAATACAAGTTGAAAATAGTTATGATGTCATTCAGTGTTTAAGTTATCATTATTTATTCTATGAATATATTTTATCGTTTAAATTACAATTTAAGTTTATCAACTTGATATTTTATAATGTAAACTATACTGACTGTATAGTAAACGTCTACAAAATCGCGTTAGTCAGGGGTTAACTTTGCATATAAATACATATAAAGTATGTTTAATCGGGACCAGAGTTTAAAGAATCACTTTGTTCAATGCTTGTCCACAATGAACTCTAAAATTACTCAACCGATCTAACGATCTGGTTCTAGGCTTAGTTTAATTGGCTGCCATCTTGATAGTTTATTGAAATTATATCAAGAAACTTATAATATCGTTAGTCACTTGACAAAGGGCAGTAATAGTCTACTATAAGACCGGTTGCCAAAAAATAAAATAGAAGAAGAAGAAAGCATTATAAATTTGTTCCATAAAATAATACTGTTTATTTTTTTATTACATAGATATTCTTTTTTTTAATACAAAAATTCAACAAGACGCAGGCGCGGTGTGTTTGGTGGCATTTATTAAAGGGCGTTAGGTCGTCGGCACGTGTAGCGTAACACTAATATAACGAGTGGCCGACAAAACAATTTGAATGTTTATATACATAGCGTTTGCAAATGTTTTTGAGTATGTCGTTCATAATGCAAAGTTTGTGTTTTGCGTCGCCACGTCTGCCAACCTAAATTCAGGGTTACCCACGACTTTAGATGTTCCACACCAGTTAATCAGTTTTATTTTATTGTGAATATTGTACATTTGTATATTTACGTAGAGTATTGTATATTTTGGTACCTGAAACTAGCAAACGTTTCACCAAAGTACCTATGGAGTATTGATTTTTTAACAGAAAAACTATCAAAAAAAATTACTAATATTGCCAAAGCTTCAATGCAACCATTATATTTACTCAATATCCTCTTAGTAGTCTGTGTATTTACTGCATCTTAACAGCTTTGTTCCAATAGGCACCAAAAAACTGAATATTGTTAATGAATCAGAATACGTTCTAAAATAAAAATATTTACACCATTATTTAATTTTAATACCTTTATGACTGTTATTATAATACAATATACACTAAATTAATACTTGTTATAAAGAAAAACAAAATTTATACAAGAAATATTTCATTCAATTTTATAACGTGTATGTACCTATTCATTGACCTAATACACAGATAATATACATTAATCTAATGCGTGCACAGAGTATTTATAGTACAAGTATCAAATACAATGTCAACATTCGGGTGTGGCAACAAGTAGTTTAGGTGCATATAAACACTTTAATATGTCAATAGATAGATATTTCAAGTAAATTTTTTCTTCAAAGAACGTCACCACCTGGTGGTGATGATTGAAGATAGTATCGATAAAAACGTCAGTTATATATAGTTTTTTTTTAATATAGCATGATACGAATACGTAGATTGTAACAATTAAAATTAAAACATTTTTTAAGGTACCAATGTTGCAATAAATTATTTTGATGTGAACTTTTTAGATACAAAATATTTTAACACTATTTAACCTGAAATAAAATTACCACACCGGTTACTTCGGTCACGTTAGTTACAACATATAAATGAATAGCATTAAAATATAGCTTATATCAATCATGGTATATGTAGGTTTCTGAGAGTGAAAGAATTCAAAATTGTATTTATTTTATTTTATTTTTATTAGACAATTACTTTATAAAATTCTAGAATACAATAGGTATAATGGTGTAAGTGTACTGATGCAAGTAGTATATAATTATTTTATTAATTATAAATGTGCATTAGTTTATGCATGGAATTATTCAAAAAGTGTTGACGGATCGACTATTAACAGGTTTGACACATATATATCAATAGTAATTTGCAGTTTATATAATTTTAATAAAGTTTTCTGCATTCAAATATATGATGTTATTATAAATGTTGTACCAAAGGCTGGTACATATCAAATGGTAATAGAAAACTATAGTACTATAGTCCGCATCAAACTTTTTAACCGCTCTGAAGTAGATGCGCAGAACACAAATTTAGGTATCAGAGGAATGCAGAAGTCGCAGAAAGGGAGCAGGCTCACCCGCGCACATACCTCGCCCCTGTTGCACCAACGTCGACACATGTCTCCTGTCATTACTAGTTGCAGTACAGTCGCAGTCAGAATAGTTTTAATGTTGTTAATTACGTGTTATTGCTATTTTCGTTCTTTACTTTTTCTAGTTTAAATTGGTTATTATTAGAAGTGGATGGGCCATTTCAAAAAATGATGTTTCTATGAAGGGCGTTGATTATTACGAATTATTTATTTATTATGAATGTATTTTATTTATAATAACACATACATACATATATGCCACAGATGGAAATAAATACTTCATAAGGAGATCATTCAATTAAAGTACGCGATTGCCCAAAACTCACCAATAAATGTTATTTGGATTTAACTATAACTGACATTTACATGATCTGGCGAACTGTTAATATTCTATCTTTGTCTATTATTCCTTTGTTTGGCTACTATTGTCCATTTCTAGTTTTTGCTGTTGTTATATTACCTTAGTAATGATTAAATTTTTATTATCTGTTCATTTTTATCTCTAAAATTTTGCAAATATTCTAAATGTATAATATCGAGACAAAGATTAAAAAATGTCAATGTTAAATTCCTATATTGTTTTGTATTTACTTCTTGACTGTACTATGCGTAAAGCCGAATTCAAAGCTATATTCAGAGCGGCCAAAACATTTGACTCGGACTATACCTATGTTACACTAATATAATATAAGCTCATTTTTGTTACTGGTAATGAAAAATGATAATTTATTTCAGTTGTTTCAACTATCTCCACCAGACGTCGCTAAATTTTTAAAAAACTTGTACGAAGATAGCTTAAATTGTTTACTTCCTAGAACTAAATGTAAATCATAATATAACGGTTTAGTGCCTTTAGCAAGAAGTCAACCAAAATGTATTTTATATATATATTCATGCTTGTATTTATAGTTTGTCTTCCTCAAGGTAAGCGTACCATTATTAAAAGTTTGGTTAAACTACACACATTATTAAAAGCTTATATTCTATTATATTTTCTAGTGTATATTTGTAATATTTTCGATCCATTTTGCTACCGGTTTGCTAGGCTTCTTTTGCCCAAATCAAAAAATAGGTTATATTCTTGTTTATAAACTATTTTGTAAATTTTACAGCAATCTGTCTTGAGTGTTACGTGTGTGAAAATCAAGAAGATAATAATGAAAAATGTGTGAAAACCATAAAACCTTGTGAATATAATCAAGATGTTTGTTTGACGGAGATCAAATGGGGCAGTACTCCTTATTGGTCTCAAGGAGCTAAGAAACAATACTACATATCAAAGAGATGTTCAAATAAAACGGAATGTGCAGTAACTAGACAACGTAACATGCCTCTGTGCACACATATTTGGTATCAGGACTGGGTGTGTTCTGATTGTTGCCTCGGTGACCGTTGTAATTATTATATAATTGTAAGTATGATATAAATCGTACATTTATAGTATTAGAGTTTGGGGCTGCATTAGAAATTCGCATCCCGAAATAAGCGTTGAGGGGGGGAGAGAGGGGAGAAGGGGGCTGAGTACCCCTCTAAAACACTCCCCCGCTGCGGAATGTTATAGATACTGAGATATCATATCATGATCAAAGTTTTGAAATTATGTCGCCTCTGAACAATCATTGGTAATTTTGTATATTAACAATATGGTGATTTTTAAGCTTAAATTTAACAGTTTGTACAATACTAACCGACCCCTATAAAAAACAAACCCAAATTCGGGATGCAGATTTCTTATGCCAAGCCTAGAGTTCATGCAGTTATAAATGTGGCAAGGTTGGTCAAATCAAATCAAATCAAAAATACTTTATTCAGTTTAGGCCCTAATAAGGCACTTATGAAGGTCAAACCGGTACCGGTTCAAGTAGTGTAATGCAAATATTAATTTTTTGACTTTTTTGAATTTTTTTTTTATTTTGACAGTGGTAGAGCTACGCTGAAGGTATTACTGGTTTCAGCATGAATGGGTCAGCTCGACCGGGGTAGTACAACCCTCTCACAGAAAACTGACGTGAAGTAACAGTGCTTGCATTGTTGCGTTTCATTCGATCAGTGAGAGCGCCAGAAGCCCACCTCCCTTCCCCTTCCCCTTACTCCACCTCTCCCCCAAGACAGGTTGGCAATGCACTTACGACTCCCCTAATGTTGCAAGTGTCTATGGACGGTGGTGATCACTTAACATCAGGTGACCCACATGTCCTTTTGTCTCCTATGATATAAAAAAAATATATATCAATTAAAATTGGTAACATTACAATTTTGAAGATAAGCATATATTATCATAGTATTCATCAACTATATCTTAGGTAGTGTCTTGTTTGAAGGAGTAGTCCGAATAGCTGTTGGTGTAGGAGAAACAAAACCTTTTTTTAAGCATATTGGTATGTAATGTGACTGTTGGAAATGCTAATAGTTCACTACAAAATATTAAATTCATTTAGAAATTGACCCCTATTAGGGGTTACTATTTTGTGTGATGTGAGTCAACTACATAAAATTTTGTTTTGTATACTTTGCTACCTCTTTTATTGAGGTCTTTACTAACTTTATTAATTTACTAACCTTTAAAATTTACAATTACATTAAAAATAGCAGTTGATGTTAGTAACTTTGGCAACATTCATATCCACGGAAAATAAAATTAAAACTGAAAGACCTACTTACCTTAACAAAAATTTTTTTTTAATGAAAATTTATATACTACTTTCACTACTGGTCATAGTGTTACTATTACATGATATTACTATCATATATATTAATACGTGAAGCCTAAATTCTGTATCCCTTTTTAATGGAATTAGGCGTACGGATGAACATGAAATTTGGCATAGTTAAAATTTATATGGAGGAGAAGTGCAGAAAGTTATTTATTTTATATAAAATGCATTAGAAGTACATTAAATTAATTAAAATATGCTATACTCATACTACTGCTTCAATTTTACACAACATATACACACTGTAAATAAAAAAGACATTTTGACATCTGTCAATAAAGGACTTCAAAAAAGGTTGTGAAGGAGGTTGCTATGCTCTACTGTATGTATTATTTTACTCTTACGTTCCCATTACCCTTCTTCATTGTACATTCAACAATGATATTAACCCTAATAAAATTCAAACTTAAAAAAATCAATGATCTATGGTCGAATGTCGGACCACTAGTTATAATAATTGTATCTTCTTATTGTTTTCAGAGTGGGAGCACATTCATCAAACCAATTGGATTAATCTTATGGGCAGTAGTATCAGTACATCTAATATTTAAATATAATGTAAATTGAAAAACATTACATGTAACATATTCAATACGCAATAAGTATAGTAATACTATGGTGATAATTTAAAATGATATTTATATTTCCGTCCCCATGCATTTCTATGTAAATTATGAAATTACATATTTTTATATTTGATTATTTACACTATTTTATAGTTTAATATTTAGGTTTAAAGATATTTATAAGGTGAAATAGAATGACTAAGTAAATGCTTTACTTGGGAGGAGTTATTAATTGAATATTTCATTTAAAAACTTGTTTTATTAAATAAAGTATATGAGACATTTTATTAAATAACTATGTGTATGAGATTTTAAACTAATTAGAAAGCAAAATACTTCCTGAATAGAAATGAAAAAATTAGAGGGAGAATACTGAAGTAACCATGTTATTTTTATTATTGAAACTGATTAAAAGGTCTGATTTTTATACAATGTTGTAGACAAAAATTACTTCTTGGTAATTATTATTTTATGATCTGATCTATATTGTGATTATATCTTATGATTTATGAGTAATGTCCATGACTTGATCTGCTGGTTCCAAACTGTTATATTCTACTGTTTATAGTCTATGCTTAAACTTCTACCGTGTTATTACAAAAAAGTTAAACATGTATACATGGTTTAAAAAGGTTTCGTAATAAATGCACCGCGCTCGCCCGAGGCAAGTTCGTATTATCGTTTTTCACAAGTCTAACCTAACGTAACCAAAGCGAGACAAAAGAGCAAGATGGCGAACATTCAGCGACCGCGGTGCATTTACTACGAGACCTTTTTAAAGCTAGGGTTCAATACGTATATAACTTTTTTGTAATAACATCGCTAGGGATATGCTTCTAAAAATGGCATAATCTTGAGTTTAAACTCTTTCTGATTGAAAATCCCAGACATAAGTATATTTTATTTTTGTTGTTCTTTTAGATCTGTTAAAACATATCTACTATAATTATTTTATAAGAAATAAAGAGAAAATTTAAAATTAATTATTAACATGTTCCGTGTCACGTGTACCTCTGGTGGTACACATTAAGCTTGATATTCAGACTGCGTGGCACGGCACATGTTAAGCAATATAGTTTTGTATGTTTTAAAAAAGTTATAATATTATTGTTAACTTGTAAGCATCTAATATAAATATATAAAAATATTAACAATATTTTCATTATTATTGTTTAAAATCCTGAGTAATATTAATTTTCATATAAAATATGTACACTTGATGCTGTGGGAACTTTTAAGTTAAATAGGATTCTAATACTTATTAGTAAAAAAAATTAAGGCAAAGGCAAAGATTCAATCTCAATTTAATCTGATATTTCTTCGATACATTCTCTTGGATTGGACGTTGTACCTGTTATGCTTCTAAGTATATTTTCTAAATAATTAGTAATGTTTTGGAGATTCAAAGTGATCCGTCCCTAGAGAACTCTTAACTACAAAAACGACCCTGATTGTAAGATAAATTGGTGTAGTAGGAAAAAAGGGTTTGGTTTAAAAGCTATCAATAATGGTAATAGTCAACTTCATGTGAAAATTTCTAAAATCTATGTTGGCTTTAAACATGAAGGTAGAATTTTTAAAAATAAAATTTTTAAAGGTGCTTATTATCAGTGTAATGAACTTTAGAAAGATTCAAGCGATGATGGCTCAGTGGTAGCGAGTTTGAGTGCTGTGTTAATGAATGAAGGTTCGAGTCTTTTCCAGCAAGAGCTTTTTGTGAAGAGAAACATCGTGATTCAACCATAGTATGGTATTATGTAGTTTTTTTTTAATAACCCCTCACTGATTACTAACTGTAAAGCTGATTTTTTAATATATACTAGCATGACATTGACGCCGCGATGCAAGCAGTTTAAATCAAAGCATGCTACTTTGGTGGGTATTACGTCTAGTTTATGATAATCGCTTTAAAGTTGGACACAAATATTATGCCATACCGCGTTATGTAGAAAAAGTAAGGAGGTATATTAAATACAACGATAAGGGAATATACAACAAAATGTTATAATGTTTATTTCTTATGCTAATACACACATGTAGGGATGTTGCAAGCGGGAAGTAATCAATCTCAGGTATCTCGACATTTTGGCATTCATAGAAGTGTTATTTGTCGTCTTTGGCAGCGCTACAATAATACAGGAGAACCCGCTGAACAGCATCCAGGCCGTAAAAGGAGTACAACCACTCGGCAAGACCGGTACATACAACTGACTGAAAGACGCCAGCCGATGTTAACCGCTCGAGAGATAAGTTTCAGGCTACAAATTTCAAGTGGTGTTGATGTAAGTCCTCAAACTGTGCGAAATCGACTGCATGAGTACGGCCTACGAGCTCGACGCCCAATCAGGTGCCCACCGATACGTCACGTGAATCGCGCTCGTCGATATGAATGGTGTAGAGAACGTATAACATGGACCCAGGAACAATGGGATAAAATTATGTTTTCCGATGAGTCGCGATTCTGGTTTAGGCCTGAAACAAGAAGGGTGCGAGTGTATCGCCGGCCCGGAAATACTGAAAGGCTCAGGTGCGTTCAGGAAGTTCATCCATACAGCGGCTCAACAGTTATGTTATTGGCGGGTATTATGAAGAACAGGCGAACTGAGCTCGTTTTTGTAAATGGAAACATGAATGCTGAAAATTACATTGAGGATATTCTCAGACCTTATGTCTACCCATTTGCACAAACCTTTGGCTCCGATTTTAGGTTAATGCATGACAATGCGCGTTCACATACAGCTCGGCGAACCAGTGAATACTTTGCAACGGAGAACATCCGGGTATTGCCCTGGCCTGCACAATCGCCAGATCTCAACCCCATCGAGCACGCATGGGACATGCTCCAGAGACGTGTTTTGAAGGACTTGGACGGAGCGACAACAACCCAACAGCTGAAGGATTTCCTACAATTCCATTGGGAGCGAATACCGCAAGATGACATAAACAGTCTCATTAATTCAATGAATAATCGTTGCCGACAAGTTCTGAATAGCAGAGGAGACTATACTTTGTATTAAATTGTTCTATTCTTTCACAATAAGTACATTTTCTTTAGAAATTTCATTTTGTAAGAAAAAAGTTTAGTTTATTATGTATCTTAGTTTCTACAGTATATTCTAATATTGTTAATTTCTGTTATTAAAAGAACTTATAAAGACAACAGCTGTTATTTTTACATCATAGAACCGTATAGATATTATTTTAAAAATAAAATAAAACGTCATAATGTGAAGAACCATCCTAAAATTTAAATTAGTACATGTTGCTTAGACTTTTTTGATGAGTGTAGCTAAAGTTTTTACTTTCCATCTCGGTCTAGATTAATCTTGACTATGGAATGTAGTGTACGCTCTACCTATATGATGTACTAAGTACTACTGAACAATGAGACAAAAAAATATTCTTATTCGTTCTTTTTGATGTTAATCGAGTGTTTTATCAACATTCTAGGTTCTAGTAGAACTAGTACACGGAATAAAGAATTTCGTCCGTGATAATTACATACTAAATGTTGCGATACTTTACAACGTTATTTGTATAAATTATTCAATCCTGTTTATCAAATCCTAATTAGAAAAAATCTTTTGTCTATCATTATACGATAATCACTTTATAAATTATAGCATTGCATTTGACAATTACATAAATTAAATGTATACTTTGTACACAAAACTTTTGAATAAACTAACTACAATACCACATCCCTAATTTGCTATCATGTCAGCGGCTAACAAGCAGCCAACTTCATGCAACAAACTGCCAATGCTAGCAGTTGTAGTGGCCGGCGCTCCATCTTTTGTTCACCATCAAAAAGTTCTCTTTTTACTTCAATATGAATTGGAATAATATCAATTTATTTAACTACAGATTGGTAGCATGTATTATTATTATGGTAAGTGTATTTATTTCATTGTAAAAGTGCGTGGGAAGCGCCAAGTATACATGGGTTGGTTGATTTATTTTATGATCAATTACGAATTATAAACATGTAATTGCTATAAAAACTAAATGGTCTTATGTTTCAGGTGTGCCACAGTTTTTACAATCCCACCGATAGTGGAGCAGTACAAATTACACAAAGTAATTTGGACATGGTGTTAGGTAAGTTCCAATTTACGTACGTTCGGCGCTTCGAGGTAACAATCTAGAAGCTTTTAAGTTCTCAAGAGAGTTTACTGTGATTATGTTATTTACTATGATGATACATACGACGTGTAGTCACTGGTCATACATAACATCAGGCCCACAATTCATACCTATAACTACTTGAGTACCACAATTTTGTAATCTACTGGAATCTACTAATAATTCGTTTCGTAAGTTTTTTTTCTGATAGAATAGTCACTAAGATTGGTATGCTAATCCTATACACTCGCATTTGATCCCAAACTAAAGAATAGTTTCTCCTATGGCAACCAAACACAATATTAAGATCAAATTTAATCAAATTCTATTTATGATACAAGTTTGGTATCTGTGACAATGAAATTAGGAGCCTGTAGTCTGAAGAAACTACAAATACGGGACCACGTGGCTTCTCATAAACATAATTTTTAACAAGAATAATTTTTAATTATATTTTTCATGTAAAAGTGTTCAGTAAACATTCTTATTAAAATATAAAGCCATAATATCTTTATTGTAAATTTTTTATGGTATATAATTTTATGATACTAGAGACTTTCTATGTATTACAAATTGACATCTTAGTTTATGATATTTTAATTGAAACAATTACAACTTTAATTTGGTAGAAGAAAGTGGCAATAAAGGGCTCGTTTTAAATCATAAGTAATTGAATATCGTTAGTAAATTAATGGTAACTGTAGATTTATTTATTGTTTTGTGTATGTAGTCTAATGTGTGCATAACATAAGTTATAGATATTTAACCAAACAATGACATATATAATTCTTTGGCAGGGTTTTCTAGTCATACATACCAACTGCAAACTTGTATTAGTGGCTTGTATGTATGTTGTATTATGTACAAAGTAAAAATTATTAAAGCATAGATAGAATTGTGATTCAGTGCTTGTAGTGTACATGAAACTTTAGATACATATATTATACTTAAATACATTAATTTAAAGTTAATATGTGCAATTATCTCTTTATAAATAAATGACTCTTCTTCTTACCCGATTCTAAGTAGGGTCGGCATAACACCGTCAGATGTCACCGTCAGTATTCACATCTTTTATACACATATCATTTTTCACACAATCCATCTATACCTTTTACAGTCTTCCTTTACTCCTATATTCATCCACCTTCATAATCATGAATTTTCTAATTACATGACTTCCGTCTCTTCATTCATTCAGTTTATTAGCCCTTAATTAGTATACAGAATATAATTGTAATATGAAAATGCAACAAATAATAGTATATTATATTTTCTTGGTGTGGCTTAGTTTATTAGTATACTGTAAAGATATTGTTTTCCTTATAGATTATAATACAGTGGGTTTTTAATTGATGTCAAATTGTAGGAAAATAATTATTATAAATTTTACTGCTATCAACTGGTCTGTAATAAAATAAATAACTAATAAATGTTACAATTTAGAAACAGTTAATTTTAATTTTTGTAACCTTCAATCTAAATTATCATATTCATTGCATGTAAACATTGTTAAATAAACTATTCATATGCCATATGCCTGTTAGGTTTTCCCATCAGGAATATTAAAGTGACTATCTCCAATTTAATCTCCTAGATGATGACTTTCCAAAGATCCCCGCACAAATGTTATACAAGAAATTTCTGTCCAAAATATCATGTCTGAAATCTCCATTGATTTAAGCTGTGTATTGTCTGTCAGTCTTAGAATTTTATTAAAAATATGTCAATAGTTTATACACTTAGTATATATTATTATTAAGTTTTGTTTTACTAAGTTTATTAATAAACTTAGATGAAAAATAAATCCTTAAGAAATTATATACCAAAATGTTCCTCATGAATCATTTTATCCACTGGTGAAATCCGCATGCAAATCCGTTCAGTAGTTTTTGAGTTTATCGCGAACAGACAGACGCGATAGGGGACTTTATTTTATACTATGTAATAATATTCTAAACAATTTAGTAATGAGATCCAGATATAATTAAAAATTGGCATTTTTGGTACATGCAATGTCACTTTTATCATCAATTTTGAACTTAATTTTTTTTTAGCTTCAAATGAGGTTGTATTTATTAATTTTTATGCTGAATGGTGTAAATTCAGTAATATGCTCATGCCAATATTTGATGATGCCGCTGATGAGGTTACAAAGGCTGCTTACGATACCGGAAAAGTTGTCATGGGTAAAGTGGATTGTGACAGGGAGGGCTCTATTGCCACAAGATTCCACATCACCAAATATCCCACGTTGAAGCTATTCCGCAATGGTTTGCCAGCTAAGAAGGAATACAGAGGTGATTGAACAACAATTTTTCTTTATGTTAAGATTTTAAAGCTTAAAATTGTTAGACTGTTGATCAAAATTTTTTATTCCAGTTATTTCTTTAATATTATTTTATTGTTGTTAACTTATTATTTTTCATTCCAAAGTCAAATAAAGCCATTTGTACATAAACAAATGACAATTGGCAAATAAGTTTTTTTTAATAACTTTATAATTTTGTCCTTAAGTGTAATAAATAACAATTTCACAACATACTAGTAACCTGTTACTTTTTTCTAGGAAAGATGTTTTAATATAGTGTTTGTAGTTTCTAGTGGAAATGCTCTGGCTGTTTCATAAGAAATATTTGTTTTAACTAAATTAATAGTGAGCTAGCTTTTTATTACTATTATCTCTTCCTTGTCTTTATACTAATTTTAATTAACCTCTGTTAAATCTTGTCATTACGATTTAGCTCCTATGGTCAGCTACTATAATCAGTAGAACACTTAGGATTTCCTTGATTAACCTGGATAAATAAAGTTTTTTTAAAGTTGTATAATCTTTAAAAATGGTTTACACAATACTGCTTTTATTTTGATGTGAGCAGATCATAATAAAGTATTTTATCTAATATATTTATATTATTGCAGGTCAGCGTTCAGTGGAGGCGTTCGCTGAATTCATTAAGAATCAAGTAACAGATCCAGTGATTACATTCGGATCACTGAAGGAGCTTCTAGAGCTTACCGATGAGAAGAGACATATTATAGGATACATGGACAGGAGAGACCAACCAGAATATCAAGTCCTTAGAAGAGTAGCGGCTAGTCTTAAAGATGAATGTATCTTTCATGCTGGTTTTGGAGACGCATCACAGCAAATGCATCCTCCAGGTGATGGCATAAATTAATCTTAACATAGTCTCTGATAGTTCAAACTTATTAAGAAACTGACGTAAATGTTATTTATTTCGTTGTCAAATTATTTATAATGATGTAGTTATATCTAGCTATCGATTCCTGCTATAAACAATACCTATATAATGTGTAACCATTATTTCATATTTTCATGGAAAACTTGCTCATTTGCACAACTGTTCATTCTATAATGTAAGATTTAGCAGAATTGTAGTTGAAAATGTTTTACTATTGACCTTTCGAACTTATATAAATTTTCACGCAAGGATATTCATTCTCTAAAAATAAAGCCAATAAATTCTAATGTAATTACCATTAGCAAATGTTATTTATATAGAAACTAGTTGTGGGGCTGCATATAGAGATAGCTTAATTTGATGCAATAAATTATATCTATACTAATATAATAATGATGGAGAGTTTGTTTGCTTGGTTGATCGCGCTAATCTCAGGAACTACTGGTCCAATTTGCAACATTCTTTCAATGTTAGATAGCTCATTTATCGAATAATCATCACGCTAAGACCAATAAGAGCAGAGCAACAATGAAGAATGTTTCAAAGTAGGACTTTTTTCCTTTCGACAGCTTCTGCTGCATGTTAGCATTAGCCCAAAGAACTATTCCATGCGGACTCAGTCGCGGGTAGAAGCTAGTTGTTAATAAGACTAGTACATAGACATTGACAGATAGTAGACAGTAGATAGATATAGAATAATATCCATTTATCTTTAAATTAAACATTATATTGTATTTTTAGGTCAACCTATAGTAGTATTCAGAGCGGACCGGAAAAGATCTACAGAACCTGATGAAACTTATAATGGCACATGGTCTTTTGATGAACTTTATAGTTGGGTTCAAGAAAAGTGTATCCCTCTGGTCCGTGAGATTACTTTCGAAAATGCGGAAGAATTAACAGAGGAAGGATTGCCATTTTTAATACTGTTCCATGATCCAAGTGATACAGAGAGTGTGAAAAAATACAAGGAAATTATTCAGAATGAATTGGAATCTGAGAAACGTAAGATATTTGTTTTTTTTTTAATCCTTATACCAGGTGTTAGGTTAGTCGCTTACAATATTCTAAAAGATGGTCATGGTTCATGGGCACATATAACATATAAAATAATAATATCAAAACAAATACTAATAAACAACAAAGAGAACCTAAGTTAAAATTTATTCTAAGACTATCTAAAGTATGGATACAAACGTAATAAACCTAGGTGCAATAACCTGTGCCGAAAGCTGGGTCGGCCGACCCGGAGTTAATAACCTTCGATGATATAACGGACAATAAACCCTTTCGTTTTGTTCATGTTGTTTCCACTTTTTTTACGCTTCACTCTCACTTCACACGACGGTCATTGACACCGTCCTTTAACATAGACGGGTCGAGGATTTTTCTAGATAATTAGCTCAAATATTAAGCACCTAATTTTTTTTATTGATTTAGAACGAAAATCGAGTATCCTCCATAAATATTGCTACTGTCTAAACGTTCACCTAGTATATACAAGTGTTCTAGTACGTTATAATTTTAATATATTCTTTGCCATATTTAACTCAAATTGAATTGTTATTGTGTAAGCTTTTCGACAGTTTCTTTAAAGATGACATAATATAGTTGTTTATTAGATTTTATTTGGTAATATTTAAGTATCTGTTAAAATCTTTAATTAAGTGAAAATGGATTCAATGGAAATTTAAAGTAACTGAGTATTTATATTCATTTGCAAAGGTAAATGTAAACTTAGGCTATAAATAACGTTTTAAAATAATGAAACCATTACGGCTTAGTAATAATACTTAAGACATCAAGTTGGTGTCAGTATAGGTTCAAATCTTGGCAGTGAATCACAGGTTTGGGTTGATGACATTTTCATGAGATCATAATATGGTGCTAACGGCTTCTTCTAGGCTTATCTAGATAGCTACCACCCTCAAGTTGAAAAGCTATCACCAAGCACCGTAAGTTACCCTTAGGTATCTTTCGGTAGCCTCTCTCTAGATTTAGTGTATTTAGCATCTTAAATCACATCGTAATTTAGCATCATGTGAGAGGTGACTTACAGTATTCTAAGAGATGATAGTTCATGGTCACATTTAACTTATAAAATAATAATATCAAAACAAGTACTAATAAACAACAAAGATAACCTAAGTTAAAATTTGTTCTAAATGTTTCAAAAGTATAAACGCAATAAACGCAGTAATAAAGCTAGGTGCAATGACCGGTGCCGAAAGCTACAGATTTTCGAAAATAAAACTGACAATAAACTCTTTTGTTTTGTTCCTGCCGTTCCCACGTACACTTTCAAGTGAAAGTGATGTCATCCAACGGTCATTGACATTGTGCTTTAGCATAGACGCGTAGAGGATTGCGTATAATTTTTTGTATTTTTCTAGATACATAGGTCACATATTAAGCACCTATTTTTTTATTGATTTAGAACGAAAATCGAGTATCCTCCATAAATATTGCTGCTGTCTAAACTTTCAACCTGTAATATGTACTGTACTATATTTTTTACCTACAATATGTTTCTTGTTATGAGTGTAACCATAAAAATCGTGTGTCATTTGTTATTAAATATTACTTTGAAAACTATCAAAATATAGTGGCATAAACTTACACATTGATTGTGTATTTCACATTGGCTAACATTTGTACAAACAAAAATACTCAGTCAGGGTCTAAGCTAACTAACATGGTTTAATATTATATATAACTGGCCAAACAACTGTGTAAAGAAAAATAGAGTGAAAGCGGCGAATGTATGTCATTAAGTATATGACAATAATGCATATGCACTGGAGGTAAAAAAATACGTATGGAGTACCACTGAAACCTATAAGAAAGAACGCTTTATATAAAATCTCATTATCTATACATATAATAAGAATGTACGTGTCTGTAGTTATTACATTATTGTAAAAAAATAATTGTTGCAGGTGTCTAGGAATAAGTAATATAATAAATACATTTCTATCATTTTTAGAAATGTCTGTATGTCTATCTGTCTGTCTGTTTGTATGAACACTTTTTTTTTTTTTCGAACTAACTACGCTATTGACCAAGCAAGGTCTTAACAGCTTCAGCGGACTACTAAGGCGAGCGCTTAAGGCACAGCCGATTTTATTTTCACAACTAGCTCAAGGGTGCGCGGCACACCTCGGCTTTGGCTGTTGCCTGATACATGCAATTCGCGACCTATGTAAGCTAACCTAAGCTAAGCTAACTATTCATACATATATGAGTTGTTGAAACGTATATGTGTACCAAGCATACATAACTCAACAACTCTTATATATATTTCGTATCGGATAATATTCTAAACTATTTCAGTTTGATAAGGGAAAAAAGATAAAACCCTTCCACTTGCATGTGTAAGCGTGTATGCGTGCATGTGTGTGGAGGCGATATGAGTAATGTTCTTTTTCTATAATTTTTAGAAATGTCTGTATGTCTATCTGTCTGTCTATTTGTATGAACACTCATCACTGCTAAAGTACTGCGTTCACGATAAAACCTCATAAAAGAAAATTATAAAGTATATCCTTAATTAACATTTAGTCTTGGCTTCATTAAAATCGGTTCACTTTATCAAAGTTATTGTAATTTTAATGACGACGCGACTTAAGTACGAGCGAAAAGTAGACAGGTAAAGGACCTTAATACATTATGAGATGATTTTACTCATAATGATTTAGTCACTATTTTTTTTTACATTAGGTTCCACGCGGACAGAGTTGCGGACACAGTTAGTAGTTTAATAAAATTGAATGTATAATTAAATTAATATAAAAAGAAAAAGTCAGATTAAGTAGAGTAGTAGCGTTGCTAGAGTATCAAAAAAAGTGGGGCAATAGGTGCGTTACTTATGTTTTTTCCGCTGCAAACAAGATATATTATGAAGACTGTATACGACACAGACTCGGTCGCGGGTATCAACTAGTGTTAGATAAAAACGGATATAATAAATGCATTTTTTTTAATTAAAACTTGTTTACGCACGCTTGAATTGGGGAGTGAGCTGATGAATGCGTGACGAGAGCGTTACGAAATGTGTGATCGGACTAGGCGAACGGAAGTTGAGAGGGAGATATAAGTTAGTGAAGATAGCCCATAGTCGGTAAAACCCATAATAAATTTAAATATTAGTAGAAAATTAATATATTAATATACATGTATATATTATACATACATATAGATGAAGATAAAGAAGTTTTACTTCAGTTGTGTCGTCTAAAGCACACTCGTTTTTTTTTCAACCTAAAGGATAATCTCTTATTAATTTTAATTGTTGTTACAGAGAATATAAATTTCCTGACGGCTGATGGTGTTCGGTTTGAACATCCCCTCCATCATTTGGGTAAATCTATTGGGGACCTGCCACTTATCGCTATAGATTCATTCCGGCACATGTATCTGTTCCCGGATTACAAGGATATGGAGAAGCCTGGCAAGTTGAAAGAGTTCCTACAAGACTTGTATTCGGGAAAATTACACAGGTGACATAATTTACACTATTTATCATGATCATCAGCCTGTAAGATACCCACTGCAGGGCCATAATCCTTTCCCTGGGGCATAATCACAACACCAGCCCGAGACGTATTGGCGAATTCAAACTCTGTACTACAAGAATATTTCTCAAGTTTATATTTCCCCACGATGTATTCCTTCACCGTCAGCTGATAGTGTTACCAATTTAAATTCGTAAATTTACGCGAATTCCGATATATTCGTTGGTACAAACAGAGGTTCGAATCTGCGGACAGTCGGTTTATATCTTTAGACCGCCACGAATTTTCATTTACACTATTAATAAACATTTTATAGAAGAAAAATCTAGAATTCTAAAGGCACACATATAATGACACATGTATTTGGGGTCGTACATAAAATATGTCACGCAAAATTGACCTTTTCAGAGTCCCTCTATCCGTCGTCTCGCTATCACAGTTTTTGTGATCTCCATCCATATTGCGCCCTCTCTATGTGTATAAATATATATTTAATATATATATACAAATATAAAATGATTGGCTTTCTATCATAACAAAAAAAATATGGAGAATAAAATTTACATAATTGTTTTATGAGCCTTGAATGTAATCTTTCTTCAGATTCTTATATGTGGTCTAAAATATGTTCTTGTATCTCCCTTGAAGAGTACTCTTTTTGTGAGTGAAATGTACCCTCCGCCCTTTTCTGTACCCCTGGCAACATGTATGCAAAATTTCATTACTATCAGTTAATTAGTAAAGGCGAGAAAACGTAACAAACAATTAAAAAAAAAACAAACTCGAAGTGGGAATGTTAGGATAAACATATATGTACTTAATAATAAGTACATTGTTAGTGTAAAAAATAAAATGTAAATATCAACACTATTGTGCAAAGTATAAGTTAAGGTGATGGATAATGTTTTCGAATAAAACAGACCCTGATTTAAATAAAAATGGATATTCCAATGATTTGCCCCTTTAAACAGAAACAGAAAAAATATATAAATTCATGTTAAATACCAAAAGGGTTATTATGAATATTTAAAACAAGTCTCATTTTAAAAATTCCCAAACCCATTGAATACTATTTTATTTAGAGAAATAACAATCTTGATAGCAAAATTCTTTGTTTTATCATTTCAATTAGATCAACTTGTTTGATAAAGCACTTGATAAATGTTGTTTTGTGGACATGTTTATATTGTATTTCATATTTCTGACGTCCAAAGAAAGATTGTCGTATCTGCTGTTTTTTTTTGTTCTTTTATTTATACTATTCGGAATGAGGAAACAAACGTGACATTAATAGTAGTATTTTCTTGTTTGTCTGTGAGTTTCTGTTCTCAAATTACATTTAATAAAAAAACTGGTTAGAAGTAAGGCTCTAAAGGCTCTTTTCTTAGATGCGTCCATTTTCCTTACGACTGCAGATTTATGATTACACTTAATAGAATACTTGCTGATACTCGCGACTTTATCTGCGTTGCTTATTGTCTTAACAAAATATAATTTATGTCATAAGAGAAAAAAAAAATTGAAAGCAAATATATACATTGCTTACAAAATTAATTTGTAAACTACAATAAGTTTACATTAAATGAAGATATCGAGATATGTTTTTTTAAATAAGGCCTAAGTGTTTGCCAAAAATCTTGCCAAGGCCCAAAAATATCGAAATACGTCTAGTAGTTTTTTCGTGATGCGCGAATAACGACAGACCTCTTATCATTTTATTTATTTATAATTAAAAAAGATAGATTATAAAAATTAATTTTTCACATGTCTTTTGGAGATATTGCTCGGTATATTAAAGAATACTGACAGATTAAGCTAGATCTGTATTCAAGTATATGGTTAAATTTTGTTTAAACTTACCCCCTTATTATGAACTATTGGATGTACCCCACTTCCTTTGTTATTGTATGTTGAAATTAGCAACCGTCTGCGACATTGACCGCGAAAAGTTACAGTATAAAATTAAATAACAATAGTTTAAGAATAAGCGCCATCTAGTGTCCTCCATAAAAATCTCCTAGCTGTGCCAGTGTTCATAGCGACTGGTTAAATGATGTTGAAGTTTGTAGATCTAAGATATACAGATTTTGATTTATCATATAAAAAACATCGATGTATTAATGTATCGTAAAGAATTTATAAGGAATTTTGGTGGCTATAAAATTCTAGTGTCATTTCAATCTCAGTATTATTAACTGAGTACCACAAATGAGTACTACAATCAAATAATCAAGTAAAGTATAAAAAAAGTCTAAATCAAAATATTGATAGAGAAATCAGCGGTAAATATAATGTTGTATATCGGATATGAAAATAATATTTTAATTATTTATAATATACTGTCGACCCGCCCTAGCTTCGCACTGGTGCAATGTAGACACTAATACGGGGCAGTGTGGCGTTAATTTGAGACAATAATTAGATCTATTTTGTAAGGTTTAGCCAGCGTTTGCAATTTAAGCGCACAAAAATATGTTTGTTACGATATACCATTACAAATCTTTGAATTTTTCGGCTTTTCTGTACTATAATATGTATATATTATAAACCTTCCTCTTGAATCACTCTAGCTATTGCTGAAAACTGTACTAAAATCCGTAGAATAATTTAAAAGATCTAAGGGAACAGACGGCGGAAGCGACTTCATTTCATACTATGTTAAGATTATAATATAGAAGAGATACATTATACCATTGACACACTATGATTAAAGACAAAACAATGAATATAAAATTATTGATTAACTACAACATTAAACCCTTTGGGGGTCTTCCATTAATTACCTGAGGCGTTTTTGAGGAAATTTTGATCCCCCTCTCCCGGTGATGAAATGTTGTGAGATTTCTCCCCTAAACTCACGTGAGATTTATTAAAATTTGTATTTTGCGTAGAAATGCGTTGGATTTATTTAAAACAAAACATAATTTGTTTTAGTATATTCGTTTTTACTATTATTACAATTAATTAAAATTATTATTACATTACATTTCGATATATCAATAGTACATAACTACTACATCTATTAATGTATTTTAATACACTCATCAAAAAAGTCTAAGCAACATGTACTAATTTAAATTTTAGGATGGTTCTTCACATTATAACGTTGTATTTTATTTTTAAAATAATATATTTAGGGTTCTATGATGTAAAAATAACAGCTGTTGTCTTTATAAGTTCTTTTAATAACAGAAATGAACAATATTAGCATATACTGTAGAAACTAAGATACATAAGAAACTAAACTTTTTTCTTACAAAATGAAATTTCTAAAGAAAATGTATTTATTGTGAAAGAATAGAACGCTACAATTCCATTGGGAGCGAATACCGCAAGATGACATAAACAGTCTCATTAATTCAATGAATAATCGTTGCCGACAAGTTCTGAATAGCAGAGGAGACCATACTTAGTATTAAATTGTTCTATTCTTTCACAATAAATACATTTTCTTTAGAAATTTCATTTTGTAAGAAAAAAAGTTTAGTTTCTTATGTATCTTAGTTTCTACAGTATATTCGAATATTGTTGATTTCTGTTATTAAAAGAACTTATAAAGGTTCTCCTGTATTATTGTAGCGCTGCCAAAAACGACAAATAACACTTCTATGAATGCCAAAATGTCGAGATACCTGAGATTGATTACTTCCCGCTTGCAACATCCCTACAGCTCTTTGCGTTTCATCTGCCATCAAATGACGTCGCTTCATGACGTAAAGAATATCTAACAATTCAATTTTGTCGCTAACTTTATTTAAATGGTTGGTAAAATTATAAAATCAAGACTAAACGTAGCAATTAAAACGCACTTAAATTCAAACAAATTCGCAGTCATTTGAATTTTATGAAAAACAAAAAACATAATCAATTTTTTTTTTACATCCAGCAAGTATGTCATCAATAACAAAAAAGTTTACTTACCTACGCACTTTGTTTGAGTAAATACTTAGAAATTAATTAATATAAATGGTAAAATTTGTAATATCACGCATGTTGGGAAGACTTGTTTCAGATTTGTGCATATTTTAGTCTATATGTTTTAATAATAATTAACCTAATTTTATAACATTGTTACACTTTTTTTTTTATTTATTTTGGTCTTCTCTCCTTCATGTGAAGGTGCGTGGTAGAGCCACGCTGAAAATTTTACTAGTTTCAGCATGAATGGGTCGGCTCGTCCGGGGTACTACCACCCGACCCACAGAAAACCGACGTGAAGCAGCAGTGATTGCATTGTTGCGCTTCGTTCGGTCACTGAAAGCGCCGGGAGCCCACCTCCCCTCTCCCCCTCATTCGACCTCCTCATCCCTGCCCCTCCTCCACACCCAGGTTGGCAACGCACTTGCGACTCCCCCGGTGTTACTATTGTCTGTGGACGGCGGTGATCACTTAACATCAAGTGAACCGCCTGTTCGTTTGCCTTCCATAATATAAAAAAAAATGTGAGATTATTGGATGCCTCGTATTATTTTTGACAGTCCAGCGGTTAATAAAATAGAATCGCTAAGCGTCAAATGTTAGATTAGAGACATATTTTATGTTATTCTATTTCATTCCAGAGAGTTCCATTACGGACCTGATCCAGTTCTAGACGTGGTCAGTAACGCCGAGGTGAAGGTAACTTCTCCTCCGGAATCCACATTCAAGAAATTGGCACCGTCCAAAAATAGATACACACTTCTTAGGGACGAATTATAATTTAGTATATTATATAGTTTATGCAATTTAATATAAGTTACTTAATAAGTACTTGTAAAAAATTGTTTTATCTCGTTTCCTTTTAAATTTAATTTATGTCTTGTTTTTTTTTTTTTTGAATTATTTTTTGACATTAATAGTGCTATATCGTTGGTACTGGACGAATGAATAAATGTAAGGAAATCTCAATATATAAAAAATAACGTTTTTGTTTACTTTTACCATGTTTTTTAATGTTCAGAATGGACATCAATTAAGGAAGAGCCACTTTTTGTTGTTTTTTTAAACGGTATTAAATTGGGCAAACTTGCAAAAATTAAATTTCGATTATTTTTTTGATAGTCCATTTTGATTAAATAAAGCTTACATGGTGCTTACATCAAGTTACGCCGATATGAATTGGCGTTTTCAATGTTTTAAAAAATAGTTTTATTGTTATTGCACTCGTATCATCCGTGATCAGTTTGCGATATATACTTTAAATGTACAGACGACGGTTCTACAGTTTTAAAACCAGTTAATTTAATAAGTAGTTGAAATAAACGAAAAAGAACTGGAACATTGAAGTTTTTTGAAGTTTGAATGTAAGTTTAGTTCCATTTTGCACTGATTAAGTTTATTAAGTTTTTATTTAGACGATCATTACTATAGAATATATTCAACTAGCTGATACCCGTGACTTCATCTGCATTGTTTATTATCTTTACAATGTATTTTATGTATAGTAAAAAATTGGAAGCAAAAATATGTGCTTACAGAATTTCATACTCTTTTATAACACTTCCAGTAATCATAATTTATTGAAACGTTAATAATTTTATATTAAACTAGCCTCAGCCCGCGAGTTCGTCCGCGACTTTACTTTGGGCTAACACACAGCGGAAGCTCTCAGAAAGGATACCCTATTTTGAAGCATTTTTCATTGGTGCTCCGCTCCTATTGGCCTTAGTGTGATGATATATAGCCTATAGACTTCCTCGATAAATTAGCTATCTAACACTGAAAGGATTTTTCAAATCGGACTAGTATTACCTGAAATTAGTTCGTTCAACAAAACAAACAAATCCTACGGCTTTATAATATTAGTGTAGATGGAAATATTGTGATAAATAAACGCAGTATCTAAGAAGTCACGCTAAAATAGTTTTTGCATGATGCGCGGACAACAGCAGACCTTTTATTTATATAGAAAAGTTACTCAATATGTTCTTATGTATTATCGTCGTGTATATAACCTTGTTAGCTTGAACTTTATTAGTAAAATCTATATTTATCTATGTAGCGTTCTTATAACTTGATTTTTTAAGTCGAGGTCAAAATACACGACAAATCTGGTTTTACCTTGTTTTACTACTCTGAGTAGAACAATAAAGTATATTTTAAACGCTTTGATTCACGATACATATCTTTTTACAAGAGACAGGCATCCGATTTAATTGTTATTAAGGAGTCATTATAACTCATTGATGTATATAAAAACCCAAGATGGACACTCAACGTCTCAAAACCCTCAGAATAAAAAAATATGCCCACAATTGAAAACTATACACTCATTTCAAATAGTCTCACGTCGCTTGCGTCCTTGTAAAAACAACTTTAAATCATTTAGGTAAGGTTGAATTTGCAAAATCGTACGTTTATCGCATAACTATAACCACGTATGTAAATCGGGGAATTTTTGTGGACGGTTTTGGGTTTTTATATGTCAATGTTATAACCTATAAATATGTTATCGTGACTCAATTTCGAAATAATACTTACATTTTTATCGAGTAAATTAATTGTAAATTTTCTTTGTAATCATTGATGATTTTCGTATAGATTTGGATGTACAATTGTAAACATTATTTTTATACTTGTAAAATATTTTGATGTTGATAATGGGTATAAATAAAAACGTTTAATATTATTTATTGTAATTATTATGAACACATATATATAAATATAAATAAGCTTTTATAAATTGTGCGATAATTGCTAGTTTCCAGAATAATAGAATCGGTAAAGTGAGTAAATAATAATTCCGAACTGCACAAATTATGCAGTGAACTAGTTTAGCTTTGTTATTCTCTTTTTCGGTGCTAAAATAACATGCACTATGAATATCGGTCAGTTTGACCGTGATTTCTTTAAGAATGACTACGGCGCCATCTATCGCTTTCTATCAAAGTCGTGCTACATCGACTCGAGATATCAAGTCTAATGTGTTTTGTGAAGTTAGTCGGTCATGTCGTTCAAAATAACATGATTAATAACAGATGCATCAATGATATATATATAGATTATTAATTAATATTCATTTTCGAGTAATACTTGCTGCAGAAGATCATAGATTTTAATGTTTTGCGTAATATGGTAAATCAATAAAATGTTAAAATTTAGTACTGCATTTGCAATTCTCAACATTTTTATTTTAAAACAATATCAATCAATAAGCTTCAATATAAAACAATATTTGTTATAACTAATTACGAGATAAAACATTCCTCGTACAAACTGAGTCATTATTTATCTATTATCTATGTATAATAATTATTGTGGACGTGAAATGGTTGTACAAAATGTATGTTCTGTGACGTGAGTTGTAATAAATTTTTCGATTATCTTATTCAGGTTTTTTATTAGTTACCTTTTTTATGCTATTGGCAGCAAACGGACATGATGGTAAGTGATCACCGCCGTCCATGGACACCTGCGACACGAGAAGAATCATAGATGCGTTGCCGGCCTTTGAGAAAGACCTGATTAAAAACCTAATTTTAAATATATAAAAAAAAGGCCACATCAGTCGTATATAAACAAAAGTGGCAATCGGAAGGCGGTAAAAAGTAAGTAGTTAGTATCTATATGCAGAATATTTTTTTAATTATTGAAGTAAAACTTCTTTAAGCGTGACTAGGAGGTAACTGGACGACAATGCAACGGAAGTTCGTTGATGCAATATGGCGTCACATTTCTGTACCATCCGGTTAGGTAATAATTAAACATAAGCAAAACTTCTATTAATTCACAAGTAATTTCATTAATTACCTATCATAGTAATCTGTCCGTACTTTTCTATATTTTATTTACTTTATAACAAAGAGTTGTTAATAATATTTCCTGTGTTATTTAAGTTCCGAATTAGCTGATAGATGGCACTACAGATAATGAAGCTTTGATTTAATTTGTTACTTACTTACATTGAAACCAGATGGCAGCACGGTTGGATGCCCATCTATACATAATTAATTTTATTGTATGATTTCTATTATTATTCAATTGAATATTTTTAATATAAAAATTTCAAAAATTTTTAGTTGTTTTGTTTATAATCTATTTATTGACAATATTTAAAAAGTATTATTTCATTATTTTTTCATTCACGTGTAACGGTTACACGCACTCGTTTCTTTAATTATGTACACCTTGGTTGGATTCAATAAAACAATAAAACATTTCACCATGATTGTGTGTGGAAGCAATTGAAATTTATTCATTACATAACATAGAGTTAAATTGTAAATTAAACAATAAAATATATTCATAAAATAAATAATTATGAATTAAACACTGAATGATATCATAACTAATTTCTACTTGTATTAAAACTTTTTTAGACTCCATTGTATCGAAGAAAAATATAAATATTAAAAGGATATGAGCCCGACGCGTCAACTGTCACTTGCTGTAACTATTCGTCTAAGAGCTAGCAACGATTTCGACAACGAATTCGAATAAGCCAGTTTTTTATACATCTTTATGTTCTTCCAAACAGCGTGCGGGCTACGTGGCTGACGGTAAACGTTGCGTTTATTAGTGCATATCTCACCTGTACCTGTACAGGCAAAAATATTGATTTTTATATAATTTAGAATGTTTTGTTCACTAACTTTGAAACGCTATTAAAATATGAAATTATTATTGCCAGACATTTTTGTTATTAACAATAATGTGTCCGATGCTATTTTTTGTAAATAAAAAAATTATGTTCAAATCTGTATCTTAACATGTAAATTAGCTGTAATTTGAATATTATATTATTTAGACATAAAAGAGAGTAAATTAAAAGTAATATGTATAGAATAACTTAGCTATAGCTATAGTTTAGCGCAACACTGGCTTTATGATAAAGATAGCGATAATTTTGGAAGCGCCTGTTATAGACCCATGTATTCATGATGGTTTCAGTCCCAAGTCATATGTCTACGTTTATCGTTGTTTTTCAGTGTTTACGGTGAAATCTTAATATCATAATCGTTAATAAAATGAATATGTTCTTTGCAATGGAAAAAATAAAATGGTTTGAAATGAATTATTTTATTTATAAAGAAAATCATGGGGCACATTATTGTCAATGATAAAATTGTCTGGCAGTGATAAATTCATGTTTTAAAAGTTACTGAAAAAAAACATTCCTAAAATTATTTATAAATCAACATTTTAACCTGTAAAGGTGAGATGCGCATTAAAAACAACGTTAACCGGCTATTAGGTATCCTGAATACTGTTTGGAAGGGCATTATAAATTGTCATATTTAATTACCAGCTTTTCTAAAATTCTCGTTCTTCCAACGTTGCTGGCTCTTGTACTATGGTGTCGCAAAAAAAGTATAGTTACATTAACTACAAATTTTTGTTTTTCGTTATCCTGGAGAACTCTTTGCATTTTATGTGACAAAAAGTATCCTAAATGTAACCTTGTAATATTAGGTATGTCAAGTTTCGTCAAAATTGGTTCAGTACTTTCAGAGGGATAAAAAGACATACAGACAAAAATTGTAAAAGGATTATTTTTGGCTTCTATATCGATAACAAAGTCTACCCCGATCAAAATTTTCAAAAAATATTTAATGTACAGATTTGTCTTTGTTACAGTTTTGTTATAGTATAGATATGTCAACCATGCTTTTTTATTTAATTTTATAAAACTCACATTCTCAATTTGCATGATAACTTTCTTAATATCTTTTAAAATGCTTTTTAAGATATATAATAATTAAGATACTATTTTTTGTTTTTACTCAACATTATACTCCGCGGCCAACTTTTTAACCGCTCTGAAGTAAACGCGCAGAACACAAATTTAGGTATCAGAGGGACGCAGATGAGGTAAAAGGGGAGCAGGCTCATCCGTGCACGTACATTGCCCCCATTGCACCTACCTTGATTTGTCAGGTTATTACTAGTTGTGGTACAGTCGCATTCAGAATCACCTGATGTTAAGTGATCACCGCCATCGAGGAAAACCCTCGGAGTGGCCGTCTCCGCCAAAGAAGAGCAGGCAGAAGGGAAAGGCGATACGTTCGCTTCCTCTCACTACTGTAGCCGAACCTGAGGGGATGGGCCGGAGCCATCTTCTCATTGCACAAGCGAGACTGACGAAGGGAGGCGACTGGCTGTGTACCCAGATTTCCTCTCTATAGTAGAACGAAGCCTGACAATTTCACCTTGCCAGTTTGCTGCAGGGGCTGTTATTCAGGTCCAACAGCAGGTTCGATCCCTGGCTGCCCCTACCATGCGGCGAACGGTACACCGTGGGGCTTTAGTCCATGCGAGTCGGACTTAACTCACTCTCTCCCCTGAGAGGGTGGCGTAGCCATAAGGGATTTCCCAACGTTAATAAAAAATTTAAAAATCACCGCCGTACATAATAGATATTAGCTACACCAGGGGTGTCGCAAGTGCGTTGCCAGCCTGTGTTTGTGGGAGGAGAGAGGTAGGTGGGCATCCGGCACTCTGACAGACCGAACGAAACGCAACAATCACTGTTACTTCACGTCGGATTTCTGTGAGAGGGCGATACTACGCCTGGTGAGACGAACCTTTTTTTTCGTACTGACTTCGGTTATGACCTGGCAAGGTCTTTCAGCTTCATCGTACTACTGGGCGTGCCGACCCCTTCGTTCTGAAACCAGTAATAGCTTCAGCGTGGTGATTAAATGTTATTTGGATTTAATTATAACTGCCAAATACATGATGTGGTGAACTGTTAATATTGTAGCTTTGTCTATCACTTTATTATTCAGCAGTCAATTTCTGGTTTTACTGTTATTTTATTTCCCCAGTAATGATTTAATTTTATATTGTCTGTTCAATTTTATCTCCTTTTCTTTGCAAATATTCTAAATGTTTGTATATCTCGTATGTCTGTATATGTCTGCACAATTAATATAGACAGGTTTTCGTAAACTAGCTGTCAAACCGTTTCAGTAGTCCGGTGAAGCAGTTAAGACCTTTCTAGGCCAATAACGTACTCAGTACAAAAATCTTCTGAAAGTAGCAACGTGGTTGTTATACTACTACATTCTTATTACTTTAATGTAATAGGCAAATATCTACTTGAATAATAATTCATTAAAACCTAATATACATATTGTACCTGTAATATCAAGAGAACTTAGATATTAATAAATGTAAATTATTATAATAACATTTTTAATTTGTTTTGTTTTGTCATGTCTTTACAAAACCGAACTAGCTATATTCAGAGCAGCCATAAACTATGACGCGGACTATAGGATAAATACTGTCACATTTTGACATAATATATGCAACAAATGCGTGAGCAGTTTTGTTTATCGAAATACAAATGTGGTAATTAATCCAAGAGAAGATAAAGTTAATTATTTTAATGTTAAACATATTTCTTTGGTGACTTTTATTTTGTTTTTTTTTTTTTTCGATTTCATTGTTAACACATATTTCGACGGAACAAAACTGAATTAGGCGTAGGTACTGAAAAAAAGAGTTCCATTCAAAACAGGATGTATGGTCCCAGAATTAATATGGTGTTACAGAAGAATGTTAAAGGATATACATACATAAGATTAAAATATTTAAAAGCAAAATACCAACCATATCAAAGCCAATAACCTAGGAAGAATATGAGGTGACTGGGTTTCTTTAAAATGTTATTCTCATTCTTACTACACGTTGGCAGAAACCGACTCCTTAGTGCACTGTGTTACATGGTGTATAAAAAAGTGTCATCGTTAAATCTTCAAATGGGATGTTATAGAAAACAAACTGATATCGTTTTTATTCATGTCAAGCAATTTCGGCTGTCACTGGAAAGAAAGAGTAGCGTTTGATGACCGCCGCGCCACCACGGGGTGCCTCCGATCCGCAGAATTCCTTTGCCTCATAATTTTTTGTGATTGACCAAATGGTGACGGACAGATTATGGTGTTATAATTTTTAAATACATTACTTATATGTAGAAAATGTGATCTGAAATATTTCTAGGGCAATCGCTAAAGTTAAAAAGTAAGTAGATAACCTATATACCCTTCTCATTTCGAAAATTATTTTGGTATACGAGTGAACAGCCACTATGCATATTTTTAATTATATTAATGTTATTATTTCTTAATATAGAGAAAACAATTCAAATAAGTAAGTATTATAAATCAGCTAAGAAATCTGTGAAGAAATTGATATAAAATTGCAACCCATTTTTTTATATTCTGGTTTTTCAACGACACGTTACAAAAGGATGACAAGGGAACATCGTTCAAAACCTGCGAAGTTATTGTCAAGAACAGGTACATCGGGTGATCTGGTTACACGTAACAATGCTGATATTCACTCCTTTAAATACCTTGATACTCTAAACTGAGCGGAATTCCGATCAGATAACACCAGCGTCCGTTTTGTTATACAATAGCGATATAAAAGTTATTCACGATCCTAGTTACATTTGAGCTTTTTATCCTATTGTTAATATACGTATCAAATAACTGCCTTTGACAAAATAAGTGAATATTGAAAAAGTTTGATTGTCCTACATTGATTGATTAATAAAATTAAGCGAAGAAAATTAATAATAATATTTTAATTATAATCAGGGCCGTAATTAGCGAAATCCTTCGGGTCGGGTGCGGCGCATTGAGTTTGGATCCCTTTTATTATAGTTGTAATGATGCTCGACTAGTGTTTTATAAGGCTTTATTAAGTCAGTGTATTCTACCTCATGCTCAATATACCGGCTTGGTACACATATGTGTTTCAGCAACTCATATATGTTTGAATAGTTAGCTTAGCTCAGATAGGTCGCGAATTGCATGTATCAGGCAACAGCCAAAGCCGAGGTGTGCCGTGCACCCTTGAGCTAGTTGTCAAAATAAAATCGGCTGAGATCCTTAAGCGCTCGCCTTAGTAGTCCGGTGAAGCTGTTAAGACCTTGCTTGGTCTATAGCGTAATCAGTTCGAAAAAAAAAGCTCAATATACCACAATGAAAAATAAGGAACTAATAATAATAGACAAGGTATAAGTACCAATTATAACATTGATTTGATTTAGATTTATGTGTATTAATTTTATAACAATATTGTTGAAAAGAGCTGAAGAGAAAAATATGACGTCTAATAAATTTTTTTAAATTTTGACGTTTTCAATAATTACTAGGTTTTCCCGTGTCTTAGTCTACGTGTTTTTTGGTGTATTAATGATAATGTTCTTCCACTATTCCTTCTCGTATGTTTATCTCTAGATCTATGTCAAACTTTCCATCGTACAGAGGTTTCGTATCTATAATATTAAACTGGATTGTAAGTATTTCATCTGTCGAGATAGTGTCCAAGTGCAATATGTAGATCACATAACGAGTAATCACAATATTAATACATACTTTAATTAACATATTATTGACGCTTGTTAATAAAATTAGATATATAAGTCAAAACGCCAAATTACGTCACTCGAAATCTAGGCCTCATGGGCTTAAGCCTCACTTCATTACTGATGACTATTAGGTAAGGCCAAGCATAGAGTACAGAAACGATACTACAATATGTTGAACTAACTACAGCATGAAACATCGACAGTAAAAAAATGTTAGCACAATTTATGACATATGACGAAATGATGGTTTTAGTATCGCGGGTGCCAGGTTGGCTGCTCGTCGACAATGCACGAAACACGACACCGTAGTGTTCCCGTAGCATCGGTACTTTGTAAGATTACTCATAAAGTACCCGAGCTATTCACGAGGGCGCTCCGCCAAAAGACAGGAAGTGAAGGACAGCGTGCGATCAGACCAATTACCCGCCCACGTTATAAGAAACCTGTAATTACCTGCGAAGCATAAGTATGAATATCGTCAAAGGAAACAGCAATCACTCAGCATATTTCGCTAGCGAAATGAATGAGAATAAAATGTAAAGTTTTATGTTTTAACGAAATATTATATTAATAAAAAAATGTAGTGTACACATTATTTCGTCAATATTGGTAAATCTAGATTCTACCTATACAATTTCTACAGCTTAAATAACTTGAGATTTTATATCTTCTTCGCAACTTTTTAGAGTAGATATTTATTAAACAGTGTAAAACGTCTAAAAAGGTGTAGTTTGAATATATAATATTTATATTTTCCGCCTGCGCTGTTGTAAATTATTCAATTTTAGCGATATTTTTGTAAGAAACTTACAGTTGATTGATTGCTAACTATCAAAGCAAATTATTTTTAAATAATTAGTTCAATACAACAATTATTATTAGAATAAGGATATCTGATTAAACGCCAAATCAAAGGAATTTTTAAAACAGATTTTCGTATCGCCACTTCATTGTTGACTCCTTATGAAGGACATTGTTGAAGAAAGCGGACAACTTGAAAAGGTTTTTTTTTCGTTCGCACGTCGGTTGCAAAAACACGGTAGCCCTGGAGATTTACGACGTTCGAAGAGCGATCATAGCGCATTAGCAGGCGACATTGTCCCCTGCATGTGGGCTTTGTGAGCGACCAGTTCTAGCATGTTCCAACAGTAGCGAGCCTCTGTTGTCTAATGCCATATTCGGGCCCTTTGTTCTAAAAAGTCATAAACATGTCGTCAGGTTGACTTATAGTAAGTTATAATTGTATTGGAACGTAAAAAAATGCAATAGGGTTGCTGCGTATTGGAGTCGACGATATAACATTAGGTAAGTACGTTTTAGTACTTCGTATTGTTCGTTACGTATTAGGGTGTATGTGATATAGATAAAATCTAATATCTGTATCTATGTTTATAATAATACTAGTAATTTCCTGTGACTTAGTACGCGTTTTCTATGCAGTAATTATTTTCGGGTTTTTATTTTATACCTACCTATATACAGGTATACGAAAGAATATCTGAATGACTGAGGGAAAAGTGATATATTTTCATAGCACCTTTCATACTCTTTTCCTTACGGTTTGAATTTCCAAAAATCTTTCTCTACTTAAATTCTAAAGGAAATCCAATTGCAAAATTTCACAGCATCTACTAGCACTAGCATCAGTAGTTTGGGCTGGGATGATACATCACTCAAACAGTCGGTTATTGTTTTATACATATGGATATAACATTCATTATATCTATATTTTAAGGGACATAACGTTTTCATGTATGTTTGGAAAAAAAGGTTGAAACTTTGTTAAGTCACTTATGATTAGATATACTCGTAGATATATAGAAGTAGGTACTAACTAATAATATGTTCATTTAAAAATAATCACGCCCTTTAAAGCGGGTGCGGGAAGGCGCCAACTAACTGGCGCATAAATAATGTAAAACTTATAATAACATCTTAAACTCATTATGTTTGGCCGTGTATAATTCGAAAACTATTGAACCTAATTCGTTTTTGAGATTAACTTAGGGATTCAAATATGGATTATGAAGCGGATTAGGTTATTACAAAACGATTCCAACAGGTAAGGAGTATTTGTGACGCAGTGATAATAAGTTCAGCTATTGATTGATCCAGGATTCAATTAAAAATGACTATAAAATATAAAATTGCCATATGCTACTGGCCTATCACTTTTCTCAGTTTGAATCCCATAACCAGTTCACTTTGAATTTTCACGTTGCGAAAAACACGGTTCAGTAGGTACTTAAAGTAAATAAATACGTATGTGTTTAACAATGATGTCTGTAGTTTTTATCTTTATTATATCTCTACTTCATTACATAGTATAAAACAAAGTCCCCTACCGTGTCCGTCTGGCTGTCTGTTCGCGATAAACTCAAAAACTACTAAACGGATTTTCAAGCGGTTTTCACCAGTGGATAAAGTGATTCATGAGGAACGTTTTGATATATAATTTGTCATTTGATTTTTTTATAATCAGGACGGGACAACGTCTGACGGGCCCGCTAGTATATTATAAATGCGAAGGTATCCATGATACGCTTTCCTGAACTACTGAACCGATCATCGTGAAATCTTGAATACACGTTGTCGTGTGTACAAAAAAGGACATCTAAATTAACACGAGGGAGGCGACGCCGCGAGCTAAAACTAGTCTATGATTCTTTGTTTAGTAGTTATTGATGTGTTATCAATGAAGAAATTGAAAACATTTTTATGGTTATTTTTCCTTACCATGGAAGGGTTTTCTTAAATTATTTATAAATTTATATTTGTTAGACTTCACGACACTTACGTCTACTATTCTACAATATTAATACATTATTTGGCAAAATACCTCAATAATATTGAATACTTAAAAAATATGATCGAATTAAGAACCACAAGTAAACATAAAACGACATAAACACAATAAATTAAGTGTTTATTTCTTTTCCGGGTTAAAACAGATAAAGGATTATTCAGAGTATTATTACAGTTATATATCTATTGTATTGCGTTATTTCTTTTACTTTTATCTATAGTTTCCGTTTTTTTTTTTGTCTATTGTCTATGAAAATAAAATGTTTCCTTAGGTTTGCCTGGAAGAGATCGCTCTAAGCGATAAGGCCGCCTAACTGTACACATATTGTAAACTGATGGCTAATTTTGTATATTTTCAACGTGTGTGCAATAAAGAGTTTTATTATTATTATAATTACATATTCCATAAGGACTTCGCAGCAATAATAAATTTTACTAGACATAACTTAAAATAAGTAAAAATGTTGTAGAGATTGACAACAATGTGTTTAAAGAAAAGTGTGTGTGTATTTATGTTCACGAGTTACAAGTTATACTTCTATGTCGTAACAAGATAAAAATCTTTTCAAAATTTTTATCTTTCGCCTTATTCTACGTTTCTAGAAAAACGACACTAAAAATAGAAAAAGTTGACTATAGCTAATTTCAGGGTGTCGGTTTTTTGTGACAGTGTGCGCGTGCATCGTAAAAATTTACTCTCATCATTTTTCCCTAACGCGTTAAAAGAAGTATAACTTCAAAAATAAAATACACACCACAGTTCATTCAGGCTTAAATAGGTAGGTGCTTACCATTAAACAATAAAAACATTTTCACAAACAATAAGAACGATGTTTCGAGCGGTAACTATTTATGCAAATCCTTTTATCTAAAATTAATTAAAGTTAGAAGAGGATATAAAAATATAGGGAAATAATTAAATGTATTTACCAGTATATGAGTATCTGGAAAGCGCGGTGTTTAGTAAAACAAAAACATAGGGAACAATTTAACAAACTGCCATATTTTAACAACGTGTAATTAAAGGTTTGGCTCCGCTCGAATATGCATAAATCATACGTCTGCCGGGAACTGCCGACCGAAATAGAGAAAAAATTAAATACAATAAGCGCCTGAGAGTTACAAAAAGAAATATCTACATATCTTAACATCAACATTGTTAATGCAATGCGTTTATGAAATTAAAAGAAAATTGAACTTTTCCCATATAAACGTATAAATTACTTATTTAATCTGAACTTTGAATTATTAGACTATTTTCTATTATTTGAATCGGTTATTTAAAGTATGCATGGGTCATTATGAGAAATTAATAATATTTTATAATGTGGTATCATACAAAGTTGCTAAATTACAGCATCGCATTTTCATCAAGTTTCTATAATGTTATCACAATATTTAATATTAAATTTAATGAACATATTAAAGTAAATTCAACGATAAATTACTGTGTATCGTAAATGTGTTGTTTACATCTATCGAACGCCGCCATCTCACTCTCATGGTTATTCTGTTCTCAAGAGTGGATCTGGTAAGCTCATAATTCACGAACGTGGGGTGGGGTGTGTCGGAGGCTGTGCTGGCCGGAGCCGGGGGCCGGGGTGCGCTCGCGCCGGGTCCCGGGCGGGGCGGGGCGGGGGGCGAGGTGACAACCGCTCGTTACGTCTATTCCAAGCCAGTTATTAAAAACGTCTCGGCGCGAGCGGTGTGCCGCCCTGTAATTATCCAGTTGAAGGTTTTCGTCGCGCTACGTTGTCACCACTGTTACCGGAAATGCAATACGTGGATCCGCCTGCGCAACAGGTCTGTCCGCCCGCCCACGCCCTGTACTTACTAAACGACACATTGACAGTCTTTGTACATTTAACAATATTTCGTAATATAATTTAGCATATTGAGACTGTCAAAAACTAGTAACGTCTTAAATATATACGTGACTTCTTCAAGTGATTTGTACTTATTTATATGAAGTATTTAAATTTTATATAACTTTCTATTAAATTTGCTTCAGATGATGAATATCATGTCCGGATATGGGTGCGGTTATGGACGCGGCGACGCGTTGTCTCCTGCTTCAGATTTATCATCATGCAGTAGTGCATCTTCCGGGGCTTGGTGTGGCCCTTCTACGTGGCGAGATTTACCGCCGTACCCATCACAATATCCAGCATATTGGCCGCCGGTTGCTGCCGCTGCTGCAGCGGAGGAAGCGCGGGAACTTCAACGCCGATGTGCTAAGTGTCGCTGTCCAAACTGTCTGACAGAAGCCGCCGGCTTCGGACCCAATTACGGCAAGGACGGCGCCAAACGAGAACACGTCTGCCACGTTCCCGGTTGCGGAAAAGTTTACGGGAAAACGTCTCATCTGAAAGCTCATTTGAGGTGGCACACCGGAGAACGACCGTTCGTTTGCAATTGGTTATTTTGCGGCAAGAGATTCACTCGATCCGATGAGTTACAGCGGCATCTCCGCACTCACACTGGAGAGAAGAGATTCGCCTGTCAACTATGCACAAAACGTTTCATGCGTTCCGATCATTTAGCTAAGCATGTCAAGACTCATGCTAACGTATCTAGAAAGAGTAAGAAAATTAAGGAAGATGAAAAAGAAGAGTCTACGGGCGAGAAAAGTGATCGATTATCGAACGAGGCCGCACCAGCGGTTTCAGTTGGAAGCACTAATTATGGAACAACCAACACCGTTACCGGCAACACAAAACAAAATATTATATTTTCTGATGTGAGTTATCCATCGAGTGTTCCTAATGTTACAACTTCACCTAACGTTTACAATAGTGCTGCGATGTACGGTAATAATGGAATGATGAACGGATGGTACCCTGAAGTAAGACAAGACACTTTGTACCCGGCGAGTCCGCCGACTAGACTCTATCAACAGTATTCTTCTCCTATAACTACGTATCAGTGCGCGAGTAAAGACAATTACGCCGTATTTCAGGGTCATTATAACTTACAACCCCCCGTAGCTCTCGGACAATAAATGACTAAAAATTATTAATTAATTGATAACAAAAGTGTATATTTTACGATTTTTTTTTCAAATTTGGTGACTGCATGTTTTCGCCTTGCATGCTTTAGATCTAATTCTTTTTAATTATAAGTTACCATACATTAAAAATGTGATTCTAATGGTATAGTTATCCATAAGTGTACTTTAATACAATTGTGCCTTCTTTGTTTAATAAAGTAATTGATTCTGAAGGTTTTCGTTTAATTATTCCCATAATTACGGTGGTATATACATATATTATAAACAAATTTTATTGTTCATCAACAATATAACTATAAACATCTATGTTTTCAAAGAAGGTATATTATTAGAAAAAACCAGAAGAAAACTATTTTTAGAATAATCATTATGTCATATAATTAATCACTCACATTATAAATAGGAGATATATATAACCTGAAGTATGGAATAACTTATATGAAACTCCGAGTTTGGTCAAGACAATAGACTATTTTCTCAAACAATAGAATAACAATATACCAGAGCACATTTAAAACTAAAAAAATATATTACAAACATCAAATTGAATATTAATTTAAAATGTGACGTAAGTACCGCCCTATTTCTTTCCAAATATAAACGGATAATATTGTGTGCCAATTATATTAATTCCATCTTTCTTATATAGGAACAGACCGATAAATTGCAATTATTCATAATACAATATAATGTGGTTTAATGACACTGTTATTACTTATCTACATATAGCGTTTCGTCAGGAAGAAACATAGTCATAGTATATTTACTGTTATATGTCAGTATGACTATTATTATTATAGAACATTACTCATTAAAATTTAATACCAAACATACAGAATATATTAATATGTTTTTGCGACAGCGGTGCTTTGTTCTTGGAATTTCTTTTTATTCTTTATAGATAAGGTATTGACCGCAATCTCGAGAGATGTTAAGTCACTGGTCGTGGATAGTACTTGTTTTTTTTTATTGTAGCTGTAAAATGACTGCACTGTGCCTGGTGGTAAGCACAGTACAATCCAAAAACAATGGCGACCACCGAGTGACACCCTAGCCATCGCCAGTCGCCGCTGTTATGCCTGCGAAAAGCTGGATATGCACAGGCTGATCCCGAAACGCAGCCCGCAGAAGCGAATCACTATGACGGGTTTTTTCGCCATATAAATGGTGGTTGCGACCCAGTTAGTTAAGTCTAGATAGATTGATTTTCAAGTGTAACTGTTTAAACACTTCTACAGATGCTTTGCAAAAAATATCAACGTTAAAAGTTGTGCTAAGTCAGGCACATTACATGCAATATCCGAAAATTCTAGAACTTAAGTCCCATCGCTTCTAGGATAAACAATGTTAATATGTAGCAATGATCAGAGTTAATCACATTTAATTATTTAATTCGACAGCGTTTCAGATATTTTATTGAAATATAGTATGTAAATTAGTAGGTTCCTTACATTAAATTGTTCCTTACATTAATCATTATCATTAAATAGTATAAAACAAAGTCCCCTACCGCGTCTGTCTGCCTGTTCGCGATAAACTCAAAAACTACTGAATGGATTTTCAAGCGACTTTCACCAGTGGATAAAGTGATTCATATGAAATATTTTGGTATATAATTTGTCAAGAATTTTTTTATAATCAGGGCGGGACAACGTCTGCCGGGCCCGGTAGTGTATAAATAAACTCGAGGAGTTTGTTGTGTGTTCGCGGTAAACTCTGAAACTGATATTGAGTACACTATGACTGAATAGAGAACTTTTCTATTTCTATTCTAGTCTTCGTATTATTACGCTTTTCCATAAGGACTAAGCAACAATTATTAAAATTTAACAGAGGTAACAAAAGACTGTAAAATATGTTTAAGTTAAATGGTAAAGTTGCAAATAAAGATAGTCCATAAATAATCCAGGTGAAATACGTGGTTTCCAATGAAACAACAAATATATTTATACCACGACTAAGTCGTTAATAGAGTATACCGAAATTGAATTACCCTAAAATTATATACTAATATTATAAAGCTGAAGAGTTTGTTTGCTTGATCGCGCTAATCTCAGGAACTATAGGTCCGATTTGAAAATTATTTCAGTGTTAGATAGCTCATTTATTGAGCAAGGCTATATAACATCACGCTGAGACTAATAGGATCGGAACACCAAAAAAGAATGTTTCAAAATCGAGGTTTTTTCCTTCTGTGAGCTTTTACTGCGTTAACACGCAACATGCGTTAACGCGTTTTAGCCCAAAGTAAGTATTCGTAACAAAGTCGTGGTGGGCTAGCGGTTTGACCGGTGGATTATTATTTCGATGTCCGCAGGTTCAAACCCCGGCATGTACCAACAAATTCTTCGGAATTCGCGTACATTTACTAATTTAAGTTGGTAACACTTTCGGCTGACGGTGAAGGGAAACATCGTGAGGAAACCTGAACCTGAGAAATGTTCTTGTACTACTATATGTGGGAAAAACCATAGAACTGTGGATTTCTCAGAGTTTGCAATCGCCAATACGTCGTGGGCTGACGTGGTGATTACGCCCATACCTTCCTTCGGGAAGAGGCTTATGGCCCCGCAGTGAGTGTTTACAGGCTGATGATGAACTATTCCACACGGGCGAAGTCACAGGCAGAAGCTGGTAATTTTATAAATTGATGATATTGTAATGTTCGTTATACATTTAATTTAAAAAAAAGAAACATTTTTCTAACGAGTGGTAGAGCTACGCCCTTGCTACGCATTACGCTACGTAGCCGGTAGCATTTGGGTATTCGTAGGTTGTTACGCTGACGCCGCGTCAGTCCTTTTTTGTAAAATGTGTTGTTACATTTAAAAATGAGCTAAATTCAAATTTAGCTAATTACAGACTCGTAGAAAGGTGGCTGATGTAATGTTTATATACAAATTGATACACGGTTTCCTAAAATCTTCAGATTTTCTTCAAAAAATACCCTTTAGTGTGCCACGTATAGGTAGTCGTTTACTTAACAGGCAAACTTTTCATCTACCATTAGCAAGAATTAACGCAGGTCAACATTGCCCTTTATATCGCATGCTTTCTTTTTGTAATAGTTTACGTTTCAAATTCGATATATTTTTTTGTGTTTCTTTGGCCTCAATTAGAAAAAAATGTATTTTAATGTTTAATATAATTTCATTTTTCTTTGTATTAATACTATGACTTTGTCTTCTTATATTGGGCATGCTGTGTTCACATATAAATGGGTTCGTGTCCATTTTTGTGCATAGAACTCAGTTTTGTGGACGTTAAATAAATAAATAATCATTCATATAACGTTTATTTTTTTTAAGATTTCCAGTTTTTATACACCGAGAACGAAGTTAAAATTTCACCGTCCATAAAGTTTTTAGTTTTTTTTTATAATCTTCTTATTTTACATGTAATAAAGTAACGTATTAGAAACGATTAAAATTGAATGTAGCTCATTTTGGAATGTAAGGACTCATGTTTGAAACGTAATCACAGTTCTAATTTCTTTAAATATTGCCTTATTTAATGTTTTTTTTGTAAGAGATGTCAACGTCTAACTGAGTTTGACGTTGCGTATAAATTAATTTTTGATACTGAGTTTCGTTACGTTAATTATGGTAAGAAGAAAACAGCCAACGACCACATGTTGTACAAATGGATCACTGCACATAGTTGAGAAAATTTAGAATATAATGCCAAAAAAATATTTATTAGTTTTGCAGCGGTAGATAAATAAAGGAGAAAATATTGTGAAGTATGTTTGAAAATATTATTATATTTTAGAAGCATGAAACCAACCGGAACTTTCAGCGAAGGTAAGGATCGTGATGAAGGTACAGACTGGTGGCGGTAGGTTTTTTTCTAATACTCACTTAGCTAGTAGCTCCCAGACGCAAATTGCAAATTTGTTGCCAAGCATCTGTTGTTTTCATTGCATGTGCACTTGAGAGTTAGGTCTCCCCTAGGTTTAGCGTGTTACATCTCAGTCCGTATCGTCATCTAACATTAGCCGAAATAGTAGTCAAACGCTGAAACATTTAACGAGTAAAAAAATTTATAGTATTTGTCACCGTTTGGTACCGCCTCCCAGTAATAGATGGCGTTACAAGTAATGCACGTCGTCACAAGCCGCTTAGTGGAGGTAATTGCACGCTGCTATTATCTGGGCGGCGCTCGGTGCGCATGGCGGCCGGTGCGAGCGGGATGCATTCGATAATACGTAAAACAAAACAAGGGAGTAATAATGGTAAAAAACGAACAGCACGCAAATTATAGTGAGAAATGAGGCAGCCGGTAGCGGTGGGGGCTCTCGTGGTGCGGTGGGGGCCGTCACGCGGCAGTCGCGCTCGCTCGGCGCACGCAGACAACCCGCGCCGCCTGCGCCGCGTCTCCTCAGTGTTGTGAGTGCGTGTGTGTGACATGCGCCACCACCAGCGTCATGAGCGGCAAGGGCTCCTCCTCACCGGACCTGCTCATGAATGTGAGTCCAGATGATGAATCAACTCACGCTCCGATCCCTACAACTAGTACTAACAACTTTGACGTCTCAATCTTTAGGCCTAACACCTTTACACCTTAGATATGAAGTGTCATGATACAATGTTATTATGTCGAAAAATTATTACAAAAATAAGTAATCGAAAGTTTCACGGCTTGTGAGCATTAATTTTAGAGCAAACATCAACCCGAACACGACCATGAAATAGTTTATTAGTCAGCAGGACCCCGGGGTATTGTCGATTTAACACGCACCATAAGTAGCGCATTATCCGGGATTGAGTCTGCGAGCTGGGCCTCTGGGACCCCTAACCTCCATTACTATTCATAGCGACCGCCCCCGCGGGGATGAGTGGACCCACGATGCTTGCACTGAAAAATTTCTCCATCCATATGAGCATTTGGTGGATTTTTTCTCTATAAATATTGTTTTTTTTTCCCGTTTACATAATTTGTCATTTTAGTATTTTAAATTTGTCATTCTTTCTATCTTTATATATATCATTCTTTTGTTCGAGACAGATTTTGATGAAATTTTTTCTCAGTGTTCAGGTGAATTCAAGGGATCTTTAGATACACAATTAGTATAGGTGGCTCTGCTGTTAAATTTTAGGATTTTTTTATTATCAAGCCAACGTTCGCCGGGCCTGTTAGTAGATATATATAAGATTTAAAAGCTACTTATTAAGATTTTTAATAAACTTTAATATAACATCAATCTTTAATACATTGTAATTTGTTTATGACTTATGAATAAGTAACATCTATTCTAAATTAATTTGAACTGGTCGTAAACTATAAAGAAACTCAAGCGATATAAGATTTGTTTTTGTTTAATATAAAAACGATTTGTTTATAATAGTTATGAAGCAATATCCTTCACCGAAACTTTATTGTTATTGTCTAAAAAAACCCATTTAAGTTAGTTCCGAAACATTACTAGCACATCGTAAAAACTACCGAAAAGTTAATTCAATTAAATGAAACAAATAAATAAAAGTGCCGGCACTTTCGAGCGGCATAACCAATTCTTAATGACACATAGAGCCTTCGACCATTTTCTACCCAATTTCCTTTTCATATTAGTTTAATCTAGAGGCAGGACTACTGGCGCCAAAAATTATGCCGCGACGGCCGTGTCGGGCGCGGCTAATCTCTTTAACGTTATATTGTAGGGCGACCGGCTCCTTTGTGAGGTGAAAAAGGAAGAAATTTGTGCGTTTCGGCGTCGTGTGTGAGTTTTTTTGTGGGAATGTAATTAATAATTTGGCGGTAAAACTAACAGTGTTTTCATTGTTGCTCCTCGACCACATGATTGATGCAATGCGGGACAAATGCAAAGCAAAACGTTATTAATAGGAATTCATTGTTTTCTTCATACTGTATTTTGTATTGTCATAATTAAGTATACGTATATATATATATATATATATATATATTTATAAGTTGTGGTATATATATTTATAAGCTGAGAATTCATGGCTTCCGTTTAGATAACTGAGTTTGCCAATCTATCTTGTTGTTAAATACCTATATAATATTTATATACATATATCCGCCGTTTAGTTATCACAACACAAGCTTTGTTTAGTTTAGAATTAAATAGTCACGTGTGAAATTTTATTGTTATTATTATTACGCCCGATAAAATAAATGATTATAGTATTTATATAAAGTTCACTAAAATAATAAAGCTGAACACTGTTATATTCAAGAGTCGTCGAACTTTTAGAAGTTGACAGCGCACATAATTCAAATTATGTACAACTGAATGTAAATGCTTATTATTGTAAAAGTGTTTTATAACGTGTTCCACCGGAACTGATAGGGCGCGGTGCATGTGGCGACTCGGCGGGCGCAGCGGTCTCGCGCACTGCGTAGGCGTTCAACCTCACTTTGAACGCAGAGTGCTTGCTTAAGTTACAAGTCACGCTGCAACTGTGCCTGGACGCACTTCATTCATGTATAATGGACCACGACATCAATATTTGTTTTAATAGTTAGCCAGCTGGATTAGATACGATAATGCAGGAAGTAGTCTACTGTAAAATTACGAATACGTGAATTATTTTGGATATAGTAAGAGACATCATAATATACTCTTTTTTATATATATATGATCATCTATTTTATAATAATAACGTATTATAGGTAAACTTTTAATAACATACTAATATATTTAAATTAAATCCATGTTAAATACTGCTAATAATAAAATTATGTGGAAATCGTTGGGAAAATATATCCCATATAATGATGAAAGGTTATTTTTTCAAACTGATTATACGCTATTTTCCTGATACCCATCACCTCTACAGCGTCACCGGACTAACGAATGTTGAAAGGAATACGGAACGGAACATATCTATAAAAATGATAAAAAGACATACATTGAGAATATGCGCGGAAGTAGACGTCAGCGAACCTAAGAAATACATTCAGGTTAAATGAATGGGAAGGAAATGAAAGAGTTCAAATTGCAGTTAAAAGTGATGCTTGATTTTGTTTATGTTCACATGGCAACCTAAGACCGTGTCGTTATAACTAAATAATAAAATATAATATTCATAACTGTAAAATATAAGGAAAACTTAAAATCAACGTAAACTACGACTGTAGAACCATCGCGAATAAACCAAAGCTACTCATAGGAACTAACGGATATTTATTATATGCAACGTTTGCCAACACTTCTGCCGTTCAACTGTCACCTGTTCTAGTTAAGTTGACACATTACATAGCGGAGGATATGGGCAATTTAAAGTGAGGCAAGTTATTTCACTATGTACGCGCATGTACCGTTGGTCAGCTGAAGTGGCACTCGGCAGCGGTGCGGCAACATTTTAATTGGCCACGCGATGTATCGCAGCGTCTTGTCCGACTTTTTCTCCTCTCCTCAAATTGCTCTCAAGTGCTTAATGAACGATGCGTGCAATCACCGTTTCCCCGTACGAGTGGTTGCTCTTATTTTACATACATAAATAGTTCAACTCGACGAACTAATGCCGATTCTCAGTACTGTAATTGCGTCTGTGACAGGCTTCGCCTTTCCAGAGGCTGGCGGTTAAACGCCAAACGCCGGCGTCGTCCAAATTATAGTTATTTCGCATTAATAGCGTACACATCGAGAAGTGCGTGCGCATGTTACTCTGCCACCATTGACATTTGCAGTAAACTTGTACTAGCCACTAAGAACCAGTTGATTCCGTAGGATAGACGATTCTATGTATATTATTAATAATTAGATATTAACTCTATAGCTATTTAATTTGATAGAGTCATTCCGAAAAAGTGCAATAGTTACTCGGAAGTACACATTTCTCTATTTTTCAATGTTACAAAGGTTATACAGGATGAATGAAGTAATAATATAAGGTATTATAAACGTAATATGTTCAGTTAATTATGTTATATATATTTTTTAAATATCAATCATTACATAGTATAAAATAAAATCCCCTAACGCGTCTGTCTGTTCGCGATAACCTCAAATACTACTGAATGGCTTTTCATGCGGTTTTCACCAGTGTATAGGGTGATTCATGAGGAACGTTTTGATATATAATTTGTCAAGTATGTTTTTTTATAATCAGGGCAGGACAACATCTGCCGGGCCCTCTAGTAATAATTAGGAGTAAATCCAGTTTATATGCAAATATAAATATGACGAGTGTAACGCCTCATATATAGAATGAATAGGACGTTTTCACTACAAAGAACGTATTTCATTAAAAACTTTGTAGATTCGTGTCACATATTTTCGGACAACTATACATATTCGATATATATTTGAAAAGGGTTTCCGAATGGACTTATTAAAACAAATGGAGATATGAAAACACAATAACAACAGTAAGAAAAAATACGTCCGCTTGAAATACATTTATTACACATATACGCATTATTTTATTACGTTTAAAAACAATATACAATTGTATATTTAGGTCTCTAACAATTATTATTCAGTTCAGTATGTAGAGATCTCAACTTTCAAATAAACTTAAGAGGCAAAGACATCCTTAAAACGAGAACTTTCATGGCATAGTTCGTATTGTGGACTGCATAAATTTCTTGTCAGCCTACATAAAAAAACAGGTGGAAGGTTCATATCAAGTTTGACGTTGACCAGTAGTTTAGATCTTGCACTTATGGTATTATTTAAAAAATAATAACCCAATTTTTTATGTTTATTATTATTATTATTCAAAATCAAAATCAATAACTTTATTCAATTTAGGCCCTAAGAAGGCACTTATGAACGTCAAAACTACCACCGGTTCGGAAAACAACCCAGTCATCGAGAAGAACCGGCAAGAAACTCGATCTGGTTTATCTTTTTAACAAATATATATAATATTTAGAGTAATAATATATTCTATATAATAGTAAATGTCACAAACGTTTTTAGTGGTTACACAGAGACATCACCATCGTTCACATATTGATCCACTCTAATAGCCTTTTGACACTAAAACCCGCTTGATATGGCGCTTAAATTCGCAATCCGTCAAATCGGTAATATCCTTTGGGACTTTGTTGGGAATATTCTTATACTTTTTAGCGTTTGACCTCAATCTCGTTTTTAAGTTAATGACGGTGTGTTTTGAAATTATAAACCTAGAGAGAGATGACTCTTAAGTGCAGCTGTCGGAACACACCAACATCTCATCATCATCATCGGCCTGTAAGATATCCACTACAGGACCATGGGCCTCTTCCCGAAGGAAGGTATGGGCGTAATCACCACGCCAGCCCACGACGTATTGGCGATTTGAATCTCTAAGAAATCCACAGTTCTATATTTTTCCCACATACAGTAGTACTACAGGAACTCAGGTTTCTCTTTCTCAGGTTCAGGTTTCCTCACGATGGTTTCCTTCACCGTCAGCCGATAATGTTAACAATTTAAATTAGTAAATGTACGTGAATTCCGAAAAATTAGTTGGTACTTGCCGGGGTTCGTACTTGCTGATATCGAAAATGATATTACAGCGGTCAAATCACTAGACCACCACGACTTTCCTTCTTTTCAGCATCAACATCTGTTCGGTGAGAGTTTTTCAGCTTGATAAAACTTGGTACAAACAAAATTGGTAGCTAGCGGACGGCAGACTTATAAACCCAAAGACCATGCTATGGTGTCGTCGCAATATTATCCTTTATCGAAAGCTCTTACACAAATGCTAGGATTCGAACCTACGACCATCGACGCTGTTTTCGAGCACGCTCTGAATGGTGCCATTATCGCTTTAAATGTGTTTTTTTTTTAACTTTATTTTTGACAACCAATCTTTTAGATTATTACTGCCATTGTCGATTAGTTAATAGTAAAAGTTCTTCTATGTTACTTTTGGCAACCAGTCATCTAGTAGACTATTGCTGCCATTGTCAAGTGAGTATCGATATTACAAGTTTCTTGATATAATTTTAATTATATTACGTAAAGAACTACCAACATTACACGATATAGAGCCAAATAACACAAAATTATAGATAATATATAAAGACCACTACATGGCATTCCAAGATCCCGCCAAAAACTTCCCGTGAAAAGAGTTCTGATAATGTTATTATTACTCTTACGTTGTTAATTTTAATCTTTAAAACAGATGTAAAATAATATCTTTATCACATATTCATTCACTACAAATCGCCTTATAAATACAAGTATCTCATTATAATAAAGGCTTAAATAATAACATTTTCATTTGTAATTTGCACGATTATCGGTTTTCAGAATATTCAAGTTATAATGGAAAAATTGAGAGCGTCATCATCTTGTTCTCAAGTTAAGACATTAAATTAATGTGGAACATTCTTAACGGTGCATAAGGTGATAATTGAATGTCATGTACGTACACTGTACGTCGGTGCTTAATAAATATTCACAATATTCCCAGTATTCTGCTTAAGGATAAAAAACATAACATTTATTTTTAAATCGACATGGTCTATTACGTTTATTATAAATTTAATGTATATTACTAGCTACACGACCCGGCTTCGCGCTGGTGTAGTAACAAGGAAAATAAGGCCAAATTTTCCCTTTATGCTATAGATCGTTGCAACGCGTTGTATTCGGGCGAAAGCGATGTACTATCGGGGAACTTTTTTTAATTTTTTATAGGCACTCGCTTAGATACAATCTCACCTGATGGTAAGTGACGACGAAGCCGATAATGGATCGCGCTTACCTGTTAAATGCCTATTCATTCTACTCTTGAACACTCCCAAGTTATATGATGACGGGAAGATAGACGCCGGGAGTGAATTTCACACCCTAGCCGTACGTATCATAAATGTGGAAGCAAATCGTTTTGTACGAATCTTGGGAATATCAACCGCATAAGCGTGGAAGCCCTCACGGCGTCTAGTCGTCCTATGATGTAATGGGGACGGTGGAATTATATCATGTAAATAAATTATATAATGATGATATTTGTCGTGACAATATTCACTCGAGTGGCTACACCTAAGTCACTTCAGTCTACGCCAATACAACACAATTCGGCGTGATGAATCTTGGCTCGCTTAATGTAGAGAAGAACATCGCGTATGCCCGTACATTACGTTTTTGGCGCGCCAACGCGACACGAATCTTCGCCCGCTAATGTAGCCCCAGTATTACAGTACCACGGTCTAATGAAATAGAATGACAACTGAACAAATGAACGTCAACTCCGTCAATATTTTGCCACTTTTTTTAAAGATTATATAAACATTTTAAAAAATCGACGTCTAAATGAGAATTGAAATTAATTATAGATTTGCAACAAAAAACAGGCGGTTACATAAGGTGGTAAGGCTCTCATTTTCTAAGTAAACATAACTTTACGAAAATAAAGATATTTATCGCAACTCGTGACATAATTTTCACTTAATTTTACACGACACCATGGGTGGGTGGTATTTCTGGGTGATATTGAATTAAATGTAGTCAGTACATTATGAGGAATAGTCATATGCCTAGTATCATCGTTTGGAAAAGTAGTGGATACACAATAGAATCAAATGATGAAACCAAAACAAAGATGTTTTTAATACTACCATTAACTTTTGAAAATGAATTCATTTTTGTTTTAAGTTCGTCATCAACTGTACTAAATATAATTGCTACATCAAGGTGAACTGCATCAATGTAACCGCGGAAATCTAAGTCATGGATTACTTTCATGAGCAAATAAATGTTCTTATTTCGATTTAATGATGTATTGTTTTGCTCTTTTTTTATTGAATCATCATTTGAAATGAGTTCACCATAAAAAATACTAAACATTAAAATATTGACATTGACTTTGGTAATATTGCTTTACTCTAATGACAACATGAAGCAAAGTGACATGAAGTGAAAGCAGTCCTGTTACCTAAACATTTTGACATTCAATAAGACCAAAGAGAATAATAATTATTTCAGTGGTTCCATAAATTTACTAAAGATAAATTATCTATCTATTAATTATTAATGTATATTATGAATTTACATATTATATTATTATAAAATTAACCTACGATTTGACCACTTCATTTCAAAGGGCATGTGAGGAATGCAACGTCAGTCATGTTAAAAATATTGAAAAGGTAATTGGAATGTAAAAAGGATGAAAGATGTTAAAACGTCTTTTTCATTTACATGTGTAGTATATATGTTGTGTAAAATTCAAGCAGTAATGTGAGTAATGTATATTTTAATTAATTTAATATACTTGTAATGCTTTTTATATTAAAAAAAATAGCTTTGTGCACTTCTCAGCTATATAAACTTTAGCGGTGCTAAGTTTCATGTTCATCTGTTCGCGCGATTCGCTTAAAAAGGTGTACAAAGTTTTAGGTTCACGTATTAATATATTCTTATTTATGTACATGATATAATTAGATAGATATGGGCTGTCTCATACTTTTACATATGTTTTTACTCCATATGAAACATCCAATGTCAATGTAATTAATTAAGAAAAAAGGGGTGTATCATAAAGACACGACAGGAGTGATAATTTTGTATTACAGAAAAAAATGTATTTTTACATTTTAATTTAAAAAAAAAATGTCACCCGGTGTTTCCAGGCGGTCACCTATCCAAGTACTGACCGCGCACGACTGCTTAACTTCAGTGATAGGACGAGAACTGGTGTCTACACTCTACCCTTACACTTTTCCTCAGACAAAACGGTTGCTGATCAGAATTTAAAAGCCCTGTCATGAGAAGTTTAACTTAAAAGATTCTGGATTCTCCATCAATTTTTATTTCTAGAAAGCAATACTGCGTTGCACACTTCTTCAACATCGTAATTTTACTCATAGAATGAGAAATAATAAAAAAAACCATATTCATAATTCGTGCATAGATTTTATTGTACATAAATTACAATATTTTATATGCCATATTCGTATAGAGTAAGAAAGAAATAATAAATCTCTGCAACCTGAAATCTAAAGTTTTTGACTCTAAGTTTTGTTCTAAAACCATTACAGAACTGAGTGTCATCAGCAGCTTTTGCGAAGCAACCATGAAGATGATGGCCTTTACATATTTCAGACTATATGCGTAGACATGTATACTATAAAAAATAAAAACCTATAGTGCACTATAGCTTTAAATATTTACAGAAAACGGCGTTCCATACCTCGAAACCGGTCGACGCGTTCGTAGATACCATTTGCAATCCAATTAATTTCCTTATTAAAACTCAGAATTTAATACCAGATATCTAGTTTAGTTTCATTTTACTATATGTTTTTATAGCTTACGATAGTCGTATTAAAGTTAAACTATGGTCTTGTATATATTTTCGTTGTATTTCGTCGATATATCAATATTGATGTCATCAGTTTATGCAATCTTATGTACCTAATTAAAATATAAAATTGTAGATATATAAAAAGTATGGTCACCCTTTTATTGTTTCCGATTTTAATATATGTTTAAAATTTATGGAATAGAGTTTATTGTCCACTTACTCTATAATGATTGGAGATTCTACAAGTTTGCACGCTACATGAAGATAAATCTACATATCCCACTGAGTGCTTCATTTCCGGGACAAGTCGCTATGTCGTTGAACATATTTTTGGGGGTAAATGGCTTTATTACCATAAAAAAATCGTTTATTATTACTTCCCTGTGTATACACTAGATGGAACACGTGACCTAAAGCAATAATGTTTCCGTTAAGCTTTAAACTATCTCAGATAGAACTGTAATTGAATGATAGATATCCAAATATTTACAATGTATGGAGATATTATTAAAAAATATATTATTCCTACTAAATGTTTATTTAAATATTACGTGGAAGTATATAAACATATTTATATTGCATTGGAATAAACTATTATTATTAACTACTAAATTGATATTTAAGACTAAAATGTTGCAAAAACTGTCAGAAACTAAAATGCTGCATAGATAGTTTTTATATATAAATACTTCATAGGTTTTTAGCGTTGGAGCACAAACTAAAAACTTTTATTTTATAATGAACTGGCTCTTATGGAACACGTGTACGGATGCTTGGCGGCGGATTTTCAACTTCAGGGTGGCAGCTATGGGATTTAAAAAAGCATTACCACTGTGCTAGGGTATTATTATGATGCTTTCATTCACCGCAAGATGAAACTCTTTGTAATGACATATACAAATTTACGTCGATCGACGAGGTAACTATATAAGCTACCACCGAGTCTTCATTGCGACGAGGATTTATAGTTATTTTCGCGTTCAACTATTTATTTTTTAGTGTAAGCAGAAGACAATTTTTTAGGTGGTAAAGCCACGCTGTAGCTATTACTGGTTTCAGCACGAATTGGTCGTCTCACCCGGGTAGTACCATTGTCTCACAGAAACACCGACGTGTTTCAGTGTGCCGTGCCGTGTGACACGAGAGTGCCGGAGGACCAACTCTCCTCTCCTTCCCTTTCTCCCCCTCCCCCCAAACACAGGATGGCAACGCACTTGCGACTACCCTGATGTTGCTAGTGTTTATGGTGATCGCTTAACATCATGTGACTCAACTGTTCGTTTGCCTCCTAGGTCATAAAAAAAAAACGGTCATATTTTGAAAGATTTAATTTTCACATTAAACTCGTGATATCAAAGCGAGGGTAGATCGTAAAAATAGAAAACGTATTGAAGGTAATTTTGCTTTGGTAACCTAATTTCTTTTAAGTTAAAATACTTGTTTCTATATGATGTGTAATGTATGTTTCTAATGATTCTATAACTATTCGTGCGATCTTTTATTGTGATACATTTTATGCTTTGCGATGCCGGCAAATGATTTATACGGTCGCATTCTTGATAATACTAAAAGTTTATCCGATTATTTAAAAAAAAGTGTGTGTACTATGTACACGCGTTAGAAGTTATACTGTCGTAACAAGTAAAAATCTTTTTTTTTAAATCTTATCATTCGCCTTATTCTACGTTTGTAGAGAAAACGACACTAACAATAGAAAAAGGGATTGAATACATTGAAAGTTTTAATACACAGAAATACAAACAACAAATTCAAGAAACAAAATGTTGACTATAGCTAACTTCAGGGTGTCGGTTTTTCGCGACGGTGTTCGCGCGCATCGTAAAAATTTACTCTCATTTTTCCCTAACGTGCCAAAAGAAGTATGTATAACTTCAATAATGCAAATAAAATTCGTAAGCCCTTTGATAAAACAATACCATTTCCACCAGAATCTAGTATTCGCTAACTATTAAATTAAATTGAATTTATGAAGAAAGAAAATATGTACTTTAGTTATTATCTATTTTACTTATACACATATTATTTTGTAAGATATAAATATGGAAAAAGCAGCATTTTAATCATTAAGTTGACATTGATCACCCTCCGTTACAGAGCATGACCGAAACATTACACTTCTCACCCGACTCTGTTCGCAGTTTCCACGTCATTAACTCCCGCTTATCGTTTCCGCACTTATACCCCGTTTTGACATTTATCTTGTTGCTTGCTGATGTCGTTTTAGCAATGTTTTTTTTTCATATTAGTAAAAGAAAGCGTTGAAATGTTTTCAAGCGTTTAATACGAGATAGAGTTATGATGTAAATGAATAGTTTGTATATATTGTTTAGTTGTATTTCTATAGCTTAAAATACTGTATTATCTATAAAAATAATATAAAGAGGTAAAGTTTGTGAGTTTGGATGTTCGGGGTAATCTCCGGTACTACTGATCCGATTTTGAAAATTCTTTCACTGTTAGAAAGGGATATTACCCCTGAGTGCTATAGATACATATTTCTGTGATATATATTTTGATAAATATATATCTTCAATAATTAATCACAATAAATTTAATTGAAATCGCCAAAAACTCTATAATATATCGTGCGCTGCTTGAGCGGGTGTCAATAAAGGAACAAAGTCTAAAGTAAAAATAATCACTACTTTTAGCTTTACAAAAAAGTCCACGACACCATATATAGTTTAACTTAGTGTCACGGTGTTTGTTTCAAATAAACTCCGAAACTACTTAACTGAACTTTATAAAATTATGCACACGTATGTAATTTGGTCCAACTTGAGATATACGGGCTGAATGTTTAGACAGTAGCAATATTTATGGAAGATACTTTGTACTCGATTCCCGTTCTAAATCAATTTTAAAAATAGGTGCTTAATATTTGGCCTAATTATCTAGAAAAATACAAAGATTATACACAACCCTCTACGAATTTATGTTAAAGCACAGTGTCAATGACCGTCTGGTGATTTCACTTTCACTTGAAAGGGAACGTGGGAACGTCAGGAACAAAACAAAAGAGTTTATTCCCGTTTTACTATCGAAAGCTATTAACTCCTGGTCGCGCATTGTAGCTTTCGATACCGGTCATTGCACCTAGGTTTATTACGATTGTGTTTATACTTTCGAAAGTCTTGGAACAAATTTTAACTTAGGTTAAAACTTAGGTTTTCTTTGTTATGTTAAATGTGACCATGAAGTGTCATATCCTAGAATACTGAGAGTGTTTAACCTTTCACCTGGTGTGAGATAGTTCTTTAGACCCGGTAGGTCTCACTGAAATCGGATTCAAGGTTTTTTTTAAAGATTTTTCGTGTTTGGAAATGCGATTGGAACCGGTAATAACTGATTTAATAATCTTAGTCAAAGTTGCACGGGTCAGCTAGTTCATGATATACTGTTTTATAATAAAAGCAATTATAATCATGTTTAACATTATAAAAGGCTTTAATATTGTTTATATTAAAGATGTTTGAATTCGCACCTGCACCTTATATTTAATTTTAAGATGCTTTTAAGTCTCATAGGACTCGAGAGCCGCGTCACGCGACTCATACGTCGAGCCCCGAGCGCGACGTTTATAATTTCGAACTACGATGAACATAAAAATGAAGGTCCATAAATTTATTAGACATATCGTCGGCCGGTTCGCCTCAGGCTTGCATTATATAAAATATGTCAAGAATCAACCATTATTATACTGGGAATAATTTACGCGGATAAATAATAATTTGTCTTTCATAATATTGAGTCTTGAAATGTTATGTAAATTTTAAGTACGAACGGCTTCAAATTAGTCTAGGAATTTTGTGTGGACAATTACTAATGTAGGTAATGAAGGCGTGGGTGTGAACAATGGGAATGTTATTTGGAGTGTTTCATAATCATTGCCATTTAGCCTCTTTAGCGTACATTGTCTTTTAGCGTTTCCTATTACAATATTAGCACATAATTTTGCCTGTCACTCAGGTGTAATTAATCATTGAATAATCAAATAATACTCTTTATTATAAGGGTTTGTAGTATCAACCCTTGATACATAAATATTTTGGGAAATAAAAAATGTATTATGATTTAAGTTTTCGTGATAGGTATATATAAAACTAAGTTTTGCCTGTGGCTTCGCTAGTATTAATGTAGAGTTCATCTATCTCCCGAGAATAACATACAATGCAACGTGTTTGCAAAATTTCATGATGATTGGTTGACTAGTTAATGCGTGAAAGAGTAACATACAGACTCGCTTTCGCAAACATATTAAAATTCGCATTTATAGTATCAGTTAGGATTAGGACTTGTAGTTGCACGCTTATCTCACTAGGTCTTAAAATGTAGCTTATACCTTCTTCTGTGACGTAAGCGATTCTAGTCTAAATTTATAGAAGCCAGTCTAAATTTTATTAGAATTTCTCCAGCCGTGTCTAAACGTGTTTGATGGACAAACATTTAAACATAAAAGACATATCTATGATGAATCTATTCTGTTTATGAATTAGTGTAATATATTATTACTTCGTCGTATTTGGGGTATACATTAAGAGGTATAATGAACTGGCTTTGTACATAATCTTATAGTATATCTACGCGATAAATAAACGCAAAAAACAGATTCTGATTTCGGTGTAGTAAAAGAGCTATATTATAAATGTAAATTTATTGCACAACTTTTACGTTAATTCCTTTTGATCGCTATTATCGATGGCCTTACGTTACAACGCGTAATTATGCCTGCCGTGATTATTATAATTTTCTTATAAACACGTCCGTGTCGACGTGCGAAATATTTTTATGGATTTATGTGTATTTTGACTGATTTATCTTGTCTAAGTGCAACATTTGGTTCTGATTTATTTTTTTATATAGATTATAGGGTTTAGCGTTTGAGTGTAATTTTACTTAACCTTAATAACGATGCGGCTTAAGTTAGTAAAAGTTGATCTTAGTGGGAAGCTCTCGGGTGTAGCTGCCGGAACACACTTACAGAATCGCCAATCTTTTTAACCACTCTGAATATAGTACGCAAGACACAAATTTAGGTACAAAAACGTATTATAGTATATGTATAACATTGAGATAACTTAAGCGTAAACAAATGCAAGTTTTACACTCCTATAGTAATATTTTAACTCTGTTTTTTATTACTCTTGAATAACGTAATAATGCGCAAGCCCGAATGTAGTTCGGTAGTCCGGTGAAGCTGTTAAGACCTTGGTAGGTCAATAGCGTAGTCAGTTCGAAAAAAAAGCGCAAGCCCGAACTTACGGCTAAATTCAGAGCGGCCAAAAAGATTAACGAGGATTGTACCGATGTATGTGTGGGGTAATAACGCGTATGCCCAAACTTACAGCTAAATTCAGAGCGGCCAAATGAGTAACGAGGATTGTACCGATGTATGTGTGGTGTAATAACGCGTATGCCCAAACTTACAACTAAATTCAGAGCGGCCAAATGAGTAACGAGGATTGTACCGATGTATGTGTGGGGTAATAACGCGCATGCCCAAACTTACAACTAAATTCAGAGCGGTCAAATGAGTAACGAGGATTGTACCGATGTATGTGTGGGGTAATAACGCGCATGCCCAAACTTACAACTAAATTCAGAGCGGCCAAATGAGTAACGAGGATTGTACCGATGTATGTGTGGGGTAATAACGCGCATGCCCAAACTTACAACTAAATTCAGAGCGGCCAAATGAGTAACGAGGATTGTACCGATGTATGTGTGGGGTAATAACGCGCATGCCCAAACTTACAACTAAATTCAGAGCGGTCAAATGAGTAACGAGGATTGTACCGATGTATGTGTGGGGTAATAACGCGCATGCCCAAACTTACAACTAAATTCAGAGCGGCCAAATGAGTAACGAGGATTGTACCGATGTATGTGTGGGGTAATAACGCGCATGCCCAAACTTACAACTAAATTCAGAGCGGCCAAATGAGTAACGAGGATTGTACCGATGTATGTGTGGGGTAATAACGCGCATGCCCAAACTTACAACTAAATTCAGAGCGGTCAAATGAGTAACGAGGATTGTACCGATGTATGTGTGGGGTAATAACGCGCATGCCCAAACTTACAACTAAATTCAGAGCGGCCAAATGAGTAACGAGGATTGTACCGATGTATGTGTGGTGTAATAACGCGCATGCCCAAACTTACAACTAAATTCAGAGCGGCCAAATGAGTAACGAGGATTGTACCGATGTATGTGTGGTGTAATAACGCGCATGCCCAAACTTACAACTAAATTCAGAGCGGTCAAATGAGTAACGAGGATTGTACCGATGTATGTGTGGTGTAATAACGCGCATGCCCAAACTTACAACTAAATTCAGAGCGGCCAAATGAGTAACGAGGATTGTACCGATGTATGTGTGGTGTAATAACGCGCATGCCCAAACTTACAACTAAATTCAGAGCGGCCAAATGAGTAACGAGGATTGTACCGATGTATGTGTGGTGTAATAACGCGCATGCCCAAACTTACAACTAAATTCAGAGCGGTCAAATGAGTAACGAGGATTGTACCGATGTATGTGTGGTGTAATAACGCGCATGCCCAAACTTACAACTAAATTCAGAGCGGTCAAATGAGTAACGAGGATTGTACCGATGTATGTGTGGGGTAATAACGCGCATGCCCAAACTTACAACTAAATTCAGAGCGGTCAAATGAGTAACGAGGATTGTACCGATGTATGTGTGGGGTAATAACGCGCATGCCCAAACTTACAACTAAATTCAGAGCGGCCAAATGAGTAACGAGGATTGTACCGATGTATGTGTGGGGTAATAACGCGCATGCCCAAACTTACAACTAAATTCAGAGCGGTCAAATGAGTAACGAGGATTGTACCGATGTATGTGTGGGGTAATAACGCGCATGCCCAAACTTACAACTAAATTCAGAGCGGCCAAATGAGTAACGAGGATTGTACCGATGTATGTGTGGGGTAATAACGCGCATGCCCAAACTTACAACTAAATTCAGAGCGGCCAAATGAGTAACGAGGATTGTACCGATGTATGTGTGGGGTAATAACGCGCATGCCCAAACTTACAACTAAATTCAGAGCGGTCAAATGAGTAACGAGGATTGTACCGATGTATGTGTGGGGTAATAACGCGCATGCCCAAACTTACAACTAAATTCAGAGCGGCCAAATGAGTAACGAGGATTGTACCGATGTATGTGTGGGGTAATAACGCGCATGCCCAAACTTACAACTAAATTCAGAGCGGCCAAATGAGTAACGAGGATTGTACCGATGTATGTGTGGGGTAATAACGCGCATGCCCAAACTTACAACTAAATTCAGAGCGGTCAAATGAGTAACGAGGATTGTACATCCTCGTTACTCATTTGACCGACACCACATTATTGCGCATACGGGTTTGAATGTTGATTTAAGTCTCCATACATCGGTACAATCCTCGTTGCGCATACGGGTTTGAATGTTGATTTAAGTCTCGCCAGTTTACTCATTATTACACCACACATACATCG
>MU158705.1:2098394-2179840 GCA_015888305.1 Antheraea pernyi
TGGGCATGCGCGTTATTACACCAAGTCTCGCCAGTTTACTCATTGCTCCTAATATGGCTACCTACAAATTTAGTTGTAAGTTTGGGCATGCGCGTTCCAGTTTACTCATTGCTCCTAATATGGCTACCTACAAACCACATTAGCTCTGAATTTAGTTGTAAGTTTGGGCATGCGCGTTTACTCATTGCTCCTAATATGGCTACCTACAAACCACATTATTGACCGCTCTGAATTTAGTTGTAATATGTGTGGTGTTATAACGCGTATGCCCAAACTTACAACTAAATTCAGAGCAGCCAAAAAGATTGACGAGGATTGTTATGAATGGATGGATGGTGAAAAATTTTCAAGTGGAAGATTGTGGTTAACCGAGTAAGTATTATTATTACATAGATTTAACCGATAATATAATATTTACCTATCACGAAAACTAAGTTGTATCGTTTGCAAATGTAAACAAAATATATAAATTGTTCTTGTTTTTATACACGAACGATTTATGGTATAATAATAGGTAGAATTTGCTATGAGATGTCAACATTATATTCTCACTTAGTATTATAAAAACGAAAGTAGATCTGTATGTCTGTTTACTATCTTTTTACTAATTAATCTTTGAATAGCTCGCATTTCACAATGACATTCGGTATAAGTTCTTTTTATCCTAGATACACTAAAAACATACACACGAAGTTGTGGAAGAGAAAGAGAAAAGATTTGATTTTTGTTTGTAATCGATAAACTCAAAAATACTTAATCGAATGAATAAAATATTTTACCTATAAAAAACTACAATAAAAGCGAATAATATAGACTATATTTATTTTTTTTAAATCTACACATAAAAAATGAGTGAAGCTGGAATTGAAGGCTAGTACCTACTATATTATAATTACCTTCATCAAACCTGATTCGTTATCGAAGTGTCACGTTTTTCACTAAAAAAAGCCACTTAATTCTACATTATAATAATTATTATTACATAGAACGTGGTTATATAATAACATACAGATTTTATAACTATGAAGTTATTTTTTACTTAGCTCTCGACGATCGTGAAAAGACCATTAAGTGGATGAACAATTATAACGTAAACATCTGCATCGGAACGTTCATGAAAATGTAGAGGCCAGTCACTCGGCTCACCAAATCAACGGTGATTCATCTAACGAAACACAAAAATTAATTATATAGTAGTCTTCACAAATCTTTCCGAAATCGTGTTTTTAATTACAGCTCCTACTTTCATGATTTATTGCAGACACACGTGTGTTCTTGATTTATTAAATCTGAAGCATCCTGAACTAAAAGTATATTATATAATTATAATGTATTATTTATTTATAAAAACATTATAATCTATATTAACTGAATACATCGTTTCTCGATTATTCTAAACGAAAAAACATTATTAGTAGAAGATTTGTGGTTCAGTGTTGTTTAGATTTAAGATACATGAAGTGCTACCATCTCTATCAAGTATCAATCTACTTACTATCAGTTTTATAATCCTTACTTATATAATATTACAATGGATGTTATTTTGTCCACCGTCTAGGCGGGCCGACACTATACTAAACGAATGTGAGTTTACCTTACTTATATTAAATCCGTACGTTCGTACGTTTGTTTGTTTTCATATCACGCCGCGCCATAACTTCTAAACCATTAATCATGTAATTTTGGATACACGTTGTCAATGGTATAGAAAAATATATAGGATACCTTTATCTACAAAACGTACTGTGCCCGAGGCATGAATCCAATCTGTCTTAACGCGAGCGAAGCCGAAAGTAAAAACCAGTATACTTATAATTGCTTCATATACATCAGTTCCTTTTTTACTATCACATTTTTATTCTTGGAAATATTTTCGCGATTACCTAACTTTCAAGAGTAAAGTTATTGTTTTCAACGAATATGCGTACATGTTTTCTAGTAAACACTATAACATCCGATTGTACGAATGTATGAATCTATTTCATATTTTATTACAATTTAGATATCAAAAAGAATATGGGCCAAGAAAGTATAAGATTTTCTATTTTCTATTATTTCTTGTTTAAAACGCGTGAAACCGAACACCTTTTGAATAACTAGCTTTAATTAAAACTACGCTGTAATTATGTCCTTTGGCCCGTTTGTACGTTAAAATAATTATACGTGATTATAGAGCAAGGGCGTCTTTAAAATCCATACTAGAGTACGCGGCCGATCAAATTATCCGGCCACTTAGAAACACGGAAACTTAATTGTTAGAGGATTTTGAATATTTGATCAAATAACACCTGAAATAAGCTTCACCGCGACATGAAATGTATCTAATAGATTGATAATTAAAGACTGTAATTGTTGAGGGAATACCTAAAGGCGTGTCTACAAGTACGTCCATATGATGTATTATTCATAATTCTAGTTAGTAAACGGAAAACATTTGCAAATTAATAGTATTCAGTTTTATACTTTTATTCCGTGTTAATTATGCATTCACGATACGCTTATGTTTATGATTTTAGGCTTTTTTTATCAGTGACTAAAACGCCATTAAGCTATAAAAGAGCTCTTGAGCTAGTTGTCAAAATTAAATCGGTGCGTGAAAGAGTAACATACAGACTCGCTTTCGCAAACATATTAAAATTCGCATTTATAGTATCAGTTAGGATTAGGACTTGTAGTTGCACGCTTATCTCACTAGGTCTTAAAATGTAGCTTATACCTTCTTCTGTGACGTAAGCGATTCTAGTCTAAATTTATAGAAGCCAGTCTAAATTTTATTAGAATTTCTCCAGCCGTGTCTAAACGTGTTTGATGGACAAACATTTAAACATAAAAGACATATCTATGATGAATCTATTCTGTTTATGAATTAGTGTAATATATTATTACTTCGTCGTATTTGGGGTATACATTAAGAGGTATAATGAACTGGCTTTGTACATAATCTTATAGTATATCTACGCGATAAATAAACGCAAAAAACAGATTCTGATTTCGGTGTAGTAAAAGAGCTATATTATAAATGTAAATTTATTGCACAACTTTTACGTTAATTCCTTTTGATCGCTATTATCGATGGCCTTACGTTACAACGCGTAATTATGCCTGCCGTGATTATTATAATTTTCTTATAAACACGTCCGTGTCGACGTGCGAAATATTTTTATGGATTTATGTGTATTTTGACTGATTTATCTTGTCTAAGTGCAACATTTGGTTCTGATTTATTTTTTTATATAGATTATAGGGTTTAGCGTTTGAGTGTAATTTTACTTAACCTTAATAACGATGCGGCTTAAGTTAGTAAAAGTTGATCTTAGTGGGAAGCTCTCGGGTGTAGCTGCCGGAACACACTTACAGAATCGCCAATCTTTTTAACCACTCTGAATATAGTACGCAAGACACAAATTTAGGTACAAAAACGTATTATAGTATATGTATAACATTGAGATAACTTAAGCGTAAACAAATGCAAGTTTTACACTCCTATAGTAATATTTTAACTCTGTTTTTTATTACTCTTGAATAACGTAATAATGCGCAAGCCCGAATGTAGTTCGGTAGTCCGGTGAAGCTGTTAAGACCTTGGTAGGTCAATAGCGTAGTCAGTTCGAAAAAAAAGCGCAAGCCCGAACTTACGGCTAAATTCAGAGCGGCCAAAAAGATTAACGAGGATTGTACCGATGTATGTGTGGGGTAATAACGCGTATGCCCAAACTTACAGCTAAATTCAGAGCGGCCAAATGAGTAACGAGGATTGTACCGATGTATGTGTGGTGTAATAACGCGTATGCCCAAACTTACAGCTAAATTCAGAGCGGCCAAATGAGTAACGAGGATTGTACCGATGTATGTGTGGTGTAATAACGCGTATGCCCAAACTTACAACTAAATTCAGAGCGGCCAAATGAGTAACGAGGATTGTACCGATGTATGTGTGGTGTAATAACGCGCATGCCCAAACTTACAACTAAATTCAGAGCGGTCAAATGAGTAACGAGGATTATACCGATGGATGTTTGGTGTAATAACGCGCATGCCCAAACTTACAACTAAATTCAGAGCGGCCAAACGAGTAACGAGGATTGTACCGATGGATGTGTGGTGTTATAACGCGTATGCCCAAACTTACAACTAAATTCAGAGCAGCCAAAAAGATTGACGAGGATTGTTATGAATGGATGGATGGTGAAAAATTTTCAAGTGGAAGATTGTGGTTAACCGAGTAAGTATTATTATTACATAGATTTAACCGATAATATAATATTTACCTATCACGAAAACTAAGTTGTATCGTTTGCAAATGTAAACAAAATATATAAATTGTTCTTGTTTTTATACACGAACGATTTATGGTATAATAATAGGTAGAATTTGCTATGAGATGTCAACATTATATTCTCACTTAGTATTATAAAAACGAAAGTAGATCTGTATGTCTGTTTACTATCTTTTTACTAATTAATCTTTGAATAGCTCGCATTTCACAATGACATTCGGTATAAGTTCTTTTTATCCTAGATACACTAAAAACATACACACGAAGTTGTGGAAGAGAAAGAGAAAAGATTTGATTTTTGTTTGTAATCGATAAACTCAAAAATACTTAATCGAATGAATAAAATATTTTACCTATAAAAAACTACAATAAAAGCGAATAATATAGACTATATTTATTTTTTTTAAATCTACACATAAAAAATGAGTGAAGCTGGAATTGAAGGCTAGTACCTACTATATTATAATTACCTTCATCAAACCTGATTCGTTATCGAAGTGTCACGTTTTTCACTAAAAAAAGCCACTTAATTCTACATTATAATAATTATTATTACATAGAACGTGGTTATATAATAACATACAGATTTTATAACTATGAAGTTATTTTTTACTTAGCTCTCGACGATCGTGAAAAGACCATTAAGTGGATGAACAATTATAACGTAAACATCTGCATCGGAACGTTCATGAAAATGTAGAGGCCAGTCACTCGGCTCACCAAATCAACGGTGATTCATCTAACGAAACACAAAAATTAATTATATAGTAGTCTTCACAAATCTTTCCGAAATCGTGTTTTTAATTACAGCTCCTACTTTCATGATTTATTGCAGACACACGTGTGTTCTTGATTTATTAAATCTGAAGCATCCTGAACTAAAAGTATATTATATAATTATAATGTATTATTTATTTATAAAAACATTATAATCTATATTAACTGAATACATCGTTTCTCGATTATTCTAAACGAAAAAACATTATTAGTAGAAGATTTGTGGTTCAGTGTTGTTTAGATTTAAGATACATGAAGTGCTACCATCTCTATCAAGTATCAATCTACTTACTATCAGTTTTATAATCCTTACTTATATAATATTACAATGGATGTTATTTTGTCCACCGTCTAGGCGGGCCGACACTATACTAAACGAATGTGAGTTTACCTTACTTATATTAAATCCGTACGTTCGTACGTTTGTTTGTTTTCATATCACGCCGCGCCATAACTTCTAAACCATTAATCATGTAATTTTGGATACACGTTGTCAATGGTATAGAAAAATATATAGGATACCTTTATCTACAAAACGTACTGTGCCCGAGGCATGAATCCAATCTGTCTTAACGCGAGCGAAGCCGAAAGTAAAAACCAGTATACTTATAATTGCTTCATATACATCAGTTCCTTTTTTACTATCACATTTTTATTCTTGGAAATATTTTCGCGATTACCTAACTTTCAAGAGTAAAGTTATTGTTTTCAACGAATATGCGTACATGTTTTCTAGTAAACACTATAACATCCGATTGTACGAATGTATGAATCTATTTCATATTTTATTACAATTTAGATATCAAAAAGAATATGGGCCAAGAAAGTATAAGATTTTCTATTTTCTATTATTTCTTGTTTAAAACGCGTGAAACCGAACACCTTTTGAATAACTAGCTTTAATTAAAACTACGCTGTAATTATGTCCTTTGGCCCGTTTGTACGTTAAAATAATTATACGTGATTATAGAGCAAGGGCGTCTTTAAAATCCATACTAGAGTACGCGGCCGATCAAATTATCCGGCCACTTAGAAACACGGAAACTTAATTGTTAGAGGATTTTGAATATTTGATCAAATAACACCTGAAATAAGCTTCACCGCGACATGAAATGTATCTAATAGATTGATAATTAAAGACTGTAATTGTTGAGGGAATACCTAAAGGCGTGTCTACAAGTACGTCCATATGATGTATTATTCATAATTCTAGTTAGTAAACGGAAAACATTTGCAAATTAATAGTATTCAGTTTTATACTTTTATTCCGTGTTAATTATGCATTCACGATACGCTTATGTTTATGATTTTAGGCTTTTTTTATCAGTGACTAAAACGCCATTAAGCTATAAAAGAGCTCTTGAGCTAGTTGTCAAAATTAAATCGGTTGAGTACCTTAAGCGCTCGCCTTAGTAGTCCGGTGAAGCTGTTAAGGCCTAACTAGGCCATTAGAGCAGAAAGTTGGAAAAAAAACATAAAAAAAATATTTTTAATAAATAAGTGAAATGAAACGACCACCTCTATACAGTAATTGTAATTAGAGATGAAAAGTAGTAGATACTTGTTAAACATTAAAAAAAGTCGTTATAGATTATAAAAAACATTGTAAATTCAGTTTTTGACCAAGAAAAGTTCGAGGACTATTTGATAAAAATACACACAAGTTTAAAGCGTAAAACTATTATGTTGATACTATAAAGAGATCGTTGAATATTTAACTTACTTCTCATACATATAACAAATCATTATGTATAGGCCAAACTTATGTCCTTTCACTATTGTTTAATTTTTCCTTCAAGAAGGAAGTGGTCGATTTACTCCCTTTCTACACCTAATCTTTCTGCATCTATACTAATATTATAAAGAGGTGTACGCAAGACACAAATTTAGGTACAAAAACGTATTATAGTATATGTATAACATTGAGATAACTTAAGCGTAAACAAATGCAAGTTTTACACTCCTATAGTAATATTTTAACTCTGTTTTTTATTACTCTTGAATAACGTAATAATGCGCAAGCCCGAATGTAGTTCGGTAGTCCGGTGAAGCTGTTAAGACCTTGGTAGGTCAATAGCGTAGTCAGTTCGAAAAAAAAGCGCAAGCCCGAACTTACGGCTAAATTCAGAGCGGCCAAAAAGATTAACGAGGATTGTACCGATGTATGTGTGGGGTAATAACGCTTCAGTGTTATATAGCTCATTTATCGTGGAAGGTTATAGGCATACCATCACGCTTAGACAAATAGGAGCGGAACACTAATGAGGAATGTTTCAAAATCGGGGTCTTTTTTCCTATTGAGAGCTTCCGCTGCGTGTTAGCGTAAAGTAACTATTCCAAGCGAACGAAGTCGAAGTCCATTTAATATTATACTGGAGGCCTAGCTGTGGAACCTTATGTAATAAACAGCGATTAATAAAGTCATTTGAATATATTAAGTTCCTTCACTTATATACTTTTCTCTCTAGTCGCGTCGTCATTATAAGTACAATAACTTTTAATAGACCGAACTAATTTTAATAAAACAAAGACCTTAATGTTAGAAGAATATCATATCTATAAATAATCAATTATCAATAAATAGAATATCGAGGATATGCTTTATGATTTTCATGAAGCGATTTTCTTAAGTTTCATCACGAACGCATTATATTAGCAGTTATGAGTGTTAAAACAAACAGACGGGCATTTCTAAGATTTAAATATATTTTATTACTTATTGTTAGACAAGCAAGATTTTTTTTTACAAAAATCTAAATAGTAGATACGTCAGATTTACAAAAAATAACAATATACGTCTTGTTTATTTACACTTAACAAAGTTAGAGAATTAATTAAAATAAAATGCTATACAATTTGTATAAGCATAAATAGGGAGGGGAACGTGATTCTTTTGTCGATAAATTCAACACCTCCAGACTCGTAGATGCAGTCTCTGCGAGAAATGTGTCACTCAAGACTTTGGTCTTGACTTAATGTGACTTTTATTGCATTCCACTTCCAGTTTCATTGTGTGAGCTTCCATTCTTTACATTGCAAACGATATGTTAGTTTGAGACCGAATACTTTTCATTTTATATACTATCCTTAGCCACGGCTCCCTTCGTCTTTGGTATTATTTGAAATTACTACTTGCTGTAATAATTAGTTGAGCTCTAACAAAATAGATATTGTGTCAGTATTCTGTGTGTTCTTATATAAATATACCAATTTTCATGGCGACTGATTAACGGTACGAGATTTGATGTTCAGCAGCGTCATCTAGCGATGAGTAATAAATGAATAACATAAAAATCTTCGTCCTTTACCTGTAATCTTCATTCATCGTTTGATGCCAGAACGCGTCATACCAAATTATGTTACTAAGGCATATGATACTGGTTTGTATTTGTCGAAATCAATCGGCCGCAATTATTGTGTATCTGCAAACTTTGAATTATGAATTTACTAGTATCTGTTCGCGGCTTCATCCGCGTTTATGCAGATCTAACATATCCGTCGTGAACAGTACTTTTTTTTTGGATGAAAGGTACCCCATGTTATGTTCTGTACTTTTGAAGAAAGCGGCCTAAAAGTATAACAAACAAACTCAAATTCGCATTTGTAATTTTAGTATGATAATTATATGTTACCAGTTGTCTAATAAATGACAGTCATTTATTGCATTATTCATATAGTTTTAGTATACGTTCGAATAGTAATACTAGTTTTATTATACAGAGTGTATTACTTCAAATTGTTTAACCATATAAATCGAAATTATAATGACAAATAAAAAACAATATTTACCAGTAGCATGTCGTGTTTTAGTCCAATCACGTATTTTATACTTCACAGGTCCGTTAACAACATGTTTTCTGTCAACTGATTGCAAAACAAACTATAGTGCATCCCCCACATCCGGACAAGGTCATATTAGCCATATGCCATGACAAGGTATGAGGGCGACGGGCGGCAATGACCGCTACCATTCATCATACCGCCGCAAATAGACCGCCGTTTTCATTTTCACAACGCCATGTTTTAAAAAAGCCACAGCCCTTCCACCCTTCGCGATAAAGCCATCATAGCAGTGTATTTGTATTTTCGACAAACGCATTGCAACGATAAAAGGGGAACATTCGGCGTTATAATGATGAGCGAATAATATATTTCTTCCGGCGTGTATTAGATAATGAACCGTAATAGGTTTAAGGATACACAATAATTTTTGGGTGTGAAATTAAATAAGTTTTTACGCGGTTTCTCATAATAATGTATATCTATATAACATTGTAAGTCGTGATGGTCGAGAAGTTTGTTCGGCGGAATATCAATCACTCAATGTACTGGTATTTTTTTCGGAATTCCCGTACATTTTACTAATTTAAATTGGTAACACTATCAGCTGACGGTAAGAGAAAATATATTTTTGTTGTGGGAGAACATAGAGAAATGTGGATTTCTCGGAATTTGAAACCGTCCGTGCGTGGTGAGTTGGCGTGATGATTATGCTCATACCTTCATTTGGGAAGAGGCCTGCGGTCCTGCAGTAAGTTTCCTACAGACCAATGCATGAGTGACATTTAAAAGCAGTATCGTTTCAACAAATTTCCGCTTTGAACCGTCGTGACATGGCAATACGTCCTTGGTCTATTTTATAATTTTACTAGGTGCTAATCAGATGAAGATTACTTTTCAAGTAGTAAGGCTAATTAAGCTTTGAGGTAGATGATACATGACTGCTCTAAAAATATGTAAAAGTAAAAATACATATATTATTGAAACCTTAGGTTAATTGAGAATTCATAACCAAATTATTATACTTATTTCTAGTATATCTGATGTATTACTAAGTTAAATAACATTATTACCAACTACGAAATTGAAAGAATTCATTTATTAATAAAACCCATGTAGAAAATTTGCTATGATATTGATATAATATATTTTAATGGTGGTAGAGCCACGCTGAAACTATTAATGGTTTCAGTATGAATGGGTCGGCTCACCCGGAGTAGTACTACCCTCTCATAGGAAATCGACGTGAAGTAAAAGTAGAAGGGAATATATGCTTCCTTCAATCTTAAACGCATTACCAGACGATTATATAATAGAACTACAAGGAAGTAATTTTAAACAAGCGAAACGTATTTTAAAAAGATATTTCATAAATGAACTACCTCGAGAACCATAAATATTAAATGTCGGCGTGTTGACGAACATACCTCTCCTCGATTAAATCGCAGTAGCGGTTTCCTGAAGAGAGTCCTATTGTATGTACATGTAATTTTTCTATTGATATAAATAAATAAATAAAAATTCTCCCATAAACATACAGGTGATAACGGATTATACGCACATAATGTTATGTGTTTACCTTTTTATAATTAATAAGACACATTCAAGTAACAATAAGGGGTTAATACATAGAACTTAAGCTATATAGTTTTTATAAGCTTTCCACGCTGGAGCTATTATTGGTTTCAGCATGAATGGGTCGGCTCACCCGGGGTAGTACTACCCTCTCATAGGAAATCGACGTGAAGTAAAAGTTCTTGCCTTGTTGCGTTTCGTTAGGTCGCTGAGAGCGCCAGGCCCACCTCCCCTCGTCTCTCCCCCCTCTCTACCTTTCCCTCAAACACAGGCTGGCAACGCACTTTCGACTCCCTTGGCGTTGTTAGTGTCTATAGACGGTGGTGATCACTTGACGTTAGGTGACCCACCTGTTCGTTTGCCTGCTATGACATAAAAATTCTATTAAAAGTGATATTGTATCCTTCGCGTAAATATATATAATACTAGCGGGCCCGGCTTACGTTTTGCGATCCTGATAATAGAAAAACCTTGACAAATTATATACCTAAACCTTCCTCATCAATCACTATATTTATTGGTGAAAACCACATGAGAATCCGTTCTGTAGTCTCTGAGTTTATCACGAACAGACAGACGGACGTGGCAACGAACTTTGTTTATAATATGTAGTGATAACCATCAGAACCGAAAGAGCGAAAGAGGGCGCAATGAGATGAAAGTGAGGGCTGAAACGAGTGCGAGCGAATTAGTTCTCGTCCACAATTAACTGGTCATGTTTCTAATTGAGACATCAAAGAATCCGTCGATGTTCAGTAGCTTGCAATCTCTCGCATCATTGCTTCGTTTAGTTACGTTATTGTTACTTATTGCTTTTGAACATATATACTTTCAATCTATTATTTAGACAACTTTCATAATAATATATAATTCAATGTATTCTTGCATTATTGTTAAAAAAAGTCAATTAAGATTTACAAATGATTTTATAACAAAAAGTTTGATTCATATTAAAAAACCTAAGTCGCAACAAACTAGTTGTAACTTACGCCCTATTGTTTCTGATATAGGTATAGAAATAAGAATTATAATGATTCTGATATCCGAGATAAAGCCACGTAGAATCGATAATTTATGTAAGAATAATTGTAGCCACCAATCATTTTATAATTATTTACCAAGGAATTAAATTTAGTTTGTATCACGAATAATACATTAAATTATCCTATTTAATATTTGTTATGGACACACAATTTAACATATATTAATTGAGATACATATTTGTATGTCTGAACGAGCTAATGCCGTGTATTAACACTTCGGTTTGATAATTTATATTTTCGTTAGATAACCCTTTTATTTAGGAGAATTAAATACTCTTGTAACTTCAAGTTACAAAAATACGGAGCGAGGAGAACCTATTAACGTATACAATTCAGGTAAACTGTAAGAAAGTATGCGAAGTAATTCGCCATAACTTCATTCTTTATAGTTATAATTTTATAGCCTCATAGTCATTTGGTCATAAATATTACATCCACTAATTAATTAGCTTTTGATACTAAAATTCTTATATGCAAGAAATAACTCAGAACACACCTTGCTAATTCGAGTAGAGTAACCTATGCCAGCGGTATAATTGTATCACTAGAATAGTTCATTGTAATTGTGCAAGGAGGTTTCTAATTTCGCAGTCTCTATATTTGAAACACACTATTTAAAATCATGAACTCTAGAATTCTGTAGACTTTATTGATTTCGCCTTTTTACCACTTTCACCACATACAGATTTATAATGCTTATAATGCTTTGCAATAATAAATATAAACGTACGTGTATACGATAATGCTATTGACTTGAAATATATGATTGAAAAAGGATATATGAAATATGAGTACAGTTCTCTTCAATCTTTTTGAGCAAACCGTAAGTTTGGGCTTAAACCTAATTATACCATATTATAATTATAATCAAGAGTTAGAACAAACCTAAAATATTGTTATATGAATCTTAAATTAGCATTTTTTTATCCTTAACATGTCTATATATTATATATTTAAACGTGTATTCCACGCAACTATATTCAGAGAAGTGAAAAAGTTTGGCGAATACTATAACGGAAAGGATAAAATTAGTTTATTGGAATAAATCTGAAAATCGAAGTACTATAGCACCCAGTAGTTTAGAAGTGGTTAACTTTTATTTGGATATGATTAGTTAAGAGAGAATTCTTTTTACTCCTGAAGTTAGTTACGATTTTAACAAATGTGTGGTTGGTTTATGCCCGGTTTCTGAGGTACTTTAATTGTAGTTTATACGTTCAATAGCGTTATCGCTTCGATAACTTGTAAAAATGCGTTTCTGAACACACAATCATACTAGTCCAGGATCCACGATCCATTTTTGCACTTGATTACTGTCAAGCTAATTTTCCGTGAGTAGCTTCGTTTCGAATAAATTTTTGAGAATCATCAAATCGACATATTTTATCCTTGCTACCACTGTTAGCTACCAAAATAGCGAGAATTTTCGCACAGGAAATTGTTGGGCGTCTCATCGAAACGAAGCTACTCACGGAAAATTATTATTGATAGTAATCAAATGCAAAAATGAACCGTGGATCCTGGACTGTACGTTAAATGTCAATAAAACTCAACGGGCCGTTTGACAGTTTATCTTATGGATAACTTTGTTGAGCCAATAACTGCTGGTAGTTTATCCGAGTATCTCAGGGACCGGGTATTAGTTTGACATAGTTTTAAGTAAACTACTTACTTCACCAGTTGTAGAACGCCAAAAATCCGTTATCAATTCTACGAACTTGCCAACTCTATCCTCGATTAAATAAATGAGTTGGCTATAAACACATAGTTTTCTTAGTCTCTACATTATGTATTAACACCGTTCGTTTACGTAATTAAATTATAATATAGATATTTTCTTGTAATGGTCATATCAGAGCGTTTGTTAAATGTCAATATAAATTGCATAGTTTTATTATGTTAATTGAGAAATTATTGGATATTAATGTATTTTAATACAAAAAGCATGTCTTGTCTATCAATGTTCATGTTTTAGTTATATTGTATACATTAATGTGCCAGCCCGCGGCGACTCGTCGACTCTGTTTGTACCGGTCGAACTACAGCAATATGAGGTCAGCTGATAAAGCCTGCGTAATTACGCCAACACTGTTTACCAGAGACGTAGTGAAGGCTTATAATAGTACATTATACTCCATAACTAAGAATACTACAGGTAGGTTTTATAGAATTTCAATTTCATTTTTGAAGTAAAACTTCTTTACGCAAGCTTGATTTGGGGAGTAAGCTAGGGAATGTGTGACGAGAGCGTTACGAAAAGTGTTATCGGGCGAGGCGAACGGAAGTTGAAAGAGAAATATAAATTAATGAAGATAGAAAAAGAGAGAGGGAGTTAGATTTCGTGAATGAAAAAATCTATAATCAATTTAAATATTTGTAGAAAATTAATATATGTAACTATATGTATATACATGCATATATTATACATACATACACATATATTTTACTTCACTCGTGTGGTCTAAAGCACGCTCGTTTTTTCATTAAGATTAGTAATGTATTAAAAAAAAAATTGTAGGTGGTAAAACCGACGTGAAGTAATAGTGATTGCATTGTTGCGTTTCGTTTGGTCAGTGAGACCGCCGCAGGCTCACCTCCCCTCCCCTTCCATTTTCCCTTCCCTTCCACCCCCCCATTGTGACTCCCCTGGTGTTGCAAGTGTCTATGGACGGTGGTGATCACTTACATCAGGTGACCCACATGTTCGTTTGCCTTCTATGATTAAAAAAAAAAACTAAAAGTCACGGTGATATGTTTTCAAATGAATATATTTTCTTGAACCCTTTAAAGATACCTGTTACTTATCATCTGGTAGTCCTTGACTTGTTATAAATACCCTAAATACAACACATTTCCTATAATAACTATGCCAAAAGGTGTACGATGTAATGTCCGTATCCGAAGTCGATATCTATGTGTACGTTCTGAAAAAAAAACGATATATATGTTACTTTTGCCTTTAGGATTAATTTAGTATTTTATAATGAACTAGCAGGAATATCAGTCGATGCCAGGTTTATATTGTATTCTTTTTTTTTCAAACTTGTTTGTTTCGCGCAGAGGTTAATTGAAATTGGCAATAAAAAGGAAGAGGTGATCACAATTTGATACAATTAATTCACTATTCGCTCCCTTGACGTGTTGCATGAGCATAATATTAAAGTCACGTAGTCCGGTGAAGCTGTAAAGACCTTGCCAGGTCAATAGCATAGTCAATTCGAAAAAAAAAAAAATTAAAGTCACCAATATTTGTTAGTCCAGATATATGTAGATACGAGTCATAGAGTCGTGGTAATTTCAAGGTCTGTTAAATGACTTAAGATTAGCGATCAGATTAGCAAAATTATCGAACGATTTGATTGCAGACTCCTTCTCCATCAAGCCCAAAATATCGAATGGACATGTACGAAGATTATTACAAAGAAATATGTGCTCTAGTCTCTTCGTGCTAAACCTGGGACAATCTAGAAGCAAGTGTTCAAAGTTTTGCACAGATATGTTATTGTTTTCTTTAATGCTTAATTTTTTTTACATGGAAATCGTTTCGGAGTGTTTATATTAGGTATTAATTTTTTTTATTTTTCCGAACAGTTTCGTGAAATGTGTATAATATTAAAATTGTCCACGATAAGATATTTCACTTCGGAGATCTATTAAAGATTAAATGTATACTTCTTCTGTTCATTAAAAAACAATGAAGTGTTCAAACAGATTTAAGGATGTCAGTTCAAATATAAATAACATTAATTTTATATAAGTCGGGGCTAACGTTGAGGAGCAGTTCTGAAAGTATGACTTCAATCATAGTTGGCATCCTTCTTATTATTTAATCGATCAGTTATTTGAGACCAATCAAGTATTAACAGTACTAATTATAAGAATATTTTACGTGTTATTTTTAGAGACACATGTGAACGGTCGAAGAATGAACAACGCTCTTTTTTCGAACTTACTAACTGCTGGTGGCCTGACGGGTCATCACAGCTTCACCAAGCTTTTAGGGCGAGCGGTTAGGACACTCAGCTGAATGGCACCAAGCTCAAGGGTGCCAGAGTGGCCGCACCTCGGCTTGTGCTGTTACCTTGGATACAAAGTGCATAGAGAACCGGGTTTCTTTTTCTATATACATTTTCTAGGCTTGTTTCGTATTGGAGGGTCAAGTGTAGTATTTGTGTTGATATATCAAATACTTTTTGACAATAGTCGGGACCTTTGTGCCGACATGTACAATGTATGGATAGTTGTGTAAAACTTTTTCGTATACCTATGTGCATAATCATTACATAGTATAAAACAAAGTAACCTACCGCGTCTGTCTGTCTGTCTGTTCGCGATAAACTCAAAGACTACTGAACGGATTTTTATGCGGTCTTCACCAGTAGATAAATTGGTTCATGAGGAAGGTTTTAATATATAATTTGTCAAGGACATTTTTATAATTAGGGCGGGATAACGTCTGCCGGGTCCGCTAGTTTATTTATAAGATTAAATATAATGTTAATACATCTATTAAAATTAATATTATATGAAAATGTAGTAATAAACTGTATTAAAGTTGAATAAAAACTACGTATGAAATACCTTTTAGAAACCCGATTATATTATAAAACTGGCTGCTTAACATGGTACAGGTACAGGTTTTATCTGAATTAAATGATATCTGAGGAAATAGATGACCATTAAAAATATAACGAACTACAGTTCTAAATAAAATTAAAACGTTATTATGATAAACATAATGAAAGTACCTACATCTGCCTTAAATAATTTAATCGAAATTAAAACAATATCGATATGTTATGTAATATTGGATCGTTTATAGTGAACCGAAAGGTGTCGGACCGATATTAATGGTCCATTATAAAGCCACATCAATAAAAGCGCATGTGGGAGTAAAAATGTTGTACAAGTAATCTATCTATTTATTGTGAACGGAGCAAAAATTACTTAAGATATTTTAGAGGATATTATAAAATAAATGCAGTGTTCCACGTATCTATTAGCATTGAAATAGATTAATACACACATCAAAAAAGTCTAAGCAACATGCGTGATATTACAAATTTTACCATTTATATAAATTAATTTCTAAGTATTTACTCAAACAAAGTGCGTAGGTAAGTAAACTTTTTTGTTATCGATGACATACTGGCTGGTTTTAAAAAAAAAATTGATTATGTTTTGTTGGTTTATCCAAGAATGGTTTAGATTCATAATTGGACCCGGTAGGTGGCGTTGCGGTTGACTTTTAGGATTTTTTTATTATCAAGGCAGAACAACGTCCGCCAGGTCCGCTAGTATACATATAAATAAGATAATATAGGACTGTTGTTGTGCGTGTATCACTTAATAGCTACTGGACAGATAACGATACATTTTTAAAAATTTTTAGACACATTGTTCTCATACTAGAATTATCAAGATAGCTTCATTTAATATAAGGTTATTAAAGTTTTAAGAAGCTGGGATTTTTTATAAGTTCAGCGATATATATTTTGTTACCGATGAGAAGTGGAGCAAGCGATGTTGTGAGATAATAAACGACGCAGACGAAGTCGCAGGTATCAACTAATCTCTAATGATATGATGATGATTGTTCTCTTAGTTTTTGTATCTAGTCGGTTAATATTATAATGGTATTAAGTTCTAGATATATTTATGTATAGTATAGTATGAATAGCAGTGGTTTATGTGTTTTTTTTTTCTTAAGCAGAGATGGTGGCGGATAATCTTAAGATTGGTCTGATGATAACCTCATACCCGTTGCTTAGCTTCTAGAATCCTGTTCACATCCTCATTGTGTCTTCTCTGCCACATGAAAAGTTCATAATCAAAGTTTTACCCAAATATTTACCTACAGAAATACAGAATAAAGCTGTCCCAAAATATTTACTGAATAGATAACATTTTTTTCTACTTATATCATATGGTGTATAAAAAGACTGTTGTAATTGCTTAACACATTCAGTATACATAATAATTACTATAATAATTACCTAACATAATGGCAATATATACAAACACTTACACTACATTAGCTTTTTGATAAAATGTTATTTTTATTTATACTGAAAGGTCGACATTAAAATTTTATTATTCAATTTTAATTCTGCTGTATGAGAAATTGTGGTAGCGGGCATATTATTATTGCAATTAGTTTTCAATAAATATATTCGTGTACCGGGCGTGCAATTAATCCTTGGAATGTAGAATATAAGAATTGCTTCAACGAATAATTAGAATATTAAGTCACTTATAGCATCAAAATGTTATTAAATTGTTCTGTGAATGCTGTGGGAAAATTGAGTTTAGGAAAAATAAATTATATAAAATTCTTTAGAATGCGTGAATGACATTTGAACGTGCAAACTACGGTAGAGTATCTTAAAGAACAGCAGTCAAGATGTCTGCAAGGGAACAATCGATCGCGAACCAACAATTTACCTAGCGGCCGCTCCTCCGGCAATTTGTGTCCGTCGCCTCCTTTAAACGCTACTGGAATGTACACCTCTGCTCCAATATCTTTAAAGTACAGTCGTCCGGACGAGTGAAATACAAGTTAATTGTGGGCAATTTTCAAAATCGATCGTGGAGCTTTTGCATTAACTGTAGCTTCCCATCTTCGCAAATTTCCGTAGTAATTTAAAGGTAAAATTCACAGTACTTGCTTACATTGTAACACGAAGGTTTAATACACGAGACACAGTCAAAATAGTTTAGGCATCCTTGACGACTATAAGAGATTCTACCGCGGTAATTTAATAAAGTGAATTATGAACTCGCAGACAGAGGCTGATACTGGCTACCATTTAATAAAGGTATCATCAGGGCATCGAGAATTTGATCTGATGGATGGTTGTGCAATAGCCTAGCGCAGTTATATCAAATTATCGATCGATCGATAGTTTCTAGATTGTATCTCAATAATCCTTGTTCGAGATATAGTACAAGATTGCACAGCGGTCGTGCGTCGAGCTACCAACTACATACCTTTGTTTATAGCTACTCATATTCGCATACAAGGCGAGGCACGGTTTTTATAATTGTCCTAAAATGGGTTCAAGTCTAATAATGGCATTGAAAAATATAGGCATGCGTCGGTCGAAACTGCACGCCAGTGACCGTCGAGACGTGGTAATTGATGACGTCGCGGGCAAGCGGTGTCCGCCCATTTTCCGTCAATTTTCGTCACTTGAGTGATGGTAGAACGTCCCGCCCATCGCGGTTCAAACCCTCCCCCGTCGCCCTCTGCACCCGCGACGCCCGAGAGCGGCACGCGCCGTGCTAAATTTAAATGGGATGAACTTGTAACGGGCGGCCGCCGCCAAGGAATGTGAGCGGCATAAGACGTTAATCATACATATGTGACAGTTACACTCGAAGACTTCGTCGAATCACTTGAAAATCTCTGAATTATTCTATTTGTCCTGTCATGTTTGTGCGTTTGTAAATTTCGTATAAAATTATAAATTTCTTTTGAAATGTTTTGGCCCGTTTAATACTTATATAAAAAATAAAATAACCAAATATCAACATAACTGACGTGACAGTAATAACTATACAGTTGACAGAAATTTCCTCTAATGCATATATCTACGTATGCCTACTTATCACCCTAAGCATGTTAAACAAAATAATGATATTTCCATTTTGCTTCAAATTTTCGTCTTAGGATTTCATAGGTATATAGTTCTTAGATATCTATATACTATTTGCTAGTACGAACATTTGTACAGTATGTTATGTATGTGATAGTGTCAATGGCTTTGCTGTTAAATGCTACTAAACTATCAGTTATGCATCATTTATTTTAGAACCATAAATATGTTAAAAAATTGTAAAATATTTAATCTATACGTGGTAACATGCCCAATTATATTGCTTTGTGCTATATCAATCGAATCAATAAGTGTAATATTTTAAAATGAACCATATTAAATAAGTGAAAAATAGAAACACACAAATACATGTAGTCCACTAGTTAGATAATCTTTGTTCTAGAAACTTACCTCACAACGTAAAATAATGAACATTTATTTACATCGAGCTTGAAAGTCTGCAAAGAAGAAACTTGATAAATACGTAAGCCCCCACAGTGTTGACCTCTCTCAGAGGAGTGCAAAGTCAGCCGCAGACAAAGAGCTACCTAATTTCCCCCGCCGTAACAATAGCCCGTGGGGATATAAATAAAATGGGTCCCACTTAATAAAACACATAAACTGAAGAGAGGTAGTGGATTGGGAGACGACCGCGTTACCATGACAACACCTAAAGGCTCAGTAGTGTTTAATGAATATTATATTAAAGTATTGAACAGTAAAACAATTTCATAGTATACCATCATTTTGTAGTTAGAATATAGTATACATATATATATATATACACGATACACAGTGTAGAAAAAACGAATGGGATATGAAAGTACAGTACATTAAATATTGACAATAACAAATTTTACTTAAACGAATCATATACTTGTTTTTAAAAGTAAGAATAACTGCATTATTGAAAAGTTTACCTATGTTGGCAACCGAAACAACTAAAAATGCTAACAGATATTTACTATATCATTCTACCAAAAGAGTATATATAAAAAGGGTTAACACATAAAATATTTTTTATAGACTTTCTTGTAGTTATCTTAATTACGTTTTTTAAACATTGTATCTATTCACTTTTATAAATTTTACTGGATATAATGAATACTGGAACTATATTAGGTGAACTTTTTATAATATCAAATATATATGTCAATATATAACGTAGCTAATTATCATCTGACGATAAATTTTATCATCTAAATAAGCGTGATGATAAAAAAAGGGCAATTAATAAAACAGGCTCTGAGTGAAGACTAGCCGATGAGTGGCGTCATGCGATGCGGAGCACACGTGTTGTTCTTTCTTACAACTATTATGCTGTCAGAAAGTAACATATTAAAAGTCAGAAAGTACATTTAAGTTACGCTATTGTAAACTTGAAATACCTCGATGTTTTGACGTTAATTTTCAAATTTTAGATTAAGATTGTACGAGTTTTTTTAATGAAAACAAATTATAAATTATGAGGCAAACATACCTTATACTAAGCGTTGCTTAGCAACCAATCACAGCAGCATATCAACATCTTCGTTTTCTATTGCCCTCTCGGTTAGCTAACACTTTTAGCTTTACAATTTGTGGTCAAGCATCTATAGCTTATGACCCAGTTTTTTAAACTTAATGTGCTACCACCTTTGGCCACATCAACATTTAATATCAGATAATTAGAATATGTTTAAATTTAAAAGGTATAAAGAGTAAAAGATTATTATCAAACATAAGCATGATAAATAATAAAAAAATCGTGATTTTTTTCTCTCACCACGTTTTCTTTTCTTTAATGTTCTTTTCCATAGCATTAACAGTCGGTCTAGCAGTCCTACGACCTGCATCGCTTTCTTTTTCCACACAGCTAATTACAGCTTTTTAATAAATTTGTCTTTCATTTCTTACTCATAGCAAGCATGAAGTCTCTTTCTAGTCGTTTATACTTTAAAACTCTTTAAGAGAAACATTCATATTTTGTAAAGTCTTACGACGAATAAAAATAATAAATACATAAAAGACCACCAAGGAATTTGCATGTTTATTTCATGTTTCTTGTCCAAAAGACATTTGATTTATGAGTGCTGAATTTATGTTATTTATCATATTATAAACGGTTACACCATAACTGATACAATCTTAATTGAATTTAATTACTGTCAACCGTTATTTTTTAATTATAAAATTCTTTAGCCGTTGATATTTTAATAAATTTCCAGACTTTTAGTCAGAAATATTTTATAATTTGGTATGATTAAAGAAATAATAAAGGTATTTAAGATTTTATGCAAAACATCTACTCGTATAAGTCGTCTTTAAGTTACTGATAAAGTTTTATAAGCATACTATTTCTGACATCGTGTTTAGAATATTGATTAGAAATTAAGAGAAGGTTTGAGAAAGTTTTCTACTTGTGCTAAGCTTTAAAAACTAATATTGTTAAGGCATTGCTAATAAATACATTTTCTTGCTTAAAAATATTACGAGTTAGTTAATTGATAATTAATATTTCTTGGTAACTACAGATAGCGTTACAACTGCATGTAAAGTCTATAAAAAAAACTTACGAGGTTAATAATAAAATGAAGCAGATAATTACAAAACATCGATTATATTAACAGTAGATACTAATTTACAGCTACTGTTGAATGGTGGAAACGGTGTCATGCGACAATTAAATTAACAATAGCGAGCTTTCATATAATTACTAGTATCGTGGCATATTTGAATAAGATCATTATATCTGTGAACGTTTGATGTCTCATGCACTTCGAATGATTTATGTGTGTATATGGAGGTACGTCATTGTGATGTGTCAGTATTGTGATCTCAATACCTAACGCTTGTTATCTTTCCTCATATCTTTTGTATATTTTAAATGTGAGATAGTCGCTGTTTGTTCAATAAGATCGCAACAACCATTATCAGGTGTAACACTTGCCATAGCAGTACGCATATGCGTGTTGCGTTTGGGATTCTAGATTAAAGTGAAGGGATTTATACAGAATTCGCTTCGAAAAACACTTCACAGGGACTCTCTTTTGATTTGTCGTATTTCGAGATTACTCATCGCATATTCAATTACTCAAAGGTATGGAAGCCGGCATGACAGTGGTGGTTACTGATGAATTCTAGATCTGTCCAATATAGCATGTTACATGTTACGTGCCACTAACTTAGGTGGTATTAACTAGTTGTTGTTTTCTTGTACACCCAGAATACCCCTGACTCTACTCCATTGAACAAATCCATCGAAAGGTTACCTGGAAGAAATTGCTAATATCAATAAGGCCGCCCATTGTACCAATAACAAAACGTGAAATGTTTTTGAAATGAATGTATATGACTGGTGTATAATATAGTTTAAATAAATAAATATATTGGTACTCGCCGTTGTTTTTAGATTGCACGAAACGATAATGATTATATGGTTACGGTGTTTAGACACTATGTCGATCGACGTTGACACTAATGACTTTGAGCTTTCGGTGAAAGAAAACATCGCGATGAAGCCATAGCATGGTGATAGGTATTTTTCTAAGCCCGCCTAGCGCGCTATCACCTATAAATATGACCCGTCAGCTACATTTAAGAGGCAGTTCTCTAAGTTTAGTGTAATATCTTAAACCACACCATCACTTAAAGTGAGATTCTGGTTAAACGCTAAATCCTATAAAGTATAAAAAATATTGTACTTACAGTAAGATACAGAGTATTCATTTTGTCGAGAAGGGGTATAGATTTATATAATCGAGTAAATAGGTTTTTTTTATATCATAGGTGGGAAACGAACAGGTGGGTCACCTGACGTTACGTGATCACGACCGTCCATAGACACTTGCAACACCAGAGGAGTTGCAAGTGCGTTGCCAGCCTGTTTTTGGGTTAAAGGGGGAAGGGAAGTGAGCCTCCGACACTCTCACTGACCGAACGAAACACAACAATGCAAGCACTGTTACTTCACGTCGGTTTACTGTGAGAGGGTGGTACTACCCCGAGTGAGCCGACCAATTCATGCTGAAATCAGTAACAGCTTCAGCGAGGCTCTACCACCTACGAGGTATCAATAAATGAATACGGGATTCAATTTCATGACACCCTTCGTTATTCAGTTATGGCAAATTATAGTAGATAATGTCTTAATGCTAAGTCCGAGCCAAATAAAACTGTGAACGTTGTCACACGTTAGACAGATGCTTGAACGTTTTTCTGCTAACTTGCAAATTGCAAAAACCACTCATTCACCACAAAGTCATTTTGTATATCCCGAAACAAATTCATCGGAGCGAATTAGTGTAACGGTTTTTTACATTGCGGATACAAGTTGCGAAAAGCCATAAAAAGTAAGTAGGTATTACTAAGTGATATGCATTAATTATGAGGAAAATATTCCCTACAATATATTACAAGGAAATTTATAGATTATTCAATATTACCGTTATATGTTGAGACAAACCATGATATCACCGGGGCCGGTTGACGCAACCATTGTAAACCGCACGGGGGCGTACCCGATCGATACAACGCGATAGTCCGTGATTTACCTACCAAATAATAAAGGTAAGCGTCCACGAATCAGACGTTCCTATCGATAATTAATTTCGTTCCACACCCTTTGTTAATTAACTTCGTGAGAATGTACTATAGTATACTAAAGTTTCATTACACTATCGATAATAAAGCGCATATGTTATTTGTATTTACACTCAATATTTTTTACATAATCTATCGTTAGGGAAAAAGCCTTTATTACTTCGACAAGTCTATACCTATAAAAGTTCACGAAGTTCAAGAGAATGTTTTATTTTTATTGTTTGTTTGAACGAACTAATGTTTTAAATACCAGTTAGACTTGGAGTATTATATTTGCGTTTCATAGCCTATGTGTTATTAAAGGCTTTAACATAAGTGAAGCAATTACAATAAAAAGCACAGATCGAAAGTTACGTTAACTATGAACGAAGTAATATTCTCCGTGAGACGTGTGGCGCAGAATGGAGTGTCGGAGCCTAGAATAGGAAAATTTAAATTCGAGTGAAACTGTGAGATAAAGTGAACTGTGAAAATGCAAGATCAATCCTTTATGCGTGTTTAATAGATTGATAGATCATTAGTCAACTTGAAACCTTGGAATAAATTAAGGATTGATGCTGAAAACAAAAAAAATTGATGTGAAGATTAAAACTACGATATGTCTAATCTGTATTGAAAAGCTAGATTTTGTAAAAAACCGGCACAATCTAAATACTAGAAATTGTGACAAACTGGTTGTCCCACGTTTTAGACTTAGTAAAACCGGTAATCGTTTTTTGGGAAATAGTGTTAGATTTTACAACAAAGTCCAAAGGGATATTACCGATTTGCCGGATTGCGAATCTAAGCGCCATGTCAAGCGGGTTTTAGTGTCAAAAGGCTATTATAGAGTGGATCAATATGTGAACGATGGTGATGTCTGGAATTGACTCATCTCTGTACATCCATTAAAAACGTTTGTGATATTTACTATCATATATAATGTATTATTATTATATATATTTGTTAAAAAGATAAACCAAATCGAGTTTCTTGCCGGTTCTTCTCGATGACTGGGTTGTTTTCCGAACCGGTAGTAGTTTTGACGTTCATGAGTGCCTTCTTAGGGCCTAAATTGAACTTTGATTTTGATTTTGTAAATTATTTTAATCTGAAATGTCTTTTAGATATTTTCCGCAAGATTAATAGTAATCTTATTTCCTAAACACTTATTTATTCATCGCTAATATCAAAACGAAGCTGGGGTACCATAAAAACATAGACTTATGATGATTGTGTAAATATCTGGTTATACTAAATTCGATAGTATGTTTTTTATTAGACTTTCAAGAGATCGGAAGTTTATGTACTATTCATAATTCAGGTACTGACTATCTTGAACTTCAAACCCACAATTTAATTTTATATCTATAAAATTACTGGCTAAATTCTTAAATTAAATAAATAATAATCTTTAATAATCTTAATTTAATATTATTAAATTCTTTACTGGCTTTTAAAATTCGTCGTAAAAACACGTCATCAGTATTGAAAGCAAAGCTCAGATATCAGTGACATAGTATTTAGAATTTGAAATAAAGTTACGAAAAAGTGCTGCGGCTGGGAGAAGTGGCGGCGTCACGCTGCCTACACACGACGGAAACGTTCCACTCATGCATTATTCAAAAGAGAAGGCAAATACAAATAAATAGGCACGAAATAAATACAAACAGGCTGAATGGAGCCACGGCTGTGGGCGGGGCCGCGCGACATAAATATCGGCCGCGCTGTCATAAGAGCGGCGGATATCTGGACAGAGCTATTTTGGATGCAACGCCTTCCAACGTGTCTCGTGGAGGAAATATCGCATTATTTTATCATTTTGATGAACAATGCAACAAATTTCATAACTACTAATTATATGATAACTCCATTACTTATAAAACTTTTATAATGTATACAAAAATAGATACTACACACTGTGTAATTACAGATGGTATAAGTGACACGCGAAATATATCGTAGAAGTATCAATACGTACATTCTGAAACTGGTATTGGAATGTACTATATTTATTGTTTTCTTCAAATTAATTAGATAATATTGACAAGAACACTGTTTTTATATACTACACTACTTACACTAGCTTGGTCACGCGTCTTCGCTCGCGTTAACGTAGACTTGACTTATCCTTGGGAAATAGTTTTTTTATTCAGATGAAAAGTAAGTATCCAATGCCCTTCTCTGTACCCTTGGCAACGTATACCTATGTAATGTTTTATTACAATCGGATGAACGGTATGACAGCGTATATAAAACGAACATACAAATTTTGATTTTCATATATATTTCTAACTTGACTGTTAAATACTAATTACTTGGTACTTACAAAATCATTTCACTACATATTATTCCACAAGTCAATTCCAAAAGTCTTCCACCTCGTTTGTCTGTCTGTCTATCTGTTCGCGATAAAAGCAAAAACTACTAAACGGATTTTCATGCTGTTTTTACTAAGAGATAGAATGATCCACGAGGAAGGGTTAGATATAGACTTTGTTAAGATTTTTTTGTAAATTCGGTGAAATATGAGGTTAATGGTTGGAAGTGTCGGAAAACGATAAACCGCCTGGGATCCTTCGTCAAAAACTCTGCCTAATTACTCCCTTAAATGAAACAATACAATTGAAATAATAAAGGATGCAGACGAAGTTGCGGTAATCAGCTTATATTATATAAACACTATAACAGCTAATAATTAATCATTTTTAAATGGTTTATTTGGTGCATCTAATCAATACAGCAACCTCATTATCTTCGAAGTTCGTAATCAATAAATAGATTGTATTTAACAATTACAATTTTATCTGTAACCATGAATTTAATATTGCAAAATAAAATAGTTTCATACTTTATGTATATAAACCAATTATTTTGCAAACTTCACCTGCTTTAATTACGATATACTCATATATGATACGTTCATTGTACGGATGTTATTATTGATAGCGATAAAAGCTTTATACACAAGCCGTAATGACTGACTCCTTATTCAACTTGGAATTTTTATGGTCAATTATTGGTTTTTTAACAAGAGCATAGACAGGTCAAGCCCATGATCAATGCTTTTAAACGGAGGTGATCGGTTACAATGTAGTCAATTGGTATAAATAAGTATATATTATAAAACATTCTGCAAACAGTTCGGTTAACGGTATAAACAAGTTCATGTTTTTGCACGTACAATACCCGGCTTTTTATTCGGTACGTCGCGTCGGGGAGAAAACTAAAATAGTTAGGGTACAGTTTTACATAGCGTTATCTTTGTCTATTCTAGTCATTTCAATGTGCGATAGAGAGAAGAACATTTTACAAAAGCAAGCAGACCTAAATTAATAGTCTCACTCTTCTTCTCGACGTACCAAATCAAGTACAGGGTACTTGTAGCACCGTTACTATCATTGTTAGGGTCACCAGGCAGTTAAGTTTGAGACCTGAATTTGTACGTATAATTATTTATACTAGTGGGCGCCCAGTGGTCGACACTCGACCATAGTTCATTGATTTTTTAATTATAATAATAGTTGTATGTTATAATATGATATTAATATAAATGTAGAATGAAAAAGGGTAATTGGAACGTAAGAGTAAAATAACACATACAATCGAGCATAGCAACCAACCTCCTTCACAACCTTTTTTGAAGTCCTTTATTGACAGATGTCAAAATGCATTTTTTATTTACATGTGTGTATATGTTGTGTAAAATTAAAGCAGTAGTGTGAGTAATGCATATTTTAATTAATTTAATGTACTTCTAATGCATTTTACATAAAATAAATAGCTTTCTGCGCTTCTCTTCCATATAAACTTTAACTATGCCAAGTTTCACGTTCATCTGTTCGCCCAATTCCGTTAAAAAGGGATACAAAGATTAGGCTTCACGTATTAATAATTTATATATACAAAAACGGTAGTTGGATCATAAGTCAATAAACTCTAACCCGATCTAAAGCGATCATTTTACAAATTTATACATCTAAGTGTTTTTAATGGAAAAATGTCTTTATGTTATCCTTTGCAATAGAACTATATCTCGTTACTAGATGGTGCTCGACAGTACTGTATTGTTATTCGTTTTTATATTTATAATGAATGCGATTGAAGTTGTAAGTAATTGCTAGTATGATCTATACTAATATTATACAGAGGTAAAGTTTGTGAGTTTGTGACGTGGTAGGGTGTAGTATCAGGATCTACTTAACCGATTATGAAAATTATTTTACCAATAAAATGCCACATTATTTGTGAGTATCATAAGCTATATATAACATGAAAAAAAAAAACATTTTTATTGGAAGTCGGATTTGCAAAGTCAGAGAAAACACGGTCGAACGAAAACGTTTCTTACGAACGCTGCCGTAACAATGAGTGAGATATATATGATTGCGTTCTAGAGAATAGATGTAGCTTGATAACGCCTACAAAAAAGTCAAAGACAGCATATGTCTCACTTTTATATTTAACTCACAAAAATTAGTTTTTTATAAATGTTTCCCGCCCAACGAATTGGGCACGGGTCAGCTAGTATAGAATATGAATGGTATGAAAACATATTATATACAGCCCAGTATACATATGATTTTAACACACATCGGTAATATGCGTCATATTTTACAAGGCTTTAGTAGGTAATATAGTCATACTTCTTAGTTCATAATATAATTCGACTGATTAATTTATTATTATTATAATGATCATGATTATTACTATTGTGGTCTTGCCAACTAATTTTCTGATATATAAAATAATCAATCAGTATAAATATAAAATTATCAACTTTATTACGATTTTATAAATTTATGTAAGTACAGGTTCAACCTTCTTTGTCTGTTTATATTTTATCATACCTAACGCAATATTAATCTTGTGGGCATGCGTGCCCGTACTGGCCGACTTCGAGACGTGCGCAACAGTTCTCGTCTCGCTGTCTCGTCCACTCTTCACATCAAATTACGTGCAATTTATTGCTCAAGGGCCATAATAAATTATCACAAAGTAATTTACAAACAATTATTTCATCAAAAATTTAATCGACATAACAAATTACGAAAGTTTATCCCGTAAAAAATCTACGTAAATCATGGTGCTATTAATTGATTCTGTAAGTTTTTTTTTAATAAAATTAGTAACGACATGTGGAGAATATTTAAATTCTAGAGTTAATCATAAATTGCATAAATCTACCTGTACTGTATCTTATAGCTTATGATTTGCTAAAATGAAATCGTATACTGTAGTCCGATGAAGCTTGCTAGGTCAATAGCGTAGTCAGTTCGAAAAAAAAACTCTTATTTTACCACTTTAAGCCCTAACATGTAGATAAATCATTAAAAAAAACATGTCATATTGTGTAGTAGTAATATTCACGTGATACGTCACTTGTAATATAGCTCTATTTGATCATTCAAGCTATAAACTTAATACTAAATATACAGTTATGACTACGCTCAATGCGACCTTTTTTACTTGATCTGCTTAGGTTTGTCTGCCACTTTATCAATATTTCACTGTACCAATACGAACAAAGTTCTATGTATAAAAAAGGGTAAATAATCGAAGTCTCATAAATGTAGATGGACGTAATTTGTTATTGAGTTTTATACAGGTCATATAGTCCCAGTTTTATACATTTTATCATCCTCTATAAAGAAAGAGGTCTGCCGTTGTGTTAATGATTCTATTTATCGAAGAATACTTATTTATCCATTACGTAGTTTAATATATTATATCTCTTAGTAGGTTTTCCGTATCGTGAAGGGAGCTATTCTCATAGTATTACTTTGTTTTTAGTAAACTTCTGTAATATGAACTTCTCACTAAATACTGAATTCTATTTATATAATAAACCTACCTAAATCTATTTAGCGTTTTAGTAAATTTATACTGTAATATAAATTTCTCACTAAATACTGAATTCTATTTATACAATAAACCTACCCAAATCTATTTAGCGTTTTAGTAAATTTATACTATAATATAAACTTCTCAATAAATACTGAATTCTATTTATATAATAAACCTACCTAAATCTATTTAGCGTTTTAGTAAATTTATACTGTAATATAAACTTCTCATTAAATACTATATTTAATTTATATAATAATCTTAATCTCTATACCTCACTAAGATCTACCATACACGTTAGATGACCTGTTCGACCCCACCGTTTTAATCCTCAGGGTTAATCACATAATGACAGCAATTTACTTTTAAATTTTAGCACGAAAATCTCATCAAGCCCTGGAATAATATTGTCCTTTAAACACGAAGACCTTTGCGGACGGGATCGCTCGAATAAAAGGCGGTGTTATTATGTTGGTAAAACAAAATTCCCCATAATGGCCTCATTATATGGCGAAAATTGCCCGAGAGCTTTTTTGTGAGGTTATATAAATGTATTTGTAATAGCTTTTAGAAATATTGCGAAGAAGCGGGTCAAGCAAGAATGGGGCGATGGGTCTGATCATCCAAAATTTAATTTATTTTCTTCTTTAGTGAAATATAAGAATACAAAAATGTGTCCGCAGAGGCGTGGGAAACGGTCCTGTCGCCGGCGGCCTCTATTACGTCATTATTTCCAATATTAAATTCCCTATTAAATTGAACATTAATAGAGAATCGATACGCTCGTGTGTCCGTACTATCCGTAGATGAATATAATAAAACATTATAAGGGTGGGCGTTGAATTAACTTAGAGGTTTAATTAATGTTTTCAAATTAACAAACTTGTAATGCTGTCGAATATACATACGTTTTAGAATGAAACTAATTAAATTGTGTAATTATACACAAATGGATGAAAGTATAATTATTCGTTCTTACAAAATTAATGTACTGCTTTTGCACAACTGAAATGCATAAAGTTTTAAAATAAAGTTGGCAAATTCTATAATTACAAAATAATATTAAAATCAATAGATACTTTCAAGAATGTTATTTGTTATAAATCTAAGTACTAAAATAGGCATTGTATCTGTTGCTTCCATTTGTAAAAGTGTTATAAATATATCATCTTTACCTAATATTTTAACTATGAATGTGAGTTCGTGTGTTTGTTTGTTACGCTTTCACGCCTTGACCACTCAACCGATCATCATGAAATTTCTAATACTCGTATCAGAGGTATAGAAAATGTTTTTTTTAAATATTTTTTTTATAGTAGCACGGCAAAATGACTGTACTGTGCTTACCATTAGGCACAGTGCACTGCACGCCGGCCGCTGCTGTCATGCCGGCCTGCGAAAAGCCGGATATGCACAGGCTGATCCCGAAACGCGACCCGCAAAAGCAAATCACTATGACGGGCTTTTTCGCCATATACATGGTGGTTGCGACCCAGTCAGGCTGTAAAACCCTACCACCCCGCTGTCGCCATTGCCTCGTTCGTTATTCAGCAGGGTGTACCATGTGCAGGTGAGGTTGGCTTGAGTGTCTCAAGTCTTAGATGTTATTTGACACCCCTTACACCCTACCTTTCATATATTGTTCCCGAGCCATACTTGAAATCTATACTAACACGAACAAAGTAAAAGCTATAAAGGAATCTAACTTTTCCATAAGACTAGAACGGTGTTATTACAAAAAAGTAAAATACGTATTAAATGAAAAAACTTTAAAAAGGTTTCGAATTAAATGCACCGCGCTCGCCCGAGGCAAGTTCGCGTTATCCTTTTTCGCAAGTCTAACCCAACGTAACTTTGGATACAAAAGAGCAAAATGGCGAACATTCAGCGACCGCGGTGCAATTAATTCGAAACCTTTTAAAGCAAGTATTCAATACGTGTTTAACTTTTTTCTAATAACACCGGAAAAGTTTTATTTAAATACTAGAGGTCCCGGCGGACGTTGTCCTGCTTTGATAAAAAAAAATCCTAAAAGTCAACCGCAGCGCCACCCACCGGGTCCAATTGTGAATTTAAACCATTCTCAGATCCACTGGAACAGGAGTTCAGTGACATACACACGCACAGAAGAAATATATACGAGTATATAAAGATAAATCAACTATCAGTTAATCTTATTTTATATCGTGTAAGGCACCGTGGTCTTTGTAACAATGAATTCAGGTATTTTTTAGTATCTGGTTATATTAGAATGCAAACACACCACATAATAGCTGCAACATACAGCTTCACATTATAAGCTATTAATCATATCGTAAATTGGTTAGGTACCGTAAATAAAACCGTGTTCCCCAATAAAAATAACCGATCAATAATTACCCGCTGCCGTTAAACGGCTCTTGTCAATTGATCCTAATAAAGTCTGTGAATGTTAATGAATCGCTTTTCGGTGTGTTGCGTTGTGAGATGTGTCATAAAACGGGCCACTGGTTCGGGTGTCGCGGCCGGTGCGCCCCGGGGGGCCGAGGGGGAGGCCTAATTGATTTGTGCCCCAGGCCACAATCAAAACAGATCGTATTTTATAAGACGTACACGCGGTAAAGAGGGAGAGGGTGCGTCGATGTGGACGCTAACGTTTTTAATTTGCCACTCTTGTGAAGTTGCAGTTCGATTCTAGATAAAATATTTTTTAGTATTTTAAAAATAATTAAGCTTGTATCTTTTAAGATGAGTATATAAGTAAATAATTAATGATCACAGACAACCAAATTTTTTAAAATGTTTTAACGTATTTTTGTTACAAAAATTTTCTTTATCACATTTTTTTTCTTTTGTTTTATGTCATAGCAGGCAAACGAACATGAGGGTCCCGTAATGTTAAGTGATCACCACCGTCCATGGACACTAATAATAGAGGAGTCGAAAGTGCTATGCCAGCCTGTGTTGGGGGAAAGAGGGAGAGGAGGAGGGACGGTGGTCCGGTTACTTCACGTCAGTTTTCTATGAGAGGGTGGTACTACACCGGGCGAGCCGACCCATTCATGCTGAAACTAGTAACAGCTACAACGTGGCTCTACCACCTACATTTCTTTTTCATTTTGAATAAAATCTAATTTTAATTACTGTAATATTTTTCAGAAATATTTGTTAATAGTGATTATTACACACTTCATTTCTAGTTTTAATTCAATTATCAAATATATAATACGCATATTTAAATTTTGTTCGTTTTATTATTAATTTAATTTGTTATTTTATCTTTTTATACGTTATCAAGAAACAATAGCAGATATATATTTTAAATTAGTAATATAAAAAGTGAAGCTACTTCACGGCTTTTCACGAGTGTGGCAAATTGTAATGTGCTCACTGATCAAACACAAGAAAATCAAATGATCATTTGATAAATAATCCCGGGCGGTGCACACTGCGTTGCGTCGTACTACACCACCCCATTCAGTATCGTGGATCTCATAATGCGGTCAACTGGCATACTTTACCCTCGACAACCCCGGCAACCCTCGCCGATGTGAACGATCCTGTCACAAAAAATTATCACTTTAGTTTTTAACGCTCTGCAACTACGAGTTACAGTTCTAGTTTTAATGCTAATAGGTTGAAAAATATCTACATTTTTTCCATTTGAAATCAGGATTGAAGGATGATATTATATATATATTATATCTGTAAGTCTGTTTGTCTGCGATAAACTCAAAAAGTACCGAACGGATTTCCATGCGGTTTTCACCAGTAGGTAAAGCGATACATGAGGAAGGTTTAGGTATATAATTTGTCAAGGTTTTTTAATATCAGGGCGGGACAACGTCCGCCGGGCCCGCTAGTTAATAATAATAAAATTCATTGTAGAATTTATACTAGTAAAATATTTGATTTTTAGTTCTTTATTATTGGTTATTGTAGCAACATTTATTGTACCTTATTATTAATACAATATTATATAAAGATAACGATAACAATCTTTTAGCAGTCGTCGGTGTCATACCGAGCTGCAAACCTTTAATAGTTGACTGATTCCGAAACGCTACAAACAAAAAGACTGTGACGTATTTATCACAAATCAAATTTTAAGCTGAAATTATATATTTTATGGTTTTCGTATAAACATAGAGTAACAATTGATGTTGAAAGCCTTGTTCTTAATTAAAATAAATTTATAGAATTGTTGAAAATATCATTATAAAATTCTGACAAGCGAAAACCTTAATTCAAACGATTAAGACTCTTTTTGGGCGTTATTTGAGCAAATATTTCACGGTCCTGTGTATAGAAACAGAACGAATGGTTTCATGAACATTCAATAGACAGACTATGCCTGCGGCTCCACATACGTGTATATGCAGACATTATTTTATTCCATAAAAATTGATTTCAAAGGTTATTGCTAATAATTTTAAGAAAATATTAATTTTCGAATTGTAAGGATACAAATAATGGTTAGTTACTTTGGATTTTAAAAAGTATTTTTCAGAATTCTTAAAAGCCTTCCATTTTTGGAACCATGTCAGTATACTTCCTGTATACTAAATTTCATAAAAATCGGTCAGATCTAATTTGAGCCCTGATAAGTAAACAGACAAAGAAACGTACTTTTATCGCCATATTCGTGATTTGCAAGCACTCTTCATTATTGAAATCTACCAAAATATTTCGAAAAATAAAGTGTTCAGGTAAATACAGATTAATTAATATAGTTTGTTAATTTCAAACATATTCAACTTAATTTAATATTATTGTTTCACAATTATAAACTGCCATCATGTAATTGTGATCTTTACAAATTAAAATAACAGATAATAAAACTGTTGTAGAATTAAAAAAAAGTAGCACTTAGCATAGAATATTTTGAAAGCGTTTTCGAACCACGTCTATAAGAGCATCCTATTTAATACATTCGGAAGATAAATACACTAGCCGTTACAATAAATCACTGTGCGCTTGATTCGAGTCGACAGGACGGGACGGGAGGACAACTACTCTCGTTTGGTATAAATCTAACCGAAACTGCAATGCGGCACATGCTTTCCGAAATATTGGTGATTTCATTCAGAAACATAGATGGATGGATATAGACTAAAGACATTTTTTTATTACTCATTACTTTTATTCTTCATAAAATCTAGAAATATAACTAGACTTCTAACATCGTAAGCAGAACACATTAAGTTTTGATCTCATAGAGTTTGACCTTCATTTCTTAGCGATACAGTCGCATCTTGCCCAAAAGACAAAAAAAGCATCCAACTAATATAGGGATGAAAAGTTTAACAAACAGTTTGTTGATGAAAGGACAACAAGGATTTGTGTTTGTTTTGGCAAAGAATATATACCTAGAGAAATAATAAAACCAAACAAGATAAAAACAACATCTATACGGTGTAGGTAATAAACTTGCCAATGCAAAATTGCAAAAATTCAATTCCTAAATATGGTACAATTCATATTACCAAACTAAATAAACATATAGACACTTACGCGTAGCTTTAGCGAAACTTTAAATCTTCCAATAACTAGGATCCAAAAAGGATAGATAACAAACAAAATATACTGATTTTGTAAAAACCGGCCTCAAATAAAAACTCAAAAACAAGCTTCTGACTGAACTCTTTTAATGGGCATGTATGAAAGGAACTATAACATCGCAGTAGAGGTTGATATTTTGACACCAAGACCGGACATATTTTTATACTCAAGAGAACTTAAACAGACATTATTGATAGAGTTTATTGTAATAAATATTTAAGTTAAGTTTGCAGCAAATAGAACGCCTCCCAGCTAAATAGAGATTTGATCCAAATAAGACAGCCGATAGTCAAAGGTCACGTATGTCCGATCGAGCAGACGTTAACACTGGAATAGATTTATGTCTAACAATGGATCCAGGAATGCTAGTGTTGTTGTTTATAGCAAATACATTTATGACCTCCGTATATGCTGATGTGCTGATGCAATAACTGTTCGAACCACGCAAGAGATAAAGTATGCGTATTCACCCACGCTTTTAAAACATTGTATGCAAATCGCAGGTCGCAGGTCGCCTTTGGCATCGAGAGCTTCGAACGCTGATACTTTTTTTTACTTTTATTAGCTTATTATATCAGAATATAAAAAATATAAATCTTTTGTTATATAGAAGGATACATACTTAAACCTTATTTCAACATTTTTTGGTTTTATTTTAAATATAGTTGTGCAAAAATATACACAAAGTTGTAATTGTATTAAAAAGAAATAAAATAACTAAAAATATGATTATATTTTGGAATCGATCGAATGACGCGTATAAATAGCTTTTTTGTCTTAATTATCACAGCCCTAGTAGTCCGGTGAAGCTGTTAAGACCTTGCAAGGTAAATAGCGTAGTCATTTTGAGAAAAAAGAAAGTCACAGCCTTTTGACTGCATTATTTTATTTAATGATATAAATTTAAATTCATATGAAAATCGCGATATCATCTCCATAGATAACACAATTGTTAGAACATATCAATGAAGTTTACTCTAATTAAATTAAATTATATAGAGATGCACCTATAGATTATGATCTTTGGCACTGTTATTCAGTTGAAGTTAAATGGAATATTTATTGAAAAGTATCTGTGTAAACAAAAATGTTTAGCTTTGATTTTGTATTTTATTTAACATATAGGAGAGCACGTATCATGTTATATGTGCCCGTAAAAACTCATAAGTGATGCATGTTTAGCGCAAAGAGCATGAATGGTCAAACATTCCGCCTCGTCATGACGGGAATCCCATTGTGTCTCGGAACCACGACAACGATACAGTGCCACGACACGACACGGCGTTAATTGTGAATGAACGAGGGTCAAAGATCGACGATCGACGAGTAATAGAACCGATTCTTATTCCATTGAATAAATTTAGATTTAACATTTAACGAGGTTTAAATATATTTTTGATAAAATTATAACAGTAAAAATAAAGTATCACTACCCAAACATATATTTACATGAATAAAATTATAGAGGACTACCGTTATGCATCCATTATGCAAAAACTGATGTACAGTTTTCGATCAAAGTTCTTTAGTTTTACTTCTTAGACACATCGTCCTTGGAAAAAATAACAGCATACTCTAATTTGTAAATAGTAATTTAACATTTAGAGCAACTACGATTTTTAAGCACCACGCGTTCAGCGACGTATGAAGTGGGGTAAGCAGAATGATGTCTATGCGAAGTAAACGGATAACATTGTTTACTAAGAAACGTTGTAAGCAAAGTACATTTTTTTTTTAATATTAATAATAATATTCTTTAATATTTTTTTTTTGTTTTTTCCTCCGTACATAAAATATTTTATTAAGATAATAAACAATGCGGATGAAGTTACGAGTACCAGTTAGTTGTTAATAAATACCACTGTATTTATAAATACAATTAGGTAAAGTAAAAATTGCAAAGGTGTAAATAATTCAACACAATTCGAGCCAAACTGGAGGCTGAAAGTGATTTCCTTCATATAAAAAAGTTGTGCTGTTTTGCAAGAGCACACTTATAGTAGAAATAAATAAAATAGGCTTTAAAATAGCAAATTCAGATTATAAAACAATCATAACGAGGCCCTAGTGCTACGTCTGTATACGTACCAAATTCCAATACTTACTAAAGTCTTTCTACGAGTAGGTCTGTCGAGAAAGGTAGACAATTTGGTTTACTTTGTGAGTGATACCAAGACCTGAATTAGCTTAATTATGTATAATTTGAATTTGCTTGCATTACGTACTTAGGAAACCGCAATATTTATAAAATCCGTAGTTAAAAGAATAAAGCCGATCCGAATAAAAGGGATGAAGGTCACGATTCCATATTTGATCACGTCATCTGAACTATAGGGAAGATAAATGAAGTTACCGATCTGACCCTATCGTAGCTCTTGGTATTACAGGACAAACGAATAATTCTACTTAGATTTGTTTTCTCTCTCGGCGGTTCAATTTGATGACCTACCTAACATGAACAAGATAGAGCGTAATCATTTTCGCGAACCGATATTAAAATAAAACAATATATTAACTACAACCACGCAAAGTTCGTTATTTTTTGTTGTTCAGACAATTATCCCCAACAGAGCGTCATTATCTTTGTATACTGGCTGGACATAGACCTTTCCACAAGGTTACTGGTGTCGAGTCGCATTGAAATAAGAACCAGGTTTGTATATACAACTGTTTTAACTGCTTTAAGGCAGCTGTAGTGTTGTTTGTTGAGAACAGTTATTACCACATGTTGTCTTAAGTTATGTTTGATATAATTTAACTGATAATATATAAAGAAAAAGTAATTAAGCTCTATGGTGAAATCACATTTGCTATTGAGAGCAATAATTTGGAGAGCAAGCAAATTAAAATGTTAGTGATGTTATTTTTAATTTTATTTTTGGCAACCAATCATCCAGATTATTATTTGCGATAATTTCAATGTTCGAACAAGATGAAGGTCCCCTTGTTAGAACTTTCCATTTTCCAGGGACTTTTTGTGGCACCTCAGAATTCATACTCTGTGGTATAATTTTCATCCACTTCATTTATACACAATAACAGAACTAACCGAAAATTACGTAAAATACCACCAATATTACACAATAACACAAGATTATGAATAAAATTTCAAATCCAACACATGACATTTTAAATCCCGCCAAAAACTCCATTGAAAGAAAGAAAGAAAATACATTTATTTGAAACACACATCAATTAATATTAAACACGTACAAACTACAAACATACATAGGTATACTATAGACAATGAAGGATAGAAGTAAAAATCGTCGGTTTAATGTATGTGTGTGGGCCATGTGGTAAATAGGTCCCGAGTCAGCATATGTGCTGAAGGTGAAAGTCCTTGGTGATGTTGTTTTTATATTTAACTCTTTCGAGACTTTTGGTACACCGTATATATCAGTAAAGGTTTTAGCAGAGTAAATTCTTTTAATCAGGTTTCATTCTGTTCATATCGACACCACGTAGTCCTAGGAGAACATTAACAAGTTCGGCGATTACACCAACTCCTACCGCGATTCGGTTCCATCGTATTTGCTCAGTTTAAAATAGTCCAAATTTTTATCTCATCAAAATAACAAATAGTCTTGAAAAGGGTAAGTGACGAATATCTAAGAGATGTGCATTTCTATTGACTTTAAATAATTATTGAACAGATTTTAGCAAGGTTTTCCGGTACAGAACTTTACGATTTTTCATAGGATTCAAACAAGAATCATAATCGGTTAAACCTTTATAGGTATTAGGTAATAGACGCAAATTAAAAAATAAAATAAGGGACACAACTAATCCAGAGGAAATGCGTAGGTCTCATGAAACAATAGCAGAACCATTTTCAGGAGAACGCAGCTACGAGCATAAGCGGGTTTCAATAAAATTATCACACGTACCCTTGCTAATATTATAAATTGTAATAATATAATAAATACGAGTGTGACTTTGTTTGTTCCGCTTCCACGCTTTAGTTAATTAATCGTTCATCATGAAATTTTGCATACACACCGCACAGATTAACTTTTATCCAGATACAAAGTATTGTTCCCGATGTATATGTCAAATCTACATTTAAACAGGTGAGGCTAATCATTTTATAAAACTTCAGATATCATATCAAACGTACGCTGAAATATTAATCAACTCTGTAATAAATAAAAAATGCTTTATTAACATCGGATCAACTCGTTCCACGTTCCCGATCTAAATTATTTAAATGAGATACTCAATTACGAGTCACTGCACCTCGATTCCGCCCGTAGATAGAGCCCTCATGTAATTAACATTAAAAACTTTTTTCTTCAATGGTCCGTCTTACTAGAGAGAAGTTTTCGTCATGTCAACGTTTACTTTCGAATAGGGGACCTTTTATTAATATTATTTATTAATGATAGCTATAAAATTAACGCTAAAAGTCCGTTTCCTTGTGGTCGGTATGAATTAATAGTCATTTATAAGTTTTAACTAGTTCAACGTTTCTTTTGTTTTGTAAATGAAAAGACAATTTTGCATTTAATACGCTAAACTTTTTGTCTTACATAATCCTTAGCTTTACTTGAGTTTACTGATATAAATTATTAGTAACTTAAGTTAACATTTTGCATTATCACTATCACTACATATACTATCATTACATAGTTAAAAAAAACTTGAGAGGTGTCAAGGGACACCCGGATGGAACGAAGTTCCTTTCGATTAATTAGTGAAGGAATTGTAATATTTTTTTTAAGTTATAATAATATTTTTTATTATTATTATTATTTACAAAAAACCTGTATACACTCAACAAAAATAATCGTCGCGACACCACACTGTTCAATGCGAAATAGAAATGAAAATATCTGGCTTGCTTTCTATAAGAGAGAGAGAGAGAGACAGGCAGAGAAACATGCGCATGCCGCACAGCTTACAATAGTTTACTATAGCAAAAAGTGTCGTTACAACTTTTCGTAAGAATTTTTTCCGTCTAGCCCCCTTTCACAACGCGCGATAAGGAACTTCGTTCCAAAAAAAGTTCCCTGCCACGTCTGTCTGTCTGTCTGTCTGTCTGTTCGCGATAAACTCAAAAACTACTGAACAGATATTCATTCGGGTTTCACTAGTACGTAAAGTGATCATGATGAAGGTTTAGGTGTATCGTTTATCAAGATTTTCTGTAAATTGTTTGAAATATAATGGTAAGTGTTGGAGGGTCAAAAAAGTCAAGTCGCGTGAAAACTTCCTTTGCAAACACTGCCTAAATCCTTTGAGATATAACAAAATAATTGAGATAATAAACGACGCAGATGAAGTCACCGGTATCAGCTAGTATCTTCATAAAAATACGAATTTTATAGATAGCCTATGGAACATTTTGATTAACTAAACATTGTTGATAACATACTATTTTAATTATTATAGTCCAAATTGTTCAAGGAATATTTGGTAATTTATCTGATAACGTAGTTGTGAATATAATAAGAAGTAACGCAGTTACAATACATAAGATGTAGATCCTGAAATTGTAAAGCATAAGGGCTAGTTTGTTTGATTGTGCTTATCTCTGGAACTACCAAATAAATATTAACAATTACTTTTGCATTTTATACTAAACCAGTTTATGCTCGCTGCTTCACTCGTTTTAATGTAGATTTAGTCTATCTTTCCGCAATTACATATTATTTCTGGGTAAACAATACTTTGTTTCTGTGTCCCTGACAATGTGTAACCAAAATTTCACGATAATTGTTGTAGTAGTTAAAATGTGAAAGCGGAACAAACAAATTCACATTTATAATATTAGTTAGGATTGATTGGGGAATATTTATAGTCTATCTATCATCATGCTATCACTCTTGGGAGTGGAATAGTTATCATGCGTAGTGTAGATTAAAAAGTACGGTAAATAAGAACAAAGAAATAGTGTAGTATTAGATTTACATAATAATAAAATATTTATTCCTCATAATATATCTAATCTTATTAGTGTACACTAATAATTAACAGATAAATACAAAAAGACAATAAAGCATACCCTGTGTCGTACAGACACACGATAGAAGTGAAACTTTTGTAATAGAGGGAAACGATTTAATTAAAAAAACAACAAAAAGCAAACGTCACGCGGTGTTCCCAAACGGTCACCCATCCAAGTACTAATCGCGCCCGACGTTGTTTTACTTCGGTGATCAGTCGAGAAGCGGTATTTTCAACACTCTACCTGATATAATGTTCTACCCCACTACTTCTCGTCACACAAAAAAGTTACCAGAATTTCAAGTTTCACTTCGGAAAATGATAAGCAAAGTTCAAAAATAAATCAATGGTTTATACATTACTTGAAAATATTCATATGAAAGTCAATAATATAATTCGATAAACAAACGGGTTGCAGGCGGCAACAGTGGGTTAATCCTCAATAAGCAAGATAGAACAATACACTGCAGAGTCAGGACGCGTCCAGAAATTTACTGTCCATAATTACAGGGTTGCGTCCGTTAATTGCAGGCGGGCGCTCGTCCCGCGGTACGTCGCTTGCTTTTTTTGACTAAATAAAAATTGACTAATATTCATAATAAATAATGAACTCTCCGTTCTCAGGACTTTCGAGGGAACACGTATTAGATTTCTGGCCGATTAATATATTTTGAGGGTTAATCGAATCGGGGATCTGGTAATACGCCTGGTTAGTGTAAGTTTCTTATAGATTTTTATAATATAATAAAAATTGTAATAACTTATAAAATATGGTTATGTATATAGGATAAATTGTAGGTCAAAAATTAATTACAGAAAAGTACACTCTAAAACTACAAAAATGAAATGGTTATAATGTAAACAATGCTCTTAGAGGAAAGACAATATATGATTACAAGATATGATTACAACTATTAAAAGATATGATTATCATAAAATCCAGAAAATATATCGTTCCCAAAAGATTAGTAAATCGATATTAAAGCAAGCGAAGCAGCGGGCAACAGATAGTTATCATATAAAGAAATCCTGTGCAATCAATTTAATCCGCGTATTGTTTTAACACAAGCGAAGCAACGTGCAAAATCTATACTAATATTATAAAGAGGTAAAGTTTGTGAATTTGTGACGTTATGAGTTTGTGGCTTTTTTTTCGAACTGACTACGCTATTGACCAAGCAAGGTCTTAACAGCTTCACCGGACTACTAAGGCGAGCGCTTAATGCACTCAGCCGATTTTATTTTGACAACTAGCTCAAGGGTTCGTGGCACACCTCGGCTTTGGCTGTTGCCTGATACATGCAATTCGCGACCTATGTGAGCTAACCTAAGCTAAAATAACTATTCATACATATATGAGTTGTTGAAACATATATGTGTACCAAGCATACATACCTCAACAACCCTTGTATATATTTCTGAGAGGTGATATGTGTAATGTTGTCGCAGTGATGTAAGATTTATTGTCACTGTATCGCGCGAGCAGCGTACTCAAGGGCTCCACGCCGAGGGAACGGACCTAGGCTTGAGCTGCTGCCGAGGGGGGCCTAGTCTGGTGTGCGGGAGCGAAATTTACCCCCAGACCACGGCGGCGTGATCTGTGGTTACGCGGGCACGTGAGCACGCTCTGTTTAGAGAGACAGGCCGGTACTGATCGTTCACTGCCGTTATTTCATCGGGAGGGTCGGTAAAAATATGTCGCGGACGTCTTTTACAACGCGCAGCGTTTGGTACGGGTTCGTATTTTGCGGCGGATACCACTAACGGATTGGGCTTTACCTCTTTATAATATTAGTATAGATTAGTATTATATAAAAACAGACTGGAACATACAGACTTCCTGTAAATCGTTATACATTGAGAGCCTATACGTTTTTGTCCATTGTTTATGTAATTTTCATTGAGTTCATTTATCGAGAAAGGCTATATAATATCACGATAAGATGAAGAATATTTCAAAATCGGATTTTTTTCCTTTTGAGTGCCTCAGCTGCGTGTAAGTTCGTTAAGTGAATGTTTATTGGTCATATTATCATTTTGGTGGCAGAGCCACGCTGAAGCTATTACTGGTTTCAGCATGAATGGGTCGGTTCGCCCGGGGTAGTACCACCCTCTCACAGAAAACCGACGTGAAGTAACAGTGCTTGCATTGTTGCGTTTCGTTCTGTCAGTGAGAACGCCGGAGGACCACTTCCCTTCCCCCTTCCCCGTCCCCCTCCCCCTCCCCTCAAACACAGGCTGGCAACGGCAACACCAGAGGAGTCGCAAGTGTCTATGGACGGTGGTGATCACTTAAAATCAGGTGAACCACCTGTTCGTTTGCCTGCTATGATATAAAAAAAAATCAACAACAACTATGAATTCTTATCAATATATAATGATATAATATCTGAGCCACAGCAACGCGTGGCCGTGTCAGCCAGTAATAAATAATTGAGTTATAGCAAAATGAATATCGTGTAAATATTCTGGGTGTTTTATATTGAATGAATATATTGTGATCACATTTTATGTACTTATGTATAAGATCATATATTAAAATAACCGTTATAGTGTAAATCACTTCGAATAAACTTTAATTTCATCACGTGTATGAATGCAGAAACGTTTTTTAAACTGTATATGTATCATAATTTAGGGAACGAGGCAAAAACTGGCTCACATCGTTGCATGTTGTTCGACGTTTGCTCCAGGCTCTTCTTATAATTGCCGGGTTTCACCCAAAAGCCCTCAATTATAAAATAATAGCAGATGCGGATCATAGTAATAACAATTATTATCACGCTCGCTTGCTATAATTATTGTTGAAATATGAACAATGCGTCGCGGTCGTGTTCTATGCAAACTTTGGAATTTCGCCGGTTATCTTTTCGAATGTTTATTCGCATGACGTATTACAGCACAGATCTTTTAAGATACCTATAATTGTTGTATATTTTTATGTATAAATCTATATCAATCCTAATCTATACTAATATTATAAAGAGGTAAAGTTTGTGAGTTTGTGACGTCGTAGAGGGTAATCTCAGGAACTACTGGTCCGATTTGAAAAATTCTTTCAGTGTTAGATAAATCATTTATCGAGGAAGGCTGTAGACTACATATCATCGCTAAGGCCAATAGGAGTGGAGCACCAATTAAGAATGTTTCAAAATAGGGTTTTTTTTCCTCTTGAAAGCTTCCTCTGCGTGTTAGCTACAGCCCAAAGTAACGCTATTCCACGCGGACGAAGTCGCGTGCAGAGGCTAGTTAATATTATGTACAAATCAATCCTAATTAATATTATAATGCGAAAGTATGTTTGTTTGGTACGATTTCACGCATTAACTGCTTGACCGATCGTCGTGAAATTATGTATACACTCAAATAGAGTGTAGGGTAGTTTTCATCCATAAAAAAGTATTAGGTCAAATGTATATTACCGCGAGCGAAGCCGTGAACAAAGACTAGTAAGTTACAAATATGGGATAAAAAAACTGGGACAGTCTCTCTTTTTAAGATATTGACAGAAGTAAAAAATATATGTTATGTATAGGCATAACAAAAATTAAATATTCTTTATTCATATGAGAACCTAATAAAATATCTATCATTACATAGTATAAAACAAAGTCTAAACAACGTCTATCTGTCTGTTCGCGATAAACTTAAAAACTACTGAACGGATTTTCATACAGTTTTTCATAGTAAAGTGATTCGTCTGGAAAGTTTAGATATAGGTTTAGGTATATCATTTGTCAAAGGTTTTTTTAATTATCAGGCCGGCACAAAGTCCGCCGGGCCTGCTAGTGGATTTTAAACGGATACTTAAAACAAACTCATGTTTGTTTAACTTTGTTTGATCATTTATTATGAAAATTGGTAAATCTGTATATTTCTTCCATGAGAAAGGTTTTTATGTTCTCCTACTGTACGCCACCTCTAGATTGTTCTAGGCTGTTATTGTTAATATGTTTTATATCGTATTTTACCGCGGAGTTATAGACAGTGACTAATATTTTAGAGACTGATAATACCTACAGAATAAATGTATGTTTCATACCACAGTAAGAGACGTAACAATATTCCAAGATGCCTGTTTTAAACATAACTCAATTTATCTTACAAAAAAACATACGTTTCCCTATAATTAAGAAATTAAAGTGAGGAACGTTTTAATTTATGTCCAATGATAATTTACACTGGTTATTAAAATTATTGTACAAAACGAGTTCGTAACAAATTATCAAATTCAACTTTAGAAAAATTCGCTATTGACCGACTAATTTTATAAATAGTAAATTAATACAAAACATTCCACGCGTCAGAATAGCAGAATATTTATCTATAATAAATTATAATGTGGACTCTTGTAATATGCCAATTATTCAAATTCTCAAACAAGTAAACGGCGCCGCCTCTTTGCAGTCGCAATATTAATAAAGACTTCCTAGGTGCATTCTATACATAATTCATTCTTGTGCTATGTGGACATAAAATTAATTAAAGCTCACATTTATTTACACTAAATATTCGGTAGAGAATTTAGTAGTAGTTTACTGCTTCTTTATACCTAATCCTGTCAATTCCTGATATGTAGTTGAAGTCTCCTTTTCGTAATGTATGCCTTTGTTACATAATATTATATTGCATTACATACGCTGCCTAAACAATTAAGTATGGATCATAATAATCTTATTTTTGTGTTATATACAACCCATTTAATCTAAACTAACTTTTTGGGGTGTAAGGAGTGTCGAATAACATTTAAGACTTGAGACACTCAAGCCAATCTCACCTGCGCGGGGTTTACCCTGCTGAATAATGAACGAGGCAATGACGAAAGCGGGATGGTAGGGTTTTACAGCCTGACTGGGTCGCAACCACCATGTATATCGCGAAAAAGCCCGTCATAGTGATTCGCTTCTGCAGGTCGCGTTTCGGGATCAGCCTGTGCATATCCAGCTTTTCGCAGGCCGGCATGACAGCGGCGGCCGGTGATACATAGGGTGTTACTCGGTGGTCGCCATTGTTTTTGGATTGTACTGTGCTTACCATCAGACACAGTGGAGTCATTTTCCCGTGCTACAATTAAAGAAAAAAGTACAATTTTAATTACAATTTTATATTGAAGTCATAATTATCGTTTTTGTGCACTACAGTAAATTAAAAACTTCAGAGCGTGCCAATGAGTTACGAAAGGATTATGCGTAATTTGTCTGTTTACTAGGATTATGAATACCACTGATTGATATAAGAAAATATTCTAGTTCTATAAGAAGATGACGTTAGATTGTTTAGATACCTATACTAGAAGTAAGTTAAAGAATCGAGACAGGCATAGCTAAGAGAAGAAGAGAATGGAAACAGCAAGAGCTCTGATAGGTCGCGAATTGCATGCATCAGGCAACAGCCCGAGCCGAGGTGTGCCGTGCACACTTGAGCTAGTTGTCAAATAAAGTCGGCTGAGTGCCTTAAGCGCGCGCCTTAGTAGTCCGATGAAGCTGTAAAGACCTTGCTAGGTCAATAGCATAGTCAGTTCGAAGAAAAAATAAACAGCTAGATTAAGAATAAGAAAGAGCAAATATTAGAACTTTATATTTATTTCAACTTAAATATAATATTAATAATATTGATAAAGTAGAATGGAATAGAGTAAGCGATTAATATCAAATGAACCGTGTTTCAGTTAGTTTATACTATATTATCGTTGTATAAAATAAAAATAAAACTGTTAATATAATATGTGTGATATAAGTAAAAGACTCTTGTTTCAGCCTCCACATAACTTACACATTATTTTGAATTTTGATTTACCTACAATTTTAAGATAAGATGAAAGATTTCCGTCACTCATCTACGGTGGAAATATTAATTGGATAATGCTCAAAATCTATCAACGAGCTTTACAATATCATTCTCAGCTCAAATGTTGAGAGACGAAACCAAATATTTCTTATTGATATATGAAACCGCCATAAAGGCAATAACATCATTAAGAAATCTGTCCTAAAATAGTTAATAGTTAAATGAAATCATAGAAATAAACAAATAAATATATAAAATAATAATAATAAATAATTAAAAAAACACCCAATAGTTGCTCACAGATACGATTTAAGACGTATATAATATATAAAACGAATGCAAAAAAAAACGGTGCGGACCAAGAGTCTTCACAATAGATGCAAGGAAAAAAAAACAAATATTTCATATGCACGTCACAATACCTAATATTTTTAACTTCTAATCCAAGTTTATATTTCTAACATGTTTATGCATATTTTTATAAAACTTTCAAATTGAATTTCGCTTAAAATATACACAGAACAACAAAATTTTCATGGCGATATCTCCCGTGGCTTGTATCTAAGGCCATCATTACTTCGGCAGCTCGACCGATTAATCATTGCTTCTCTACCGGATAATTCGGCGGTGGATATAAAGAAAAACAACGTGTTATTACGGGATAAATCTCTATCTAGAAAAGCTAAGAAGGTCTAAGCGTCTCTGATTTATAACCTTACTGGCTATCGGCGATTACCGTGCGTTTGATTTGTGATTCCAAAGAACTTTGGTGTTCTCGCATTTAGTTGAATTCTAATTAATGGTTACAAAATTATACGTTGTTATTTATAATTGTATACGGTGAGGTCATTGATTTTTGCTTTAAAATATTATAGGTTTGAATATTAATAAAAAATATACATACGATTTTTAACTTTCCTTAAATTCCGTTTTATAAAGTTATTAATATGATTCGTAACTCTTAAGAGTTGTATTTAAATGTTATTATTTGTATTATATCGTTCCTCGTATCAACCTCTTTGATAAATCAGTAAATTTTATCTTTACTGCATAATAAATTGAACAATAAATAAAACTTTCTTGAATATTGGTACCAATGTAGTCGTTATAGTATGTGAAATCCATATATCCGGCGAAGTTCGGCGACTTACCCTTCGGTACCGGTGTAGTTGTAATGCTCGTGCGGAGATAATATCTTGATTTATTGCGGCTATCAACCCTCACCCCTCGCGCCTCTGCCCCCGCACCTCGCGGCCACTATGTAACCAAACTCACCTGAAATTTTATCTATACATATAAGAACGTAAATGTAACGTGTCTGTACTTTTTAGATTTTGTAAAAAAAATTATTGCAGGTGTCTAGAAATAACCAATAAAATATATTAAAACAATTTTATGAATATCCGTCTGTCCGTCTGTTTGTATGAACACGCATCACTGCAAAAAAAATTTTTTATTGTAGCACGGCAAAATGACTGCACTGTACCTGATGGTAAGCAAAGTACAATCCAAAAACAATGGCGACCACCGAGTGACACCGTGTCCGTCGACGGTCGCCGCTGTTATGCCGGCCTGCATGCCTGCATGTTATGCACAGGCTGATCTCGAAACGCGACCCGCAGAAGCGAATCACTATAACAGGCTTTTACGCCATATACATGGTGGTTGCGACCCAGTCCGGCTGTAAAACCCTACCAGCCCGCAATAAAATACTGCGTTCATGATAAAACCTCTTTAAGAAAATCATAAAGCATATCCTCGAGTAACATTTAGTGTTTGTTTCATTAAAATCGGTTCACTTTATCAAAAGTTATTGTAATTTAATAACGACGCGACCTAAGTACGATAGAAAAGTAAATAAGTTTTTTACATTAGGTTCCACGCAGACGGAGTCGTGGGCACAGCTAGTCCGTACTAATATTATAAATGTGGATGTGAGTTTGTTTGTTTATTTGTAACTTTAACACCTTAACTAGGTACTTAACCGATCATCATGAAATTCTGCATACACGTTGTCCGGTATACATAAACTGAAAAAGGTAACTATATAAGACTAATCCAACTATATACGACTAAAGTCTGTATACACATAATATGTTCTGTTCTGTTCTCATTTCTGGGCCGGAGCACTTCAATGCCATCTACTGCATTTTGACCGGATCCAATGAAAAGCGGCTCGAATCGTCGGCAATAATTTGTTTTTCTAAAGGCTCGAAACTTTGGCGCTTCGTAAGAACGTTACGTCACTTTACGTTTTTTACAAGAACTACCATGGAGAGTGTTCTGAAGAGCTGTTCGGATTGGTACCTCTTGCTAAGTTCCATTACCGAACGACTCGCCACGAATTTAAATTCCATCCATGTCATCTTGACGGTCGAAAGTTGTTTTTTTCCACGTAAGTCGCTCCTCCGGAATGAACTCCCAGCGGCGGCGTTTCCGGACCAATATAACTTACAAACTTTCAAATAACGAGGCTAATGTGATCCCTTTCAAGTCGCAGGTGTCCATCGGCGGCGGTAATCACTTACCATCAGGTTACCTGCACGTTCATTGGCTCCCAATCGCATAAAAAACCTTATTGACCTATTGTTAAAGACAGCTAAACGCTAAAGTATATCCCCTAGATTCAACAGATTAAACGCGTCAATATTTCTGTGACCTAAGTCAAGGTGGTGCTATTAAATAATTAACATATTGATTATTTTATTAATAGTTTCATATTATATACAACCGATAAGGAATATAACCGTAATACTTCATAATTAATAAATCTATCGTTGACCCATCTCGGGCGTTTAGAGGCGAGCGCTATTGCGGAAAATTAATGAAGTCTTCCGCGGAGTGTTTCACGATTTAATAGCAGCCATTAATTTTATCTCAACAACCGACTACGGCAAGTTTGCATCGCTTCACTTAAATATATAAACATTTTTAATGCGAGAATTTAATTCAATCTGTATTTCATTCATAATATTAATTACATTTACAATCTTTTTATTCTCGTAAGTAATTTATGCAATTCAAATCATTTAAAGCATTTCATAAATACAGCCATATTCGAATAACCTCAGTTGTATTATTTTCTTGAATATAACAAAAAAAAGTGCGTACGTACAAAGTACACATGTCAGAAGTGAAACTTCTTTGGCGAACTAATTTATAAGTCTTGTTTATATTTATACAAACAAGAAAAAAGAAAAAATAGAATAAAAACTTTTTTTATTTATTTAATCTGCGTTTACTGCAAATGACGTCACTTCCGTTGCATACCTGCGTGACGTAACATCTGTAAAAAAAATTACCCTCATGCGCCTAAAGAAGTTTCACTTCAAAAAAATTATTACTCTTACTGCAAAGTTTTTACAGGTCTTATGGCCCAGTGGTAGCCAACTCTATTATTGAGTCGCGGTCGTGGGTTTGTTACTAACACATGACTAACTTTTAGAAAATACAGTAGAACCTCGACATAGTAAATGCCTCTATAATTTCAGAGCCCAAAAACCTAAAAAAAAGAAGAAAACTCTAGGAATCCCTAAAAGCTGTATTTGCGGTGGGTAGGACAGCGGTTTACTTGAATCATTCGTTGTGATCACTGTCCAGGGAACTGCTGTGAGATAAAAGTTACCTACGTAAAATGAGTTCAAAACAGACATTAACAACACTAACATACGCTGATAAATGTAACAACATAAAAGAAAGTGTGTTCTCCTCTGTATTTATCATAGGAAAATCAAATCGATTTAGAAACTACGAACTGTTTAAAACAAAAAAAAACTTTTTTCATGCCCCGTTTCTGAGATACTCGGTTAAACTACCAATAGTTATTGACACAACAAAGTTATCCATGAGATGAACTGTCAAACAGCCCGTTGAGTATTACTGACATTTATCGTATGATTGTGTGTTCAAAAACACAATTTCAACAAGTTATCGAACCGATAACGCCATTGAACAGATAAACTACAATTAAAGTACCTCAAAAACCGGACATCAATAGACTAAACTATAAATAAAATTTATATTAGTGTACCATGTGTATGTAGTTTATTATACCACTTCTCGCACATTCGGGTAAAAATAGGAACTATATATTAACTCATCACCCTCTAACGTAAGCCCTTGATAAATTAAAAATTCTATAACTTAAAATATTTTGTGTTTCGCTACGTTTTTAAACAATCGAGGTTCTACCATAATAATAAATACCTGTTATATGTCTACGTAATAAATATGCTATATATTTAATTTTGTATGTATATAAATTGTTTACAATGGCATCTTCATCTTACACTTAATTTGGCCCTAAACGGCCGTGCTTAAAATTGTATCCGCAAATTTATAAATTACAACATACTACAATCCCAGTAGCGAGCATAATAAAAGTATTTCGTCCAACCAACAATACGACGAAGGCACCAACAGTACCTAAACCAATTTAAGACCCGTTTTCATCTGAATACAAAATCTTTAAGACGAGAATAAGTATTCAATAAAACATTGTTGGTCATAAAGCGCTGTGCGTTGTAGCGGTCGGGTGTACAACGCAAAAACGTCAAGTAGAAGCTTCAACAAGCTTACAAAAGCTCGTAAAAGCTCTCGACTATTATGTAGTTATTGTTACGGGGTGGAAGCACCATTATTATACAGGTTCACTGGTTTATTTTGTTGTTTGGCACGTCGCCGCAACGCGCTATGGTGCGTCGGTGTTGGTGTCACGAGCTGGGCTGCGCAACTCGGCGCTTGAACTCGAGTAAAACGATTCATGTTGGTTGGCGCTTCGCGGCCCATGCCTCGCTGTCGTGCCAAATGACACTTTAAAAGTTGCTTTTGCATAATTTTATCTATTTAAAATCTCTGTAACAATGTTTTAATTTGGTATAGATTATTAAACATACCATTCTACCAGTTTACGATTAAAAAACAGATGGCAGTATATATTTTAGTTAACCTCAGTAGAGACTTGACATCAGGATAATAGGTTTCAGTATAATAAGTTGCATGCTTATTTGAATTAAAATTCACTATTGAACAATGAATTATACAACAAATATTACATTCATAATAAACCTCCATTGTACCTTCGAATCACGTTGAAAATCTCGTTAAATACAATTAACATTGCCCGCGACTTCGTTCGCGTGGAATAGTTACTTTGGGCTAACGCTACCACATAGCAGAAGCTCTCAAGAAACATTATTCATAGCATGATGATAGCCCATAACCTTCCTCGATAAATGGGCTATATAACACTAAATGAATTTTTCAAATCGGACCATTAGTTCCTGAGATTACCCCCTACAACGTCAGAAACCCACAAACTTTACCTCTTTATAATATTAGTATAGATTAGTATAAAAACAGACTGGACATACAGAATTTCTGCAAATCGTTATACATTTTTGTACATTGTTTATGTAATTCTCCTTTTTTTTGCAAAATGACTGCACTGTGCCTGATGGTAAGCACAGTACAATCCAAAAACAATGGCGACCACCGAGTGACACACTATCCATCGCCGGTCGCCGCTGTTATGCCGGCCTGGAAAAAGCTGGATATGCACAGGCTGAACCCGAAACGCGACCCGCAGAAGCGAATCACTATGACGGGCTTTTTCGCCATATGCATGGTGGTCGCGACCCAGTCAGTCCTATTTTATATAGTTAAATACAAATAAATTTAAATACCGGCGAAAAGTATTAATATCTTGTAAATATTCAGCATATCTGACGTAAGTGAAATTATCCAACATTTAACAATTAATTTCATTTTTTTTATGTCTTAAACTTTCCCAGGCTACGATATTATAAAATGTTATCTAAAATTCATATTTCAAGATATTTAAAAACATAATCCCCTATTCAAGTTTAATCCTATTATATACATAAACAGTGTCAGCCTGTGACATCTACATGTCTCCGTCAAGTGAGCATTTCGAAATAGTTCATTGTCCGCCGACACTTGTGCACTTTCCATAGAGGACATTTCAACGGAAACATCGTATGAATACCTTTATTCCGGGATTACGCGGGATTTCGCATAGGAAGCGGTCGTCGAATGTCGGTCCATTGAAAGTAGCACTCGTTGAATGAACGTCTATGAATAGAAGTAAGCTGAGTACGTCAACAATACCATCCTATCTAAATTGAGAAATCGCATCCAGGACGTGTAGATATGAGTAATTTTTTTAAGCGATTTCGAATAATATGCAAGTTTCACAATTGTAAGTATAGACAAATATTTAGTCTTAAAACAGTTATACAAACCGTATTTTTTTTTCAATATTATAATAGGTTACCTGTACCCATGAAATTGCCGTTCTGCAATACTGGCCATTTCAAATCAAAATAATTTTTGTTTGGCTAAGAATTCTAATTTCAAATTAATTTTATTCTAAAAACATGGAATTCTTTTTCCAAAAGTAGCCATTTGTTTATTCATTAGTGTTACATTTTCATCGTAATTCAATCTTTTTTGTCATCATGGATACGTTAAAAATTCGAGTAATTATGGAATATGATTACCGTCGTGGCAGCAACGCGGTACAAGCGGCACGCAATATCAACGACGTTTACGGAGTTAACACTACAAACCAACGCTCCACCTTTTATTGGTTTGTTCGCTTCCGTTCTGGGCATTTCGACCTGAAAAATGAACCTCGCGGTCGCCCGAAGACTTTGACGACAATGACGAATTAAAGGCAATTGTGGAAGCTGATGATACACAATCTACGGCTGAATTAGCAGCAGCTTTCGACGTTAGCGTCAAAACTTGGGGTCCTTCAAGCGCAACGTGAAGAGATGCTTGCGCAGGCCGGCATGACAGCGGCGACCAGCGATGGATAGTATGTCTCTCGGTGGTCGCCATTGTTTTTGGATTGTACTGTGCTTACCATCAGGCACAGTACAGTCACTTTGCCGAGCTATAATAAAAAAAAAACAATATTGTTCCATTTGCCTCAAATTGGCAAGGTAACAAAACTTGATCAATGATCGCCAGCGCAAAGTACGCGTCGAGACGTACCTTGCACTGCTCAACAGACACACAAATGAAGGAATATTGAACCGCATTGTTACCTGTGATGAAAAATGGATTCTGTTTGATAACCGCAAGCGCTCAGCAAGTTGGTTGGATCCTGGTTCAGCACCTAAACAATGCCCTAAACGAAAACTTACCCCTAGATAAGTGATGGTCACTGTTTGGTGGTCTAGCGCCGGTGTGTTTCATCACAGCTTCTTACCAAACGGGGTGAGCATTACTGCAGATGTGTACTGTGAAGAACTGAACACAATGATGGAGAAGCTGGCACATCTCCAACCAGCATTGGTCAATCGCTCGTCTCCGCTGCTCCTGCACGACAACGCGCGACCTCATACTGCACAGCAGACGGTCTCCAAGTTGCAAGAACTGGGGTTGGAAGTTCTCCGTCATCCGCCCTACTCACCAGACCTTGCGCCTACAGACTACTACTTTTTTCCAGAATTTGGATAACTTCTTAGCGGGAAAAAAATTCAATACCCGAGAGGTAGTACAAAATGCCTTTGAAGAATTTGTTGCCTCCCATCCAGGTGATTTCTTCAAGAAGGGCATCAATAAACAGCCACTGCGTTGGCAAAGATGCATTAATTGTATGGGTGATTACTTCGATTAATACAAATAAAAAATACATGAAAAAAATTGGTTTAAATTTTTTCATACAAAATGGCAATTTCATAGGTAAAGACCTAATATATAATTTATTGAACAAAATATTTATGCATATAGATTGTTGGGATTGCCTTACCTCGATTCAAAACAATGCGTGTTTGCTGAAGTTAGAGTTGATGACTACTATTGTTCGTCAATGATCTACCAAGACATTGAAGTGGTTCGAACTTCTAATTATGTATTACATACGAGCAAAGCACGAAATAATTAAATATCAGCTTTAAAACGATAAATTGAAATTTGGAATAAATTATATCAATTATTCCGAATATAAACTTAACCTCAATGTGTTTCGAAGTATCGTTCTTATTTGTTTTAAAATGTTATAGTTCAAATATCTAACTCCTTTTACTTATGTCTATACTTTTTCGGTCTTATGTCTGTACTTTTTAGATTTACGTGAAAAAAATCATTCCAGGTGTCCAAGAATAAATAATAAAATACATTTCAATCATTTTTAGAAATGTTTGTCTGTTTGTCTGTCTGTTTGTAACGCATCACTGCTACAGTATTGGGTTCACAAAAAGACCCCGTGACTTTGTCTGCGTGGAAGTTTATGTAAAAAACTGTGATTAATAAAGTCATATGAATGTATTAATTCCATTTACTTGTCTACTTCTCTCTCGTACTTTCGCCGCGTCGTCATTAAAACTACAATAACTATTAATAAATTGGACCGATTTTAATTAAATAAAGAGTAAGTTACTTCCGAAGATATATTTTACGGTTTATTATGAACCCAGTACTTTAGCAGTGATGCGTGTTCATACAAACAGACAGTCATTTCTAAAAATGACGGAAATGTATTCTGTTATTTATTCCTAGGCAACTGCAACAATTTTTTCTCGAAAACCGAAAAAGTACAGATACGTTAAATTTACCTTCTTAATATATCTATATATATAATATATAGTATATGTATAGATAACAGTGAACAAAGTCTCAGGTGCAGAAAGTTTATAAAAATAATAATATTTCACATGTGGTATTGGTTATACATATTTAAAAACGATGCACATAAGTGATTCTATAACGAGGAATTTCTAACTAAATATACGTACAAATAAAACATTCAAGTCTAGGTAAAATAGATGCTCAAGCCGTTAGTAGAAGCCAATTGACTGCGCTGAACAACGGAAGTCGGTGTAAGATTGCAACCGGATATGTTGCACCCCTTCTGTACTGAGTAACAGTACCGTTGTAGTGCACAATACGACTCGAGGGGTACGATTTCATATCTGTATGAGTTGAAAGCTATAATTATATATATTTAACTAGAAACACGTTCACAGACTCCATTTAGATATGAACAATTTTTAATTTACAGTATACGGTTTTATAGGAATTAGTTTTAATGGATAAATGGATACTTGATTCGAGTAAGACCTTAGAATAAATTGTTGACTAAGATTAACTTGCTATATATGTTTAATAATGATTCATAGTTTTAAACGTAAATTATCGAAAAGGATTTACTATGATGCCATGAATGAATGAATAAGCATTAATGGGTCGGCTCGCCCGGGGTAGTACCACCCTCTCACAGCAAACCGACGTGAAGTAACAGTGCTTGTATTGTTGCGTTTCGTTCGGTCAGTGAGAGCGCCGGAGGCCCACCTTCTCTCCCCTTTCCCCGTCCTTTACTCCCCCTCTCCCCCGAGACAGGTTGGCAACGCACTTGCGACTCCCCTGGTGTTGCAAGTGTCTATGGACAGTGGTGATCACTTAACATCGGGTGACCCACCTGTCCGTTTGGCTCCTATGACATATACAAAAAAAGTCATTGAAATCTGGATAAATTAATTAGTTAGCTAATTAGATAATAATAAGCTAAGTTGTCGAGGCAAGAAAATCACAAGTTAAATTAAGTCCACCGAAAACATGCATATTCAATAAGATTTGTGTATTATATTATTTGTGTTAATGTACTAAATATAGGATGTTCTATTTTAATTAATTGTAATATAATTAAAAACGATAATCCTTAGTCCGCAGTTTATTGGTTGAGTTCGTGATTTTAATCTATAAGCCAACAAACCAAGATAAGCTTTCGGTTTAACGTAGTCAAGATCTGTAAAAACAATTGACAGTAGACCGCTGTACGTAGATTTCAATGTTATATCTGATATTTCTACTGTATATATTAGTACTGATCTTTAATATTATGTAAATAATGCGCCAAAAATAATCAAATATAACACAGTGCCTGGATACATGTGTACTATGTTTTATACCAAAATAAACAAACGTGTTTAAAGGCCGAATAACCAATGTTATTCGATTTGAATTCTATTAACAATGAATCAAAGGACCGAGAACATAATGAAAGTGCTATTTTGTTTGTTATTTTGTAATTGTAATTTGATCCGCTCAGTACGTAAGGGTCTGGGCGGAGGCTGGGCGGCGCTGAGGGCGGGCTGTGCCAGATGCGCACGCGACGATACAAAGTAAGCGTGTTTCTTTTGCAAATAATAAAACGCTGTATCAATAAAATACATTTAACTATGGACCATAATTTTCGTAGATATTTAAAATAAACTACGTAATAATCATATAGACAAAAGGCAAACAAACAATCATACAGGCAGCATCTCTAGGTAGGAACATGATATAATGATAACAAAATTTAGCCACATTAAAGCTTTTAAATTAAAATTTGGCCAACAAAATTATCCTGTTCATTATTCGTTCAGTGGTACTGAAAAATACAATGATAACAAATTATCCGATACGAAACATATATATAAGAGTTGTTGAGGTATGTATACTTGGTACACATATATGTTTCAACAACTCATATATATATATGAATAGTTAACTTAGCTTAGGCTAGCTCAGATAGGTCGCGAATTGCATGTATCAGGCAACACCTCGGTGTGCCGCGCACTCTTGAGCTAGTTGTCAAAATAAAATCGGCTGAGTGCCTTAAGCGCTCACCTTAGTAGTCAGGTGAAGCTGTTAAGACCTTGCTAGGTCAATAGCATAGTCAGTTCGAAAAAAAAAACACTAATGTCATTTAATATTTTTTAATGGTGGTAGAGCCACGCTGAAACTATTATTGGTTTCAGCATGAATGGGTCGGCTCGTCCGGGGTAGTACCACCCTCTCATAGAAAACTGACGTGTAGTAACAGTGCTTGCATTGTTGCGTTTCGTTCGGTCAGTGAGAGCGCCGGAGACCCACCTCCCCTCCTCTCTCCTCTCCCTTTCCCTCCCCTAACCCTTCCCTTCAAAAGATGGCAACGCACTTGCGACTCCTCTGGTGTTGTAAGTGTCCATGGACGGTGGTGATCACTTAACAGCAGGTGACCCACCTGTTCGTTTGCCACCTATGACATAAAAAAATAAAAAAATAAACCTCAGTTCTATTTGAGTAAGATTATCCAGCTACAGATTAAAGTTCCACAGAATGCTAACTTGCCAACAATAGAACAACAGTAACTGTTAGTTGACTGCGAGTATTGCACGCGGGTGCGTCTCGTCACAGCGCAGCGCAGCGTGCCCTGAGAGATTACAATAATTACGCGCGCACGCGCCTCGCCCACCGTACTCGAACTCTAATCACTATTATTTGCGCATGTTATTCTATATTCCATACAAAATTCTCGCCCTATCGGCGGCGACATCTCTTGTAACTTTTATGACGTCAAAGAACAGGCAACCGGTCCGCATGCAACGTGATTTATATTTCAAGTGTTTTCTTTTTTATTAAATTCTTTGTGGTATATTACATATTTACTCATAATTTCAGTATTCGGACGTCTTTTGTTAATCTAAAATACTCAGTCTACGGTTATCTTTCTAATTACTTAAAAAAACTTAGGTAATGGCTCATAACACAGTAAGTATTACAAACTAGCGGGCCCGGTAGACGTTGTCCCGTCCTGATTATAAAAAAAACATTGACAAATTATACATTAAAACGTTCCTCATGAATCACTTTATCCACTGGTGAAAACCGCATGGAGATCCGTTCAGTAGTTTCTGAGTTTATCGCGAACAGACAGACAGACGCGCTAGTGAACTTTGTTTCATACTAATATACAAATAACTAACCAGAAAAGTAGTGCAATTTTGAATGGTATTAGGATTTATTGAAGTTTATTTAATTTTGTAAGTATCTGTAAATATATGAATATTGTCTATAACTAAAACATTTACTTAAAAAAATATTTAATAGAAACTTGCCTTCAATAATTGTATCAGATATCTTATAAAATATTGGTTTTCAAATAAATCGCTCCTTTTTTTTTTATAGTAGCACGGCAAAGTGACTGCACTGTGCCTGATGGTAAGCATAGTAAAATCCAAAAACAATGGCGACCACCGAGTGACATACTGTCCATCGCCGGTCGGACACTGTCATGCCGGCCTACAAAAAGCTGGATATACACAGGCTGATCCCGAAACGCGACCCGCAAAAGCGAATCACTATGACGGGCTTTTTCGCCATATACATGGTGATTGCGACCTAGTCAGGCTGTAAAACCCTACCACCCCGCTCCTTAATCTTGAGAATTTAACTCAAATAACATTATGTCAATGTGACAACTAAAAATATAACATCTGTTATAGTATCTCATGACGAGATTTCGCATGATATCAATAATGAAAAGAAAGTATATCCTGTCATACGAGCCGTATCCGCCCACGCACAGATCTTTTGTGACGGTAAAAAATGAACCAATTTTTATAATAGTCGTATGGGGTACGATACAAATGTTCTTTATTACAAACCGGAAACTTTTATTACCATTTGATCATAAAAATAATACCTCCTTACTATTAATATAACTCAAGGTTTTCTAGAAATCACATTTACGACGGAAAATGTAAGCAGTTTATAAAGTTTTAACTTTAAATTGAGTATCTTATATACGTATTTACGGTTCGATTTACTGTTAGTATTTATTAATAAATAATATAATAAATAAATAAGTTACTTAAGGGTCGGCAACGCGCATGTAACACTTCTGATGTTGCAGGCGTCCATAGGCTGCGGTGACCGCTTTACATCAGGCGGCCCGCATGTTTGTTTGCTACCGTCGTGGTATAAAAAAAAATCTTTGAGAAAAATTTGTGATTTATGTTTTTTTAAATTATAGTAATATATTTATACTACACAGATATTTAGAAAAATGTATATCATACAGTACATAGAACGAATTGTAGTTTATTCACATAAATAAATTTGAATATTCCACAAACAATATTCATATTACTATATTTCCAAATATTTGAAATATTTTATTCAGACAAATGTAATACTCAACTACGCTAAATTAATAAACATGATCAATTATATTATCTTTATGAAAGTAGAAAGTGCGTTATTAGAGAGTTAATAGTTTTATGTGTGCGTTATCAACGCCCGCCCTAAAGCCGCCCTGTGCCACTCGCGCCGCCCCGCGAGTAAACAAACAAACGCACAGGCGCGCCACCACGCGGCACCAGAGTGAGAGGGCCGCAGTGCGAGCAGGATAAGCTCGAACCTCGTCCGACCCCGAACCCTACAATTAGTTAGCGAGATTCGTTCGCCGCATCGATTCGTTACGAGATAATTGCTCCGAGATATTTTCCGTAAAAATTTTATCGCGTGTGATAAAGTGACATTAACAGTGAATTTTCTTCGGGTGTCGTATAGGAATCTGATGGGCCGTTATGAACTGCGCGTACTATCAACAGCACGGGGGTCCGCACCCGGCGCAACACAATGTTAATAATAACTACTTCAACGAGGTAAATTGCAAGATTTATTTAATAACCTTACGCTTACATTTTAAAACTGTATATTTTTAGTAATATCCTTCTATGTTTTATTCGGTTTAATCTATTGCGGGCCGTTTGTTTAGCGAATTATGAACAAAAGACACTCGCGAAAATGAGCCAACAAAAGCTCACACCGCGGCACCGGTTCGTAACAAAGGCAGAATGGGAATAAAAATATTTAATTGGCGTGATTACGGTGTGATTATTGCGGACAAACACCTCCTGCGGTCCCGTCATGCGTCACTCCACGGTGTTATGATGCCGACAATAAGCCGTGTGAAGTTTATTTTCTTGGGTGAACAATTCCAATGTTATTATGATATTTTGTTGTTCAACTTTCTATTGGCAAACTCTAAAAATGTATAATATCCATATATCAATGAAATTACTTTTCGTTGTGTCATATTTTTTTAGTAAAAATGGAAAATTAAAACCGCGATGAATACCTTAAAATATTTAATACACTAACAAAAAACGCACAATATAAAATCTCACATTTCAAGTAATTTCAAAGAATAATTCGATATTTAATTCTTACTACAGCAAATACATTTTTTTTCAAGCATGTAGTTAAATTTTTAAGTAACAAAATTGTAATTTCATCTAACCTCATCAATTTATTTTTCTTGCATATATTATAGGTAATTTTAAAGATACAATGAATTTAACATACTGTAAATAAAAACAAAGAAATAGGAAAACTCTTTAATTAAGAAATTTATAATTTTTCCTGGAATGAAAACACACAGCGACGGCCGTGGCCGCTATAGCAATTTCTTATAGTTATACTATTCTATCATAATAACATTACTATTTGATTTTGCCGACCAACGGTTAGTGTCAGCAAACAAGAGAATGTTGATACCTCATTGACTTACTAAAAGTCATCGCCTGTTGGTACTATATTCTCTTTTTCAAAACCTTTTTTTATACAGTTCAAGTTTTATATAGCTGTTTCCCGCGAGTTATTTCACCGAAAACGGTTCTAATCTATCACTGAAACCACTTTTCTTATCTGGATTAAAAGTATACTAAGTTTTATCTCCATTCATTTTATTATCATTATTACTACGAGATCTTAAATCCTGTACAGGGTCAAATTACATGTTGCCCTGAAAAGAGCATTGAAGTGACACGGCATGTTACAAGGAGTTCGAATATGTAATACCAAAACATATCTATAAAAGCATAGTGATAGATTTTTCATTTAGCCGGCTAAAGCCATAGCATCCGTCAGATGTCTAATATCAATTTCATTGGTGGAAAATCGTTTTATTTACTTATTTTCAATAAATGAACAGCAGATGAATAAAGTCCGAGATGGGTATGGTAAGTGCCAGATTAAACTGACAGAACTGTTATAGTGTGACTCGTATTTTCTAATATTGCGATTGATAAAGTAGATTCCGTGTAATACAAAAAACCCGTGACAAATGACCAGGGTTCCGCAAAATAGTTAATTTGTCATTGAACCGTTAAATTATTATGGCTGTTCAATAATGTTAGTTTTCTATTTTACTTTAATATTTTTCATTCATTATCACTGTATGAAAGTATCAATAGAATAAAATATATTTTTTGAGATTTCCGTAATTTTAAAAGTTTATTTGTGCTTTTCACCGAAGCGGATTTAGAACTCGGAGATACCACTTTTGATGAATCGAATGTCTTCCTGTTCAATGTTCTTGGTATATCACTTTCTACTATATTAAATGTAAACATTTTTCCAAGTTTGGATGAAAAGAAAAATGTTTATATATTAAAAAATCGGAAGGTCATTTTTTTTTGTAACAGCTGTCAAATAACATACACAAATTTAATTTCTCTATATAACATATATTGGACAGAGTAGCTTGAACAAATGTAATCCGTATTTAATATAAGTCATTCGTTCGACCTTACTCTATAATTATGGTAATGTAAAACTAAAATATTTTTTACATCAGTATTAGACTAGTCATCGTAATTAAACACAATCCTTTTGTGTCTACGCTGTTAGTAAGTTGTGTTCTGTGCTATTTTAACCAATAACGTTGCAAGTTAATTCAGTTATATATTTTAAACTAACAAATGTCCAGGAATTAGTTCACATTAATTAACAGCGTAAGATATAATAACGATCAGAACTATTCCCTATTACCTACTTCGAACGAATGTAGCTTTCAATGAATGAAAGAATTTATTAAACAAACAAACTTCGCCTCTTTATATTATCTAATAGCATTGATAAAATCATTATTCTTATTAATAAAGTAAGTATTGTGAGATGTCTACTAAACAATGTTTAATGAATGATGTCTAAGTAATTAAGACAATAGTTTTAAATAAAATACTATAATTAATGTAAAGCAGTGATCAATAATACTTAGGAAATCCAATACTTGATTACTTTTCCGTCCCACTGTTATGCCTTTTTTCATATTGTGTAAGAACTATATAATTATTTGAATAAGAGAAAGGCTTTTGAAGTGATTATATCATAGAATACTCGAATAACGGATGCAACGTATGGGACGGACCGTGAGTTTGAGTCTATGACTTTGGTCTGGACTTTTATGGATAAAGTTAGTAGAGGTGCGTAAGATCAGGAAACAATTGCATGCTGTTTTTTTTGTTAATTTTATCGACTTTTATTGGTTTATTTCATCCAAAGAGTATAATCATTATGGAGATAATCAAAATTTATGACTTCCTCTTTCAATTGCCAAATTATAACATGTTAGTCCTATTTTATCTTTTTTTGATTTTTTATGATTTAATTATTGATTTAATTATGAAAGTTAAATGTCATTATACAAATGTTGTCCATTAGGCATCTACAGTTGTTTTATTAAATTATGCACTTAAGGGAGAATACTTTTTTTCCTAATGTATTACAATGTCATTCCACCAGCAATACCATCAATTGTTACATTTCGCTATTATAAATCAAAATATAGTGCTCATATTTTATGATTACTATTCAAATATATATTCAGATTTCAGGAGCATTAGTATCCCGAGCTAGGTAGAGGTGAAAGGATCGAAGCGCGGGGTACACTCCGTTGGGTCTCGCAATTATGGGGCCCATAATTACAGGGCTAGCGGCCGCTCGGCGCCCAAACCAGCCCGACTCCAACGAATCTCCTGGCGTAATTAAAAAAGCTCCAAATTAAATTCGCTCGTGTATACACGTTTCCGACTTATGATATTAACTTTTTAGGGCCCTTTCTAATTAGTTTTGTTTTTTATTTGTTGTAACCGATGTGAAAATAGGAAACCGAACATTAATATTGTATGTAAGATTAAATAAAATTTTACAAGAACTCAATTAATTTTCTGTACTAATTCACTGGAGACTTAAATTAATATAATTCAACAGTTTACAACAACTTAATCGTAGTTGCTACTAAGATATTGAAGCAGTGTTGAGTAAGATGTACCTAACTTGTTTAAACAACAACAACCATAATATATTAAGGGGTGTAAGGGGTGTCGAATAACATCAAACACTTGAGACACTCAAGCCAACCTCACCTGCACGTGGTGCACCCTGCTGAATAACGAACGAGGCAATGGCGATAGCGGGGTGGTAGGGTTTTACAGCCTGACTGGGTCGCAACCACCATGTATATGGCGAAAAAGCCCGTCATAGTGATTCGCTTTTGCGGGTCGCGTTTCGGGATCAGCCTGTGCATATCCAGCTTTTCGCAGGCCGGCATGACAGTGGCGACCGGCGATGGATAGTGTGTCACTCGGTGGTCGCCATTGTTTTTGGATTGTACTGTGCTTACCATCAGGCACAGTGCAGTCATTTTGCCGTGCTACTATAAAAAAAAAAAAAATGAATTTTACAAGTTTAACAGAAAAAAACTAACTTTAAAAAAAATATTCGTAACACTAAAGTTCCTTAATATCTACTAAACAAAAATTAAATTTATCTTAAAGAGACTCATTACTAGGATAAAGGCCTCTTCGTGAGAAAAGGTAGACACACCCTGCTGAATAACGAACGAGGCAGGCGAAAGCGGGGTGGTAGGGTTTTACAGCCTGACTGGGTCGCAACCACCATGTATTTGGCGAAAAAGCCCGTCATAGTGATTCGCTTTTGCGGGTCGCGTTTCGGGATCAGCCTGTGCATATCCAGCTTTTCGCAGGCCGGCATGACAGTGGCGACCGGCGATGGATAGTGTGTCACTCGGTGGTCGCCATTGTTTTTGGATTGTACTGTGCTTACCATCAGGCACAGTGCAGTCATTTTGCCGTGCTACTATAAAAAAAAAACTGTAATAGAAATTCACAATTCGTATTGGCTGTTATAAATGTGGAGAAACTATAAGAACATTTCCCAGGTTGAGGTTTCCTCACTACGTCTTCGTTTACCGTCAGCTGTAACTTTTATCAACTGAAATTAAAGTGTACGCGAATTCCAAGAAATATAAAGCTATTCTAATCTGTAGAAACAGAATCTATATTGTGCCGGTCGAACGAGGGTTAGATTTCATTAGGTTTAGCATGTGACCATGTTAGACTACATAGTTATTTAACAACAAATGAAAATTGTGGTCAAACGCCTATAAAATAATAAAGGTTTAATTACCGAAAACGTTAATATGTAAAAATGACTGAAAAACTTATCCTTAGTATTAAATTATAAGTAGGTACTTAAAATATTAAAGATTAGGTATGTTATGATATCTAAATAATTTATTTTTCAGGTTAGTATCGACCCCGTGTCCGCCGATCACAAGGACATGAAGATTTTAGTAAGTACAGTTTATATTATGTATATTTATATATATATACTTATGTATTTATTTCTATATTGATTTACATATAATTGCAATAGTATTTAAAACTAGGGGTGGGCGAATTATGCTCGAATCGAATCGAATAATGATGTTCTATGCGAATTTAGAGTCATTCGAGTAATTCAAACAAATCGAATTATTCGAATATTTTTAAAATAAGTTACTTTTAAACTAATCGCTATAGGAGAAGATACAATATTTCCTAGAATAAACCGAATAGTTTGCATTATTCGAATGATTTAGATAGTTCGAATCGAATTATTCAGTTCAAGTTGCTATCGAATAATTTGAATATGGGTATTTGCAAATTACCTATTTAAAACGTTTATCTTAAATTCTCTGATCAGTAAGAGAAAATTGGAATACGAAAAATGGAGATAAACTTTTATAAGATTCGCTTTTCTTCATAGTATATATCAGGTAAGAGTGATTGGGCCTTTGTAAGGTTTGTCTGTGGATGCACCACTTACACACCTATGTCTATTATGATATGTTCTGGTTCGAAAGGTATAGCAACCTCTGGTCCGAGAACTCCGGTTCTTTTGAGGACCGTCATGCATAGCTTTTGGCTTCAGTTACGGCTTACCAAGTTACCATGCTCCTTTGCGACTTTAAGGTATACCTATATCACTGATATACTTTTATAGTATTTAAATAGTAAATAGTTCTATTATATGAGTGAATACTATAATATTTGTTTCTAATTAGAAAACTAATTCTAATATGTATACCATATTAGTAGCTTTGTGTGTCTTCCTAATCTATGTACATCTGGATGAACATTTGCATGGTGGTACGATTTTTTTGAAGTCCACCTTTCTAGTTACCACCCTCAAAATAAAAATCTAACGCCAGTCCTCAGCCACAAGGCCAGTCCTTTCTAGGTTTTAGTGTATTTACCATCTAAGACTATGTAGATATTTAACAATAAATAACATTGTGGTCAAAGAGTTTAACATATAAAGTATTAAAAAAATACGAATTAAGAGTTCACGTTCCACTTTTAGGCAGGATCTTTATTTACCATTGCCACATACCTGTGTTGGTATAGTGATTCGGTTGTTGTATTGTTATGTGGATTTAATAAATAATTGCATTTATTAGATATGAACACAATTGTACCACACACAGTTCGCTCAAGGCGAACTTGTAACGATATATCGACTTAACTCAATGCAAACTTTCCAAACCATTATTATTCATCGATAGCCTTTCCAATTGTAATATTAAGCAAGGATTTTATTAAGAAACTACCTGTGCCGGTGACTTCGTCCGCGTGGTATCTTATGTAAAAACAATGATTAATAAAATCACCTGAATTTATCAAGTCAATTTATTTATCTACTTTTCTCTCGTACTTAAGTCGTCTCGTCATTAAAATTACAATAACTTTTGATTGAGTCGACCGATTTTAATGAAACAAAGAGTAAATGTTAGTCGAGGATATGCTTATTATTATATACGATCTTCTTGGTGAGGTTTACTGTGTAGCTGTTAAGGGTCTTGCCAGGTCAATAGCGTAGTCAGTTCGAAAAAAAATACTTTCGCAGTGACGCGTGTTCAAACACACAGACAGGCAGACATTTCTAAAAATGATTACAATGTATTTTATTACTTATTCCTAGACACTAGCAATTTTTTTTCACTAAAATCTAAAAATTACAGACAGATTAGGTAGATTTACATTTTTATAAATATAGAAGCTCTTTTACCTACTTCATAACTGACTCTGTAGTCGAATGAGCGTTTAATAATTGTTGCATGATTTATTACACTTATAAATATATTTCAATATAGTAATGCATATTTATAAATTTAAATCCGCAAAATAATTAATCTAAATACGATTATAAATTATGAAATAGTCACAGTTTAAAGAATAACTGCATACAATCATTTTTTTTAAGATGCGTTTAAATACGATCTCATTATGTTATGAAGTATTCGAGTATGTTAACATACTAAACCAATAACTGAATCCAGTTTTATATAAACAGTAAGTATATAATGCACTCTAGAGATCTTCGATGAAGCCACTGGATCACGCCGTTATGTGCTTAATGATATATATTCATTTTACAGATGGTAACAAACCAGCCGAATAATGTGTCCGTCACAGTGTTCATTGTATTGTTTACTCACTGTAGTATTAAAATGGACGTGGTTTCCGACTCAAGCAAACTACAAATACGTTGCCATTGCTTTTCCTTACTCATTACTTTCTTATCGCCTGATTTTTATGTTATTTTAATAAGTTTGGCTATTGTAAAAACTAGAATGACCACGGAAAAACAAGTTAAGTCTGTAATTATTTTTTATTACTTTAATTAGGTAGGTATGTAATATCTCCTAATAAGTGTATTGTTAATTGCGATGTGATGTTAATATGTGAAAACGTCAAGATTGGAAAAAATAATACCAAGCTTAACTTTTACACAATTTTATAAATCTAAAAGGTAATTGACTTTCAGTAATAATTTAAATTGGTGAGATACTAACAGTTTAAAATTAGTACACTAAAATCAACTGTACAGATTTGTTAGTCAACTGCATTTAATATTAATTATTCATGAAGCACGGATATTCACGATCTATGAGATATAAAATGCTCGAAAGCCATAGGCATGTGGTCACGAGCATGCGCAGCCTCGCCGCGCCGTTGCGATTCTATACCGTATCGAATGCATTATCGCGCCTCTCAGAGCCCGCACAATACCTCTTTCATAGTCGCAGTGTCCCGCCAATCGATGACAAATCAAAATAAATTACCGATTCCGTCATACGACACTAGCTCGGATACAATTTCCCGATTTTATACTGGAAAATTGTTATATTGCAGGCATCGGTATTACGGTTCAGATATCATCAAGCAATTATGGGTAATAAATTAGAATTATCGGTGCACAATTTGTCTAAGATAATTGGTGATGTCATATTTTATTGAATAACGAAGCTACCTGGCACTTTGTTTCTGTAAGACTCAGACTGTAAGTGGTTTTGTGTCATAAACGGACATTAATGGATTTCGTAAAAAATAATTACTTTCTTTTTTGATTAAAGATAGATGACATATTATGCTGTAATTACCCTGTAAGTCAGGTGTAGTCAATGCATATTTGCTATTTTTATAACGTAAAATGCGGTATAATATAATATAATATTTGATTTACAACCTATAAAGATGGGTTTGTTTAATAACTATTATTAATAGTGTTGTCTGTACTTAATAAAATTCGTTTAAGTTCTTTAATAACGGAAAATGAAGTTTTCAGTAACTTTTTATTTCGTCCATCTGTTTGGCAATAGAAAGATAATTAATGCTAAGGTTGTTAAATTCAAATATACCTAATCTGACACAACCGTTAAATATGTAAAAAGCCTAAATAGTTTATAAGTCTCAGACTATAATTTTATTCATAATAGTTATTTGAAAAATAAACATAAAAATGTATCTACGTAGACTTCAAAGTTTATTCTAATTCCAACAGTACATTAATCTTTCGATATTCAGTCAGTGCAAAGTAGGCCAGAAAACTCTTATATAATTATTGTCTGAGGGAGGAAATACTTAATTATTAAAATAGAAATTTTTCCATTTATCAAATTTATATTTAACGTACCTAAATTTTATTTTTCAAGTATGTCTAATGTCTAGCTTAGTCCTTAAAAGTTTGATTTTTAGTTTGTAAAAGCGAAACTCGGCAGATGATATCTAAGTGGTCATCATGAAGTGACGCCGGTGATAGGGTCCGGCGTCGCTCACTTCCGCCTATTTCCGTCGGTCTTATTTGACCGATGCGGCGCCGGTAACACGCGTACACTATACTAATATATATACGATATCCCGGAATATTAAGTTACACACATAGAGCCACGGTTTAATCAACACTTTTTTTAAATATATCCATAAAATTGTTTAACCAATAAATTGCCTTTTACAGTTTATAAAACACCTACCTAAAATATGTAAAATGTTAACAAGTCGTGAAATTTCAACATAATTCGATTTCTTCGCTCACATCGCCCTCTCGTGCCGTAATTTCGCATCTCAGCATGAGTTTCGTGTTCAAATTAAAATGTTTATTGCATTAAGCGAGTTCGCACGGTCTCCTATGAGACTGGAGCATTTTTATTTCGTTATTACGGGCACGCCCATCGCTCCCTTTGGCCCCTCGCCCCGCAGATGGCTCACCGCGCCACGAACTTTTATAAACCCGATTTTACCCCTGTCTAATGTCGCTATAATGCCCTGCGACTGTCATTTCCGGGCTTTAGAAAGTTACCGGGATGTTGCACCTTGTTTCTCTTCAATAGAGAACAATATAGACTGTTGATATCCACGAGTATTTTACTGGTATTATGCGTGTCATAAAACTATTAGCCGCTTAAGCTATTCTTAAAGCGTCGACGTACCTTTCAGAGTGGTTAGCGGTGTGCTCAGGAACTCGCAGGGCGCGGAAGGGTGCCGTATTTTTAACGCAAACTTTTATGGCTTTTTTTGCTCCATTATGTATTATTTTGTTGTGTTTATATTTTTTTTATATTCCATTATCTTTAGCACCTTTGCGGTTAATTTCGTTATTAAACTGAGGCAAGTATTTTTTTGATTATTGCTCAGACTTTCCATTGTAGGTATATGAATTAAGTCTCACACTTAAAACTTAAGTGAGACGGAAAAGTATTAAAAGAAAATAGTCAATTAACGAGTTAGATACATAGATACATGTTTTTTTCCGAAATGCGCCGTGAACCATTACGATGTGCGATTGATTACCTATTACTTTTTTTTTAACTTTACTATATTGCAATTAGCATTCTTCACAAAGGGAAAGATATTCTGGAGTAAGAACTTTCTAGCTTATATTATAAGATACTTAACTAAGTCCAAACATTTAATTGTGTGCTCTCACGCTCTTACCTATATAGTTTTAACGAGTGCATTGTTTATATTGGACTTATGTACGTTGTGATGTCAGGATAGTACGTAGGTAGTGAGGGAGGGAGGAATCATTGTCAGTTACTGTCAGCATCCTGTTGTATACCATAACACAACACTCACGGTAAAATAACTAATTAAATAGGCATGTACAGGTTGATACCGAGATGCGTCATTATTAGGTAAACATTTTAAAAATAGTATGATGCTTATAATTTTGTATTCTATTATTCCATTATTCATTTCCCTCTTTTGTTTAGCTGGGAGTAACCACATGCATGTGACATTAGTTTGAGTGATATTTGAGGGTTTTCTATCCCTACTCTCTTTTTATAATTATAAGGTATAAAAAAATTAGGTAGCTGTAGTTGGTAGAGCCACGCTGAAACTATTACAGGTTTTAGCATGAATGGGTCGCATCACCCGGGGTAGTACCGTCCTCTCACTGAAAACCGACGTGAAGTTACCGTGCTTGCATTGTTGCGTTTCATTCGGTCAGTGAGAGCGCCGGAGACCTACTTCCCTTCCACCTTCCCTCCCCCTCCCCAAACACAGGCTGACAACGCACTTGCGACACCTCTGGTGTTGCAAGTGTCTATGGCCGGTGGTGATCACTTAACATCAGGTGACCCACCTGTTCATTTGCCTCCTATGTTATTTAAAAAAAAAAATTGTGTTTTTACATATTTGATGATTTATTATTCTGTACTTTCTGTTGAAAATATACCTATGTTTTATAACTTTTATCACAGTGAGAATTACTTTCACCATTGCAGTTTAATTCAATTTTTTTATCGTCCCACATAAGCACATTTGTTCAATAGACTCGTAATAGTCTACGACATGTATTTAGGTATGTAATTTTCGTTAAGGCCTTATTGTAGAATATAAGTTTAATAACATGGCGACTAGACTAAACATAGACAACGTGTTCAAGTACGACGATTCAAGTATATAAATTGGAAACAAAAAGTTTATGCAAATTGAGGGAGCCGAAATAAAATGGAGTCTTTGTGGTCGTTGCGAGCGCGTGCGATCGATGCGCTCGTCCCGCGACCTTGCGGGCGGGATAGCGCGTGGGCGGGCGGCGGTAAGAGGCCGGGATTGGTGAGCCCCGCCTACCCGGACCCCTCCCCCGCCCTCTACCACACACCTCCTCGGCACTCGCAAGCCTGTTAATGTTCGATGCTCGCGCGACACGCAGCGCGCGCGCCGCAAAACGTCAGCTATGTGATCTGTCCATCGTGACTTTTATTGTGACATTCTTTAATTAATTTTATCGCCTTTTTTATGTACGGAATGTGTTGTGTTTGTTAAAGTGACAATGATCACAGACTTGTACGCGCCGATGCCGGCGACGGCGACTTCTAATAAATCAATTGTAAGTAGATGTTCTGACATTTAATGTTTGTTCAATATGATTTTCAATATTATATTTTACTTTACATATCACTAACAGGTATAGCGTGGCGTTGCCTGTTTACAATTATGAGGAATTTTATTGTTAAATTTATCCATAGATTTTACATTTTCAATTATTTACTAACGTTCTCGTTTTTATTTTAGGATTTAACAATATTTCAATTTACTCTTAGTTATTAGAAAAGCCTAAGTACAGTTTTGTACTGTCTTTTATTCAAGTTAGTTATAACAAAACTATTAAAATATTTTCGCGGTTGATAATAAATATATTTTTTCTTTATACATAACTATTCCCATATCAAAAACACTGTCTCTCAAATGTTTATAAATTACCAAGACATGCAACATACTTACTACATATATACTATCAAGGAAAAAAAAATCATAAATAAATAAACAAGCAACCTTTTGGTTTATGTTGTTATGTATCAATTGTAGCAAGATTTTTTCCTTAACACAAAAGATCGAATTCGTAAACAAACCTATAGTGTTACAAACTATGTTCAATTCATATTCAAGTAATGAAAGAAAATGTATGTGACTGTTTAGAAATACCTGAAAATGATTAATGTAGGCATTTATAACAATGACATTATAAATAATATGAATTCATTAAACAATTTTGTACTTATTTTTCATTTACTTTCAGTAACATCTAGATACTGAACACTACATACTATTTAGGTCAATAATATTACTAACAAGAAAACGTTTTTGATATAGTTTATTACCAGCTGTACATCCAGACATGCTTTCCTGTGGTATAACATGTTTAAAAATATACAAAATGAAGTGCATTAGAATAAAGAGTTTTGTCAAAATTATAAACCGAAAATAAAAACTTTTTGGAGATTAAACATTTTGATTAAATAAACATGAAACATAAACATAAATTGCAATATTAGAACTCATAGCTGATCATGAAAATCTTTTAGAGACATTCGACATTTTAAAAATAAACGATATATTGTCGACTGTTGAAAATGATAGGTACTCGATCAATCCAATCATACTCGATAACAAAAGCTTCCGAACGTTTCGAACACAATCAATCTTCACAACGCAAAATATTTGTCATCGTACATTCAAGAAACCGATTAATTGAATTTGATAAAGTTGATATCGATTTTAGAAATGTAACTTTATCGAGTAACAATGGTGTGTTGTTTTGATTCGATTGACCCGACGGGAGGATTTTTTTGTTTTTTATTAATAAGTCTGGTGAGTGACTACTTACATATTTCAACATATTGATGTTCGCGTACAGTTATTTTACCTATTTGAAATGACGTATATTAAATTATACTGTTGCTGTTTAATTCCACTGAACAAGCGTTCATTACGCTTTAGACCGGGCATGTTTAGACCGGGAAAATAAAAAGACTTCTATTTTATGTATATACTATTAATTATATATGTATATATATATATACTATTTTTTATATTACTGCATACAACAAAATATAGTTTTCGCCAAACTCGTTGATCGTTTTGAATGTAGATGTGCAGAACAAAAATATAGGTATAAAAATACGTATTTTATTATAATAATATAGAGACAACTTAAGAAGAAGTAAATACTAATTTTAAATTCCTTTAGTAATACTGTAACTTTATTTTGCAATTACTCTTGACTATATTATGTGTAACTCCGAATTTATAGCTATAGTAACATAAAAGACAGCAAGATATTATAATTTTACAGTTCGGGATTGAAATAATATCTAGGACTAGGCGAACCACAAATATTCGTTTGTTGTCAATATAGTAGACAGTTGAAATTGTTTCCAACAGCTTTTACATGGGATTAACTATTTAGTTCGGTAGTGTCGATTTCGGAAACATGTAAATTGTCGAAATCAACTCAGCTACGTTCAGAGCGGCCAAAAAGATTGAATAGTCTGTGTTCAATGATTTTATTTCGCAATATTTCCTCTATGACGTGAATGAAGAGCTTTTTTTCAATATGATTTTAATAGATACCTATTACTTTGAACATTTATTCACAGCGATTCACTTTCCAATGAACTAACAGGCGAGAAGTTAAAAATAATATAAGCTGATAGATATCTTAAACATCTCATTATTGAATAACAATGATATCAACGCTTAGATTCGATCGTTTGAATGATGCATGAATAAACTCTATTACCGAGTACAAGGCACAAGTTAGATTGAATTATGAATATGAGTTTTTTATCGTTTGATTAAAATAACACCTGATGTTAGTGATCGTATATCGAAGACTAACTTTCAATTACAGTTGCTAAAAAACAGCGACATGTAGGTACTTGGAGACAGATATTCAATATGAGAGTTCTTTCTAATTAGGCAAACGTAGAATCACCCACCACCACATTATGACAATATGACTATTTCTCTTAAGAATCAAATTCCGTCAATTGAAGTGACATGATAGCGACGTTCAAGTGCGCTATTTCTGAGCCATAATTGTTTCACAGTACACTTCGTATAGCATCCATGTCAATTTAAAACATGATCGTTAAGAAATTTAATGTTTGTTCAAATCCATATGGACGAAAATATTTGATTACAAATTATAGTGTGTCCAAAGCTTTCGACCACAATAAAGGTACTTAGATGCCTACAAATTCGTGTATCGGTGACTTATATCAAGCTACAGTTCGTTCGTACGGTCCCATATCTACCTCGAAACCATTATGCGTGTCTAATAGATTTTTTTGGCGCTGGCCCATTCACAGGCGCAGCGTGAAGTCCCGTCAATGGCCATTGTGGCATTGAGCCGAACCGACAACCGACAAACTTTTATTTGTAATGGCCCTAAATGGCTGTTGTGGGGATTAAGGTGCTCTTTGCATTGTCATCTTGTCGACAACGATAGCAAATTCGATAAATCCGCCAGAATAATGCTAAGCGAATGGCATTAGCCTAATAAGGGTCACAATGGGCTCTTGAGATCTGTCATTTTTGATAGCAGAAGTGTTTTGTGTGATAGTTTACACGCCGGATTACACTTACGAGAGATATAGCCACTTACAGTTAAAACGTTTTTCTATGGTAAAAATAACAAAACAAATTCTAAATGTCTCTCATACAATGTCTGAAATTGAATAGGAACTGGTCTCTCCAGTAGTACTAAGTTGACTATCGGTACATCAAAGAGTTGAGGCATTTTCATTAAAAACCGGTATAACTCTCCGAATATAGAACCAGACCTTATAACGTAACTTGTTACAACGAGAGATGACACAGTCAGATATTATAATTCTAAGGTTCGGGGTTAAAAAAATATTTAAGTCAATGGCATTATATATCACTCACCCTCGTTTGCTGATAACATAGTAGACATAACTGAGACTATGAAGGACTTTACTCTAATACGTAGTGATATAATTAGAGCCATAGAGTAACAAACCTGTGATTGTAAGTGTAAGCGATTTCATAATCTATGAGTAGAGCATTTGAACAAGTTGGTCTCAAAAGGACAATGGACAAGACAAAGGTTCTGTTGAACGTCCGTGTGACAGCGACTCACAAAAAGTTCGGATATTCTGCACTTGAAGTTGTTGACGACCTCTGTTACCTGGGACAAACTAGCTACGTCGGTAATATCACTTTCGGAGCGATATGAATTGACGACTTCCATCCAGCTACCCCGTCGAAAGTTCTTATACATTTGTTTTTAAAATACCGCAGAGCCTCAAGACAAAACACTTTGAACGCTGCGTATTGCTAGTGATCATTTCTGTTTTGGAGAACAGTGGTTAACAACGGAACTCATCAGTATCTGAAGGCAATTAAAAGGTTATGACAAAATTATCTCTGCTTTATTGCATCAGAAATGAAAACATTCGCAGAAGAACCAACTTCATCGACAGAGCACTTAGAATTGCTAGATAAAATGGCAGTGGGTGGAACACATTTCTCATGGAATGGATGGATGGGACCGAATTAGTCCCAAGTGGCAACCACGCAAAGAAATATTCGACGTTGATAGATCCACAAGATGAAATAAAGATTTAGTAATCGTTGGGAAACCTGCTGGATGCGAGCAGTTCTAGACCGATCGGTCGTTGTGGCGAAATTTCAAGGATACTCATGTACAACACTGGATATTTATTAGCTGAATGAATGGATGGATGTGATATAACGAACTGATGCGTAGATATGTGAGAGTACTATGGAGTTCTTACTTGTGAGCATACTTACTTAATTTCAAATATCATAAAAACGCTTAAAATATAACTTTCAGCAATATAAAAGTATACGACGATGGTTGAGTAACTTTTGGAGAAGACAGTGTGGAGCCTCGTATGAATTTCTGACACGATTAATTAAATATTTCATACAATATTTTATAAAAATGTTTTGCGATACCTAATAGGTATGGAAAATATTGTTATTTTACTTTAATTCTTCTTATTATGCGATAAAGATCAAGTTCAAATACTGAGGAAAGTTTAGTTATCCTGTTTAGATACGTGAAGTCTTAACATGAAACTATACGTCATTCAATGTACTAGTGGGCGCCCAGAGGTCGACATTCGACCATAGTTCATTGATTTTTTAAAGTTTGAATTTTATTAGGGTTCTTTTGTCAAAGGGTATTATGTTATAATATCATTGTAGAATGTAGAATGAAAAAGGGTAATTGAAACGTAAGAGTAAAATAATACATACAGTCGAGCATAGCAACCTCTTTCGCAACCTCTTTTGAAGTCCTTTATTGACAGATGTCAAAATGTCTTTTTTATTTACATGTGTGTATATGTTGTGTAAAATTGAAGCAGTAGTGTGAGTAATGCATATTTTAATTAATTTAATGTACTTCTAATGCATTTTATACAAAATAGATAGCTTTCTGCTCTTCTCCTCCATATAAACTTTAACTATGCCAAATTTCACGTTCATCCGTTCACGCATTTCTCTCAAAAACGGATACAAAGTTTAGGCTTCACGTATTAATATATAGATAATACTATTACATTTTGTAGTTGTAAAAAGTAATTGCAGTAGACACTGTAACATGGAATCTAAAATAGACTTACGTTCTAATTAAAATATCTCTTGTATCGGCCAATTACGTAGGAGAAAATAAAATCTGTCGAGCTTCGGTGGCGACAGGAGCCCTTCATAATTCTTTTTTATCGCATCTCTGCGCCGTGTTTAACCCGTTCATTGACAAAAGGTATTTAAATGAAGCTGTCGAGGAAATTATATTTACTGCTCTTGCTATAATGACATTCCTGATTCGTTAGAATGAAGATAAATTAAAAGAAGAATTGGAAATCAATTTCATTGTGTATATGGGTTTCGAGTATGCGTACTTCTTACAAGAGAGTTCAGTAACAAAATATAAAATTGTGTCTTAGATTATTTTTTGAAATGATTTTTTTATTATTAAATAGACAGAACAATGGACTTTACCATTTTTATAATTGATTTTAGACTAGACCACTGACGCGGTGACTTTGTTCGAATTGTGTGTTATTCTCACTTTAATGAAATAAAATTAAAATATATATATCTATACTAGCGGGCCCGGCGGACGTTGTCCTGCCTTGATAATAATAAAAAATCCTAATAGTCAACCGCAGCGCCACCTACATGGTCCAATTATGAATCTAAACCATTTTTGGATCCACTGGAATACGCACACTAAATTTCAATGACATACACACGTACAGAAGAAACTTATATATAAAGAATATTACTATAGGTATTAGTTTATGGTATTCTGATGGACATACGCAAATTAAATAATTACAGATCAATTTTTAATTAGTTACGGGCAAAAATATTTGTTCTTAAAAATTATTCAAAATATTACCACGATAAATTTAGTTACAAATTAAGAATATACTGTCTATAAAATCGTTATGAAAATAAGCTGTTAGATTTATACTTTGCATAAGCGTTATACTTTGATAGGTATTTTATAATCGGAATTTAATAATAAAGAATTTATATTTGGAAGAAAGTTGAATAAAAATCAAACAAACGAACTTTTAAATAATAAATATTTAACACCGATTTCCTACCATCACACATAAACTATTGTTAACATAATATAATTAGACGTACCGTAAAGCTTTCTTGTTAGTTATTTATGCGCGTATCTGTCAATGTTACGTCTCGCCGGTGACAAATTTAACAATGTTAGTATCTCTCTTTGTTGAGGAGTGATCGTTTTACTAAACCGAAACGGTTAATTATGTGCAAATACGTCTGCGGCCGCGTCCTCGCCGATTTATTGTTGTGTATTCAATTGTTTTTGTTTTAGCCAATTTTATGCTTAACTGAAAGTCGGTGCAGGGAAATAATTTATTTAAAATTTCACGCTCGAATTAAATTATGGCTTTTAATGTTCACCCATGTTAATTAAAGGGTCTAAATAATGAAGCCCATACACAAGTTAATTCGTGTACTATAATATGCTTTAATCAATCCAACTTCGTTAAAATGTAACGCTATAAAATAGAATTGTTATAAGTAAAAATGGTACTTTGATATTTTATTTATTCAAACCTTCTCACAATTGTATAAATTATACCACAAGACTAACAAAAATCCATTGTTTTATTTCTGCAAATATCGCGAACATACAGAGGACAAAGAGAAAATTGTTTTTTTAATGGTTTGAAATTAATTGCTTCGTTAATGCGACTTTAGATATGAAAGTTTTATATACAAGATTTCTTTACAGCGAAGTCTGTCAACAGTTTACAATTTCCTTTTAGGATTTTTTTTGTCTCGATCTTACTACGCTATTTACCTAGCATGGTTTTAACAGCTTCACCGGACTACATAGGGATTAAGTTGTTTTGTGGAAAGTTTGGTGTATGGAAGACGATGATTGTTTCGAACACGATTTCTCGCGATTATACTCAAGAAACTCTTTACAGTTTCCACAGTATACAGACGTTCCGTTTCCTACTGATCGTGCCTTTCACAATGAGTGGAGTGACCTTGAGGTTACAACAGAAATGTCGCCCGCAATTATTCTATGCATCTGGCGTCCATGAGGTAAAACACTAAAAGCGTGATTCCCTACTAAATAGTAATCATATTTTGAAACAGTTTGTAATAAAATAAATTTAATTTTGGATCGTTGAAAATGACTCTTATCAGATGTCTATTTTAGATTTATTAAAAGCTCGAAGATACACATCATTATAATCCATTAAAGGTCAATGTACTTTACTGTATATCTATGTGGTAGAACAAACAAAATTATATAATTCTTTACTATAAAAACAATTGACACCCAAAAACTCCTTTTAGAAGAAGTGGCTTAAGCCAATTTCTAAAATAATAAAACATTTTTATAAACTTTGATATTTGCCAAAGCTGTTGCAGCGACAGACCTACTACTATAATGGTATCAAGGCTTATCACTGAGCCTAGCTAATGGATTCGATCCCTACAAATGACCAACTTTTATAAAATGAGCATAACTTTCAATGATTTTGATGAGTATCATATGCTTATATATAATATAATATAACCTGTATGGTACCCAGATTTTGATTTGGCACGTCGGAAAGAAGAGTGAGATGTGCAGTTAACCTTGCTTGTGTTTTATAAAGCGTTCTCTCTATTGTAGAGCACAATGATTGCGTTAGACAAAGATAATACTATACGAATCGAAACCTAACCTATCTCTCTCATGTCCCCGACGTGCCAAAACGGAAGTGGAGTACTCTAGTTCGATCGGAATTAAATGTCCGTATGAAATAATATCCTGATCTAAAGTAAACTCTAAAAATAAAATAAATATAAATTAATATAAATTTCTGAATGTATATAATTAGTAATATAGTAATCACTGCAGAACGGTGGCACCTATTTGACTAATTTCTTTTTTGTTGTGTTTTTAATTGTTAGGACAAGGTTTGTATCTAAAAAAACCTTGGAAAATCATACGGCCAAGTGAACAATGTGGTTAAAAAAAATTCCACATATAAAGTGAGTGAGATCATTAAAATACTGGCAGAATTGACAGACTGACGTTCATTTGTTACTGTTTTATTTCATTACGTAGTCGAACTGTGAGAGGATGATTTGGTCTCATTTTCTTCATCAGCCGTGCGAAACCGGGTTGTGCAGTTAGTTTACAAATAAACGGCACTATTCATCATTCAACGAGGACGTGTTCCACTCAACCGACTAGATCGTTCAATTACGGACTGAAGTGTGGTTTGTTAAAAGCGACTTATATTCGCCACATATAGCGGCCGCACAAAAACGGCTCGACCACAAGCCAACTGCAGTTTCCTGCCGCCGCGCCGCCGCAAATGACCTTTTAATGCTGCCTGTTATGTTACCGATGTTAATTTTCAACCGTTATAGCGTACCAGGTAATTATTGACTTAAGTATCAATTGCTATGGTTTGTCAAAACACGCCTTGCTACTTTCTAATGTCCACGAAGCGTTATTATTAAGTTGAGGTCATAATTACATGTTGAAATATCATCCTTTTAAGCTTGTCTATGAAGATTTTGCAGTTCTATAACACGTACATTTTGATGATTTTTATCACACAGGTACATTAAACCTGAATAAATTGAAACACAGTTATCTTCTTTATTTAACGTTATCCAATTATTAGTGGGGTTATCCATTTAATTTTCTTCAAATCATACATTCATTTTCTAATAATGGAAAAGAAGTAATTCACTTTAATTTCTGTAAACAAACAGTGTAACTTACAATTAATTAAAGATAATGAATGATACTTTAACGTATCTTTGGAATAAAACTCCTTAGTACTCTTGCTTAAAAGCATATTCAAAAGATGTAAGTAGGTTCCTAATTGTTTCTTAAGATCTGAGTAATGGATTTACAATATCATTTAGCTTCAACATCATTGACTACAAAATTAATGGTAATACTTACTCTGTATCTACCGTATTGACTACGATTCAAATGTATTGACGTAAACATTTCTAAGAATATGTTTTAAGGAACTCCTATTAATTGAGTAAAAATAGGTTTACTTTGAAAGTATTTATGATTTTATTTTATTGATGTTACAACATTTTAGCAAGAACAAATAATTATAAATGCGTTTATCGTTATATAAAAATGTTAATTGAACCCGAAATGAAAAGATAATATTCCAACTATTTGGAAGAAGATGCTGATTTTATTATGATAAGTTTTGGTTGTTGCAATTATTCACTAGTTCGAACTACATAAGAAAAGAGATATTCGATGAGTTTTATGTTTTTAGAATAGAAACTGTGACTGCGGATTACAATTGTTTTAAACAAATAATAGATGGCATTATGGGGGCGGGCAAGCATCTATAGGGAATATGCACGGTAGAGGTAAGGAGAAAAATGTCCAGCTGTAAGCACTAAATAATAGTTCCAAGACCCTCCAAAGTGACAACATAGGCAAGGGTTATGGATAGTCCGAAATAATCTTCTAAATATAACCTAAAATACATACTGTAAGAAAACGTGGAGTTTGATAGAATTTTGTTAGAAGAATAATACGTTCAGTGATTTTTGTGTGTTAACTTTTATAAAACTTGTTGAAATAATGGAGCAATAATTAACCCTGTTGCTACTGTAGCGCTACCCTAATTTAACGCATTTTCGGAGGACACTTTTTCATATACAGAAATGATTCTCCTTTTTTTATATGTCATAGGTGGCAAACGAACAGGTGGGTCACCTGATGTTAAGTGATCACCACCGTCCATGGACACTAACAACACCAGAGGAGTCGCAAGTGCTAGGAGAGAGGACAGGTCCGGGCGTACCGGACGGTGTCCTCGGCGGCGGCCTTCACGCTCGCCGGCTCCCTGCCCTGGGAGCTGGAGGCAGGAGTTCTCGCCGCCGTGTACGAGTTCACGGCGGCGAGAAAACGAAGGGGGGAGCCTCCGGCTCCCAGGGAGGTAGAGGCGGAGAGACGGCGTCTCAGGGGGGACGCCGTCGAAAGGTGGCAGCAGGACCTGGCGGACGAGCGATTCGGGCGGTTCACAGTGGACGCCGTCCGCCCGGTCCTGCGGGAGTGGACTGCCAGGGAGTGGGGCTCCCTGACGTTCCGATTGGTGCAGGTACTCACCGGACACGGTTGTTTCGGGTGGTACCTGCACCG
>MU158705.1:2180421-2213434 GCA_015888305.1 Antheraea pernyi
AAAAAAAAGGAGAGAGGACAGGAGGTGGGCCTCCGGCGCTCCCACTGACCGAACGAAACGCAACAATGCAAGCACTGTTACTTCACGTCGGCTTTCTATAAGAGGGTGGTACTACCCCGGGCGAGCGAACGCATTTATGCTGAAACCAGTAATAGTTTCAGCGTGACTCTACCACCATTGAAATCCATCCATCCATCCACCATCTCCTTACCTCTACACTCCATAGACAGTGGCCAAAATACTTTCAGGGGACAATGTTACCATAATTTTCTCTACGTATATATTTTTATATCTAAAATACTATTAATAATAGTCACTATTAATTGCAGTACACGACAAAAAAACGTATCAGGTACGCGAAATGTGCAAAAAACTAAATAATATTTGTTTTTGTCATTACGAGTTGGCAGGTTGCATGCGGGGAGTCGTTAAAAAGACGTATGATCGCGATTGTACAAAGAGTGTGGAGTCGGAACGGTTTTTTATACGTACCTACTCTAAGAACAACTCTGTTAGAACGATCTATTGTAAATACTACAAACTTCCAATCAATGAAATATAATACCAGGTTAAATTATAATATACTAGCTTTTGATCGCGTTTATGTAGGTTTGACCAATATCCTTCGAGAACAGTACTTATTTTAGAATAATAAGTGATACACTATGACCTTTTCTGTACCCTTGACAAAGTGTATGCAAAATTTTATGTTGTTTTATATCATAAGAGGCAAACGAACAGGTGAGTCACCTGATGTTAAGTGATCACTACAGTCCATAGACACTTACAACACCAAAGGAGTCGCAAGTGCGTTGCCAGCCTATGTTTGGGGGAAGGGGGAGTGGGGAAAAGGGGAGAGGGAGGCGAGTTGGGTATCCGGCGCTCTCACTGACCGAACGGAACGCAACAATGCAAGCACTGTTACTTCACGTCGGTTTTCTGTGAGAGGGTGGTACTACCCCGGGCGAGCCGACCCTTCATGCTGAAACCAGTAATAGCTTTAGCGTGGCTCTACCACCTACAAAACTAGATGTTGATCGGTTAACTAGTTAAGGCATGAAAGCATAACAAATAAACAAACTCAAAATTGTAACAAAAAAACACACATTTAAATTCACAGTAAAGGTTCTTACAAATACACATATCTAGGCGTAAGGCGTACGGCGGTCAACTATTCGGAAACAAAGATGGTCTAAAGCGTCACATGAAAAAGTGTAACACAGAGCCTTCGCAGTGGGAGCAGCTATCAGATTGACGTCCAGAATAGTTAGCTCATGTGGCAACTAGAGTCCAAATTGACGAAGAGCATCCCGCGTCCTTCACTAGATATTATACGCGATGAATTGAAAGGCGGACCATCAGCGGCAATAAATTATATCTATGACAATGGTAAACACAATGTGTCGCACACACCTTCCGGAAGAATATCGGTTATATTAACCATATGAGCGTTAGAGTTGAAGCAGTGGCTGTGGTCGAAAACGGTCAGGGCCATACATACATATCTAGGTGTACTTAGGAAAACTTTTCAAAATATATCGTGTAGTATAATGTACATCAAACATAATAATGTTATCAAAGATATACTATACTCAATTCAGTCTTCGTCAAACAAATAGTATGAACATGGGTTTATTGGACTATCTCTCACATCGCTACTACAATCAATGATAATGATTGCCCCAAAAGGCGTCTTCAATGTCTTTGTTGTCGCCGCCCTCAGTTAATGGAGCCCATGAGTCCAAGAGAAACTAATACTAGAAACCTCGAAAAACAAGCGCTCGCATCATTAATGTCATCGAAATCGTACAGCCGGCTCCCGGAATATTTCATGAAACGTTGCCAAGTTATTGTGGATCTTTTGCCTTGGTTTAAAGGATGACATTTGTTTGGTAGCCGATGAAGTTTAGGTTGTTGGACAGGGATTTTGCAACTCATTGCATTAGCCCGGCTTGTTAGTGGAGCCGCGGCCGGTCGGAGGCGCGTAATAAAGGCGAGGTGCAAGTCACGGGGCCAGAGGCGCCGCCGCCGCCCGTCAGCGCGTCACCGCGCACGCTGTCAATATCTGACGTCTCGACAACGGAGAAGGTTATTTCCGAAGATGCACCACTAATTAATGCTTTCTACTGGCTAAAAAAATTGTTAAGAAGCGGCAACATCATTGTCCTACTGTCAACTTCATTGTGTTGAAATACGAGTGTAATACTGTTAAGATATTTATATAAGTGAAGTATTTTACTGGTTATTATTTCTTTCTTTCTTTGTAAATAATCAACAACAGTAACATAATATGATATAATATACATGAAAGTTGTTTGATTTTTTATGTTACTAATAAACTCGATTGAAGCATCCATATAATACAATACAGTACAGTACAGAAGATGAAATTATGAAAGATAAAAAGAAACAAGAAAATAAAACAGAATTAATATTATTTAATAAGTTAATAGATTATGAAGAAAAACATGAAGCTATTAATTTGCTAATATTAATTTTGAATTTTAAAATTGAGTATCCGATATATCTATAGTGTTATCTTTTTTAACACGCTTTTATTAGCTTCACCTGTATGTATGTTTGTAACCGACCTCTTTGAGCTCGATTTTGTCCTACTTTGAACGATCAGATTTAATTCAAACTTTGCACACCTGTCAAAGGTCGATGACAATGCAATAATCCGATTTTTCCAATTTTTCCAATAATCCGAAATTAACTAAAAAATGAAAAATAAATAATACTTTAAAAAAAAAACTAAAAAAACACGCTTTCATAAAAAAATCCAACGAAAAAACAGAAAATAAAATTTAATAAATTCGGTTTAAGAATAGTGTAAATTAGAAATAAAAATATCATTTTTTTGTCACTTTTTACAAAAATATACATTTATTTCTAATTTAATTCTTTCTAATTTAGTTTTTTTAAACTATTATTTATTTACTAGGTCGTTATATTTATGTGATGATCTGGGAACGATAGAAGAATAAAATATAATAAACAATATGTATTATAAATATGAATTTAATGTGACATAGTTATATTCTTTTTAGGTATTATTGTAACTTATTCGTTATTTCAATAGCAAGCTGATATCTACGACTTGTGCGTTGTTTATTAGCGTGTCAATATATTTTATGCACTGAGGAAAAAAAAGTTCCTTTTCTTCGCAACAAGAAAATACACATCACTGAACACATAGTGCTTATAACAATCCTAGTTTTTTAAAACTTCAATATATTACTTTACATTACATGATAATATCGTGATATTTTTTTAAAATTATAACCAAATGTCTCTTGTAAAATAATTCATTAGTTTTTGGGAGATGCGTGCAGAACGACATATCTCTATCATTTTATTTATATAGAAAAGTACAACAAGAGTGGTAGAGCCACGCTGAAGCTATTATTGGTTTCAGCATGAATGGGTCAGCTCGTCTGGGGTAGTACCACCCTCTCATAGAAAACAGACGTGAAGTAACAGTGCTTGCATTGTTGCGTTTCGTTCGGTCAGTGAGAGCGCCAGAGGCCCACCTCCCTTCCCCTCTCCTCTACCCCCTCACTCCCTTTCCCCCAAACACAGGCTGGCAACGCACTTTCGACTACCCCGTTGTTGTTAGTGTCTAAGGACGGTGGTAATCACTTACCATCAGGTGACCCACAAGTTCGTTTGCCAACAATGACATATAAAAAAACATCATATATTTTATTTGTGTAACTATAATTGTTGACGTAGCTCACGCAGAGACGATACTGAAATAGCTTTTATCGAACTTACTTGACACTTAGGCTATGTTCACATGTGCGCTTAACGCGCGTTAAACGCTTGTCATGTGAGCATAGTGTTATCGTTATGTTTTGGGCAATTTAACGAATATCTTTATAAATTATAGTCTATTTTGATGCATACGCTGTGTTACTATATGCTTTTATAAAATCCGTAAATTAGTTTTTGGGTGAAAGAGTCACAGACATCCATACATGCTCGCAAACTTTCTTGTTTATAATGTTAGTATGGATAGATTATACTGGAAACAATTAATTTAACACTTAACCACAAGTATAAAGGAGATAGGAGCCTAGCGATCGCCCCCCGCTAGGAACGCTACGGGGAGCCGTCGTGCCCCGCAGCGCTCGCTGGGTACCGACACTGATACCACCATTCATACTTTTCGCCAAATCTCTATTATCATATCACTAAACCGAAACATTATTTAAAACACGGTGACTGTCATTTCTCGGACTAGATAGATTATATCATTTTGATATTAACAGACATAATATATGTTGTGGATTTACAAAGAAAATTGTATGACATTCTTCACTACATAGTATAAAACAAAGTCGCTTTCTCTGTCCTTATATCCCTATGTATGCTTAAATCTTTAAAACTACGCAACGGATTTTGATGCGATTTTTTTTAATAGATAGAGTGATTGAAGAGGAAGGTTTATGTATAATAACATCCATTAAATAGTGGAGAAATACTGTTATTTTTTAGGTTTCTAATGTGATGTCGTAAATAATTACATAACCGATTCGATGCAGATGGTTGCACCGGTCAGCTAGTTTATTTATATAATAAATTCTTTTCTACTTTTTCAATAGTAATAAATCTTTACAAGTATATTTCAATAGTTTCCTATGATTACGTGACTCTATATCTCAAATTAAGTTTTAGCCGATATTTCTTAATATCATGCAAAATAATTACTGCTTTTTGAAACAATTAATGAATAATATTCATATTCCCTATTATCTTAGATATACCTATAAATTGCAAATTTTATAATAGAAAAGCAGTTTATAGTTTGTGCAATTTTAATTTTCTTAATCTTAATGAAAATGCTGCTAAATATGACCATGAAAATTGTTTGTATTCAAAAATATTATAAAACTTTTATGACATCTTACTTTCCTTACTATGACTTACTTACTATGACATTGTATCGTTTTTTTAAAATCATCAAACATATAATAACTAATTTAAAATATAAACAGTATTTATAACATAAATATAAATTTAATAATAAAATATCCAATTATAGTATATATAACACGGTAATTTGCACATAAATAGATATATGTTTATTGTTTATTGATATATGTTTTACTATATACATTATACCTAGATACAAACAATAAATATAATAAATAAACAATAAAACCATCACGCGTCCCGTTAAAGCTATTGTAAGATATATCGGAAATTGCAACTATTTATTCTCGCATCCGGCTTTTAACTGTAAATTTTCCGGTTGCAATTTGTCCCACGGAGAACTTAAACAAAATGCTCCCTCCGATGTGGCCATTAAACGCACTCGTCGTTGAGGTTTGTCAAGTTATGAATTCGAATGGCCTCTTCACTTAAAAGGATAGGGACAGAAAGTTAGACGTAGTTGAATAACAAATAAAGCGATAGACTTTTATTCCCACTATTCATAATAAATACGGATATATATAATATATATAGATGCAATAGTTTTCATGCTTTGAATATTTAATTTCTATTTTAAATATTTGTTATCTATAGTATCATTCTTCATTCATTCTCTTATCTGTTTAATTATACCCACAGATTAAAAGATATAGTAAGAAGTAAAGTAGATCTCAATACTGGTAATAGACACTTACGGTCCGACAAGGAGATTAAAAGTGAAAAACGAATAGATGTGTACTATTTTCTTTATTATGTCCTTGGCCGAGATCCATCTAGCGTGTATTGTTTGATTTTTATTTTATATCATTGTCATTTTTTTAATCTTCTCAATGTTATCCTGTTAACTTACTATGCGGTGTACTAAGAAGTAAATATTTTACCTAATCTACTTTTTTTTTCTCCCTGGGGAAATCTGTAATGGATATCCATCCCGCGGGGCAGCAGAGGATGGATATGTCCGAGTCGCACGGACTAAAACTCCATGGTACCTTCTTACACCTTTTGGCCGGGGGAGCAGGAACTGTCTAATCGACACTACGTCTGTTCCTCCGACAAGTGTTGTCCCTTCCTAAGGGGCTGAGGCCTGAGGGATTAAGATGGTAGACCCATCCAAGGGGGAGTGGGTGTTTTTTTTTTAACTTTATTTTTGGCAACCAATCTTTTAGATTATTACTGCCATTGTCAAGTAGTTAATAGTATTTCAAGTTTTTCTTTCATTCAAATTTGGCAACCAGTCTTCTAGTAGACCATCACTGCCATTGTCAAGTGAGTATCGATATTACAAGTTTCTTGATATAATTTCAATGAACTAACAAGATGGTGGCCAACTTGTTAGAACTTTCCATGGAATTTTTGTGGCATCTCAGAATTCATGGTCCGTGGTATTATTTTCTATTCACTTCACTTATGCACAACAAACAAACTATATTATATAAAACACCACCAATTTTACACAATATAGAGTCAAGTAACACAAGATTATGAATAAAAAATAAAACCCACTACATGGCAGACCAAGATCCCGCCAAAAACTCAAGGAGTGGGTGTTAAATCCTCCCGACGAACTGTGGGAGTCGCAGGCATAATGCACCTCCACCTCATGGACCTGTGCAGTTTAACTGCCCGGGGCGACAGATATGCCCGTGTCCATACCCAACGTTTGACTATAATCGAAGTCCGTTATTTGTACTGGCTAATCTCCAAAGCGGCTGAACCGATTTTGTTGACACTTTTCTGTGTACATTTTTAAGTTTATACAATTTCGTAGTACATTATTTGATGTATCTCATATAAGGTTCAGCCAACATTAACAAAATACGCGCTTGCAAAATATTTAAGCATTGACTTTTTATCTTTAGTTTATAATCGCGTCTGTCTGTTCGCGATAAACTCAAAAACTACTGAACAGATTTTCATGCGGTTTTCACCAGTGGATAAAGTGATTAATGGGGAAGATTTTGGTATATAAGTTGTCAAGGATTTTTTATAGTAGGGCGGGACAACGTCTGCCGGGCCCACTAGTAATATATAAATACTAGCAACTACCTGTGACTTAGTCCTCGTTGTGCTGCAATATAAAACTTAATCACATAATTTTATAAGGTGGTAGAGCCACGCTGAAGGTATTACTGGTTTCAGCATGAATGGGTCGGCTCGCCCGGGGTAGTACCACCCTCTCACATAAAACCGAAGTAACAGTGCTTGCATTGTTGCGTTCCGTTCGGTTAGTGAAAGCGCCGGATACCCAACTCTCCTCCCCCTCCCCTCTTCCGCACTCCCCGTTCTCCCAAATACAGGCTGGCAACACACTTGCGACTCCTCTGGAGTTACAAGTGTCTATGGACGGTGGTGATCTCTGAACATCAGGTGACCCACCTGTTCGTTTGCTTCCTATGATATAGCAATATAAAAAATAGCAAAACAATGTTGTCTAATCTACACTAGCACGTAGAGTGCAAGCGGTACCGGACACTACATTTTTACATAACCATATTTGCACGGAACCCAATTTTTTGTTCTAAAATATAAATAAATAGCCTAAGTTACTGTTCGCTATCTGCTAGTGAGAGTCCCGTCAAAATCGGTCCAATCGTTCAGCAGATTAGAACAAACAGGCGGACACACAGATAGACCGACAAAAATATTCAATATTGTTTTTTGTCATAAGTAGACATTTTAATATGCTAACTTTAATATAATAAAAACTGGTTAATTGGACATTACATAGAGACACTTCAGTTTTATTACCCTTAGATTTCAGTACTAGATATTCGTCTCGAATGTTAGCCGGAACAAACAGACAAAAATTTTAAAAATCATTTTTTTGTAAAGTACTGTATGTACTGTCATATCAGATCACATATAAAAAGCTGTTATTTTGACAATGTAGAGACACTTGAATTATATTGAGTTGTTTAGATTCTTTAGATTTATTTTCATTAATTTTTTATGGTGGTAGAGCCACGCTGAAACTATTATTGGTTTCAGCATGAATGGGTCGGCTCGTCCGGGGTAGTACCACCCTCTCATAGAAAACCGACGTGAAGTAACAGTGCTTGCATTGTTGCGTTTCGTTCGGTCAGTGAGAGCGCCGTAGACCCACCTCCCCTCCCCTAACCCTTCCCTCCAAAAGATGGCAACGCACTTGCGACTCCTCTGGTGTTGTTAGTGTCCATGGACGGTGGTGATCACTTAACAGCAGGTGACCCACCTGTTCGTTTGCCACCTATGACATAAAAAAAAAAAAAAAAAAAAAAAAAAAAAAAAAAAAAAAAAAAAAAAAAAAAAAAAAAAAAAAAAAAAAAAAAAAAAAAAAAAAAAAAAAAAAAAAAAAAAAAAAAAAAAAAAAAAAAAAAAAAAAAAAAAAAAAAAAAAAAAAAAAAAAAAAAAAAAAAAAAAAAAAAAAAAAAAAAAAAAAAAAAAAAAAAAAAAAAAAAAAAAAAAAAAAAAAAAAAAAAAAAAAAAAAAAAAAAAAAAAAAAAAAAAAAAAAAAAAAAAAAAAAAAAAAAAAAAAAAAAAAAAAAAAAAAAAAAAAAAAAAAAAAAAAAAAAAAAAAAAAAAAAAAAAAAAAAAAAAAAAAAAAAAAAAAAAAAAAAAAAAAAAAAAAAAAAAAAAAAAAAAAAAAAAAAAAAAAAAAAAAAAAAAAAAAAAAAAAAAAAAAAAAAAAAAAAAAAAAAAAAAAAAAAAAAAAAAAAAAAAAAAAAAAAAAAAAAAAAAAAAAAAAAAAAAAAAAAATTCGTGCGAGGCTTAATTTTGAGTACGCTTATAAGAAAAAACATCGATTGTCTAATACTTTGACATAAAGAGAGTTGCGAGAAAACTTTCAAATGCAATCGATGGAGTGTGGCGGTGGTCGCGTGGCAGGACCGCCCGGTGCGGTGCGGCCGCTCGACGCTGCGTTATGCTAATTCAATTGTGTTACGAGAGCGGCTAGCGTCGCGCGATACCATCGGCTCCGCCCGCGACCCCGTTGCTGCATTATCATAATAATGCGCGAGTCACCTCACAGACGAACCAGCTCTGTCGACACGCACTCCAATATCTAATACACCTTGTAACCGATATTGTAATCTACTCTTTTTTTTCTTAAATGATTGTAGATTATTTACAAAATACTTTTCGTTTTTTCTTCACTATGTTGACTGCTTAAAAAATGTTTTTTTTTTTTTACGTTGTTTATAGGGGCTTTTATTCCACTGAACATATCAGCCCCATTGTTTCCCAATCTTTCTAGCTCTATCATGAGAGGCGCTGATGAGGTATCATAACCAGGTCATACAGCATCTTAGCTTCATCCGAACAGGGTTCAGCCAAGATGCTGTGACAAATACCTATGTTCTGGCAACTACTTTTTATACTCATCAACGCCTCTCTCAAAAAAAAAATGTTCTTATTGAGTTTCTAAGTTATTTTCGTATATTTCTAATGTGCTTCATAAAACATTTATATTATTTAGGCCTCAGAAAAAAAATTCAACAACTTTCTACTAAAACTAATCTATTGCAAGAAAACCTAACTTTTAATTGAAGTCTTACAATATTTATTGTACACAAGCTTTGCCCGCGACTCCGTCCGTAAAACCTAATGTAAAAAATAGTGACTAATAAAATCATCTGAATTAAGTCCATTTCCTTATGTACTTTTCTCTCGTACTTAAGTCGCGTCGTCATTAAAATTACAATAACTTTTGATAGAGTTAACCGATTTTAATGAAACCAACACTAAATGCTACTCGAGGATATGCTTTATGATTTTCGTTTCATTTTTTTAAGTTTTTATCGTGAACGCAGTACTTTAGCAGTGATGCGTGATCATACAAACAGACAGATAGACATACATTTCTAAAAATGATTGAAATGTATTTTATTACTTATTCCAAGACAACCGCAATATTTTTTTTATCAAAAATCTAAAAGTCCATACACGTTTGATTTATATTCTTATTTTCTTATTATTTATTGTACATAAACTGTTGTCAGCGGCTTCACTCACGTTACTGTAGATTTGACTTTATTATTGTTCAGAATGAAAAGCACTCTACATCCTTATCTATACTCTTAACAACGTGTATGCAAAATTTCATAATGATGTTGGGAAAGTTAAGCCATAAAAGCGATACAAAACAAAAAGATATACATTCACATTTATAATATTAGCTAGAACTAGTCAGGATACCAAAAAGACTAATCAATAACGTTATATTTTGGTAATACAGTCTTTTTAGTCTACATAAAAAAATAACGGTTCAATTTACTTATAATTAATATTAAAACTATGCAAAAAATGTAGTCACTTATATATATACATTTTAGAAATAGGACATATAAAATACACACGCAGCATACATAAAATTGAAGACTAAAATAATTGCTAGCAACGAATTTAATCGAAGAAAATTCATATATATTTCCAAACGGTTCATAGAAGTTTCGAAAAGTGGTGAAAGTTGTTCCCATCGACCGCTCACGGTCTACAACCTTACTCGTATATATTTTCGACGATTATATCCATCTAGCGGGATGCAAATTGAATTATGGGACTTTTTGTAGCCGTTGAATTGTTTGTAACGTTCGCTTTGTTCTTGTGCCGCAGTTATACGTGACGATTGAGCACTCAGCGCCTTGTAATCGACGCTATCTCCTCGCGATTGTTCCGCACCACCTCTTTTCGTGACGCCAAATTATAGTCTTTTGTTTTTTCATATCTAATTGTTGCTATTGTTAGAAGTGATGGAATCTTTCAATCTTTACGAACCTATTATATTGGCCATACTCTTTATTAGTGCCAAAATAGTTGACGTTATATTATTACCATAATTTCTTTACAATGTAGGACGATGTTTGAACTTTGGTGTTACACTCTTAACTCGGATGTTTTTATAGATTGACACAGATTCTGATTGATCCTAACTAATATTTATAACGCGAAAACGAGTTTGTTTGTAACCCTTTCAAACCTTAACCGATCATATTTATATACTAGCTGTACCCGCAGCTCTGCACGCGTTTTTTAAAATCGTATTAAAGAATAATAAAATTCTGAGATTATGTACAATTATAGAAATGCTATTTAAAGACAATTGCAAGTACGACGCACACGCCACTAAAAGTAACATGTAACGTGTACATTAGATATATAAATACAAACAGCGTGCCAAATGAGATTTGTCTTCAAGAACATATTTGGAACCTTTACCCACCATATAACTACCTCAGTGCTCACTTACACTCTATAAGGAACTAATGAAACAATAACTTAAAATAATATTATATAGATTTACATATACATTACGTTTAATATACATTGTCATTATTATAATTACGATTTTGCGACTATACAAAAAATAAACGCTTGTCTGTTCCGCAAGAAATTGTATTATGGAACTCTTTATATAATAAGTTTATAATCTAAGATCTTATTAGGAGTACCTCTATAACATTAATGTTATTAATAATTATAATGTCGAATTGTAAACAATAAGCTGATAATTATTTCTCTTATTAAAATAAAGAATGAGTTGGAATCTTACTAAATATCATGCAGATAAAGTCGCGGGTAACAGCTAGTCTAAAATAGAATAACCTCAATTATTTTTATTAGGTCCGCTATCAACCAGTGAAAGCCCCATGAAAATCGGCCTAACTGTTTTGGACAAAGCACTGTGGGTGAAGCCACGGTTAACAGCTAGTATAAACTAAAATATGTTTCAATTACTTTTTATAAGGTCTACTATCTGCCAGTGAAAGTTTCGTAAAGATCGGTCGAACCGTTTTGAAGATAGTACTGCGGGCAAAGCCACAGTTAACAGCTAGTCTAAATTAAAATAAATTAAAAATAGTCTATATCTACATCACAGTATACTCAAAATATAGTGGTAGTTACCTACTCTTAAAACCGAACATTCTAATTACGTAAGAGAGAAATTAAAAAATCATAATTCAAGTCAGCTATAATTGTTAAGGAGTAAACAATTGAGTTCATTATAATTGCTCATGTGTTATGAGTAACATATTCTAATACGTTAGTAAGCCTTTGTGGTGTAACCCTCGAGGCTTCTGCGTCGGTAATTTTCCCAACAATTAATTAACCCATTGAATTACTCATATTTAAAAGAAACGTGAAACCGAAGATCGAATTATTGTGACTTATATTGAAAAGAACAGGGTAAAATATAAACGATGGAAATGTCAACTAATTACGAATTCCGTATTTATATACACATGTGTCATTGCGGTTTTAATTGTACATACTGTATTTATGAACGTACCGAAAACTATAGACTCATTATACAAAGGTTGCTATTAATATTTTTTTCAAATTATCTTTTACAAATATAATAATTTATATATATATAGAAGAATAATCGACGTACTGACTGACAAGGCCGTTAAAATCTTCATGTGGGTTCCCTTTACACTGTAGGTGAGCACTAAGGAAGAAATTTAAATTGGTAGATTGAAGAAATTGTATGAATATCTGTAATTTTTCTGTCAGTCAAATCAAATGTAATTATGGCATAGAAAACGTGTGCGAAGCTGCGGGAAATTGCTAATCAATATATAGGTAATAGGTATATATATATAGGTAAAAGAATTCAATACCTATTTCTTCTGAGTTTCTCAGCAGATATTCTTCTTTTTTTTGTTTAGTAGCTATTGACGAGCTTTAGTGTTATCAACAAAAATAATTTGGACACAGTTCATATTTCATGACCTGTACGTACAATATTTATACACTCTTTACTCAAAAACCATGAATAATATTGGAATATAAAACATCAATGAATTACGCTCGAAGATCGACTACTCAAGGACCATTAGTAACCATGAACCGTCTTGGAGTATTCGTATTCAGATTTTCTATACAATATAAGAATTCAAGAGGTATAAAACCTTGCAACCTACTCGTTCTGTTTGTTTGTTCTTCATTATTTATGTCATAGTTTAAACAGTAAAACGAGCCTTTTCCGCAGGTACGGTGGGAGTGAAAGCTGTTCAAGTTTAATTCCAATTTTCGGTTAATAGATCAACAGCCCAGGGTCAGCACTGGTCACATATATTAACACATATCACAAATATTAAGACTAGTAATTTTTAAATAGATAAGTTTATATAGTTCTCTAAACAACTAATTACACGTTGTCACTTAAAAACTTGTATTACAGAATGAAATCACTGAAATAAAGTGAAAGACACTTACGTGTTGTAAAGCGATCAGTTTGAATCATTTTATTTGTTTGTTACTGCAATATAAACGAAGCTAATTATAATAATTTCATTGAAAATTACTGGCATTAACCTGCTACCAAATATACGTGAGTTTAACGACTATTTCTTGGAAGTGTCGGTGGGAGACGACGCCAATGGCTGCGTTGATCGACACGCACGCAAAGCACGTATTCGCGAGCCGACCTTGAACTGATCTCTTAAAGATAAAAACTACATTCACAGTTGAGTAAGAGTATTTATATAATATTCAATATTATAAAACAATACAATCTATAAATTTTAATAATATATTTACTTACTTTTATACAACAAAAGAAAATTATGTTTGGGTATCTAATTTTTGATACAAATATGGCATTTGCGATTTATGTAAACGCATGAATAAGGTCTAATATATCTACGCATGTAATAAAAAACACAGATTCTTTGAGGCTTAGTCACATAAAAATTACTGAATGTATCAACATATGACTATGACCATTCGATACGTAATCGTAGATTTTTTAACTGGTTGTTAACTGTAACATTTCGAGACAAAATGACTGCACAGTACGTGATGAAAATTAAAGTATAGTCCATATAAATGACGGCGGCTGTCAATATTAAATAGCAACGGCAGTCGTGGCTATCATGGCGACCTGCAAAAGTGCCTCTTCACACCTCGTTTGAAGGACACCAAGTCATAAAGGGAAGATGATTCTAGGTTACTTATTTTTTGGATTCGGTTGACACTTTGCCATTTTTCTAATGTCCAACGAAGCGGGTGTGAATCGACAATTATTATATAAATATAGAATTATGTATGTTCATATATGTGTGTACAAATTTTTACTGCATACAATTTTCGATGTCTATTACAAGGCGACAGAACAAAGGTTTCGAAGAATGGGTCCCTTGTTACCATTCGTCCGTCGCTTGTATTGTTTTTTTATGCTGTAAACTGGTTTCTCAAATTGGTGCACCTATTATCTGATCCCAGCCGGTGAAGGCCGACAGTCACTTTATCTTGAAACAAATACCGACACGCAAAATATTGCTATAAGTACATTACAAAACACGTACGTATTGGTATACAAAATTATCTAATTCAGAACTCAGAACACAGAACTCACAACGGAATGAATGAAGAAGTTCGCTTAAATCAGAATGTTTTCCTCATTTTTTACAAATGGGTTGTCTATATTTTCGTTGAGCCCTATCAAATTTAATTTATAGTCATAACCGTTAAGTTAAGCGTTGTTAAGAAATATCTTCAAAATTTCAGAAGCGGGACTCTATTTACAATATATGGTACGCAATTTTATCAATTGATTGCTATATCTTTATTTTAAAATTCTTCTGTACGTGTTTATGTCATTGAACTCCTCCTAAACGGCTAGATCGATTTTGATGAAATTTTGTGTGCGTGTTCGAGTGGATTCGAGAATGGTTTAGATTCACAATTGGAAAGGGTAGGTGGCACTGCGGTTGAATTTTAGTTTTTTGTTATTATCACAGTAGTACACCGTCCGCCGGGACCGCTAGTTATCTATAATTTATTACCGTAACAAAATTTACTTATAGCTGACTGAACATTTTAACAATATTATATATTTAGTACTTTTAGCATATTATTTTAAAAAGTACGAAGTCATCGTTAGCCAATAATTAGGATAAGATTTTAGGAGGTACCTACTTACGATATTTCAAATCAACACTTGTATAAAAAAAACTGTGAGTTGTGTTATTCTTAATACACCAAGAAATGGTACTAAAATTGATAAATGTATCAGACATGTATTAGATAAATTTGTAAAATTACTTTTGTTTTTCAAAAAGTTGCTCATTTGATACTTTTAGTATCGTGTTCTTGCCAAATATATTTCTCAATACAAATTCCCAGATTTAGATATCTAGGGGTTATAAATTCTGCATCGATAGTGATTCGGTGAAGCGAGGCCGATACCAGAGCCTCCGGGTAAATGTTCGAACAGCGAGTGCGCGCCGCTCGCCCATGTCCGACACATTACCACACTATTTCATCGGCTTATCAAATTTAAATGCACACTCCACTAAAGGTTAGCTTTCCTCGTGAATAATAAGTAGATCTCTTTTTTATCATATAAAAATTACGTTCTATATTATTCGTTGTTTCGTTTAAATTTGTATTTTTATAAGTTGCTTCACTTGCTTTTCACACTTAGAAAACTAAATAGTCGGTTGACTTTGATTTTCTAAAAAAATGAAAACATACCTTACTCGTCTCACTTGTGTGTTTGTAAGTGTCAAGTAGTTTTATAAGGAGCGTTGTATCACAATCTAACCTGGTGCTAATGACGATGTACGTTAACATGGTAAACGGTGGTAGAGCCACGCTGAAGCTATTACTGGTCTCAGCATGAACGGGACGGCTCGCCCGGGGTACTACCACCCTCTCACAGAAATCCGACGTGAAGTAACAGTGCTTGCATTGTTGCGTTTCGTTCGGTCAGTGAGAGCGCTGGAGGCAAACCTTCCCTCCCACTTACTCCTCCCCCTCCCTCGAAACACAGGCTGGCAGCGCACTTACAACTCTCCTGGTATTGCTAGTGTCTATGAAAGGTGGTGATCACTTAACATAAAAATACAATAATATAAAAAAACGTACCAAACATAGAGAGCAATTAGCTTGGAAGTGCAACTCTTGGAACACACCCACAAGTGATTGAGGTGACAGATTTTGAAGATGACTGTGGTACATAGCAAGGCGTGCTTAGAAAAAGCCCTAGATAATGCTATGGTTTTATTATGAGTACTTTCTTTCACCGAAAACTGTGGCTCATTCACAAGGATTCCAACCTACGACAACACGCTAACATCTGATCTATAATAGTTTTAGCAGTACTTTAATTAGAGCTTTGAATTGCGTTTCAAAAATATTCCCGTATTTTGTTATTGATATTCGTAGAATACATTGTAACAAAAACTTTTTTTTTTTCATATGTATCAAGTATCAACTTGCCTTGGATAACATGTGCGAACCCAAGAAATCATTCATCATAATTAGTAAATTGACCATAAAAGTCCGAATATGGAAATTTATTCGTGTCGAGGAATATAACAAACTAGTGTCGCATGCCGGTTGAATCAAGAACACATGCGGCGATGCGGTACAAAAGCACCGGCGTCAGGTCACAAACAACAATTTCCATTTAAATAATTTGTTTCGGGTCAATTTGAGGAGGCAACGCGTCATGTGGCGCCACGCTGCGGAGAACTTAATGACCTTCGTAACTGGCGCGGTTTCACGCCTTCGCTCATCATACCGCCTTCCCCACATATGTGGACATTTCGACAACCTTTGTTATAGAAAACGAGGCGTACGTCAATTAGATTCTAAAACTTCTAAAACCATAGAAATTATCGTGACCAACTTAACAAATATTTTATTCATTTAAAAATTACTTTCTGTATACATTTCAAATGAATAAATATTATATCTAGTCTATAAATTGGTATACAGAACGAAGGTGAAATAGCTTTAAATTTGATACATAAATCTATGATTGTCTCTAAAAGATGTTTAATATTTCGTATTTCTTTCTGAAAATAATTCTCAGATAGAACTTAAAGCGATATATAACATTGACATGGTTATGTTCGTTTTCAAATTCTCATATAGTTATATCAACCTTGAATTTTCGGGCAATTGCATTTACTGGCCAGTTTTAAGTAGTCTCAGCGTGTGTTATATTTAGTTAGCAATCTTTAAAAACACAGAGTTATAAATCCCAAATTGAAATAATTTTTATTTATTTAATAGGTTTACAATAATTGTTACATCGGCTTATTCTAAACACAAATTATTACTTTAATCATAGACTACGATGTACAATTTCTTAAGTAAATTTCTTTATGAACTTACCTTATTCATTAATTAACAATATATAGGTATATTCACTATGCAATATACTTGAACAGGTGTGTTAGTATCTAGGTTTGTAAAAAAAAAAACATTTATTTGAATGTTTCTATTTCAAACACGCGAACGGTTCTATGGGTCTTAATTAAATTTGATATAAAAATCCATTATATCGTGCAAAACGAAAACATAGGATACTTTTTATTACTTTTTATTACTAATGTTTATAACTTATAGTGATGAGGACCATGCCACAGTTAGTATGGATACATAGTACAATTTAGCTGTACTTTGATAACGTTAAATAGAAACATAATTTTTACTAAAATTAATAAGTAAGACTGTTTCAAATACTTGTGTTGTTTACATTGAAGATCTTTCAAACCAATTGGCGAAGTACAAACGATCGATATTTTCCCTCGAGAATATCAAATAACGGTAATAGACTGAACCCTCGTATGGCTGTTACTAATGAACCACGACAAGATGCTGTAATTTATTTTGTAATCCGATGTTATAATTATATCTGTATTAATATAATAAACATTTTTTCTGTTTTCCATCTAGATAACCCATAATGGGAGATCAATGATTTTTTTAGATATTGGAATAGTCTTGTTAGACATTTAATCAGACCTACATTTTTTTAAAGTTTGTTTTAGGTATATCTATATAAGTATTATATTATATAAGTCGATACTGTATTTTATTGTTTAGTATACACATCAATTTTTCTCACATGCGAATCTATTTCTCGCGAAAATAGCGTACTTTACGATCACCGATTAATAAATAGAAATGTGAAGCAAGGTCTTAGCAGCTTCATCGGATTACGAAGGCGAGCACTTAAGGCACTCGGCCGATTTTATTTGACAATTAGCCTGATATATACATGCAATTCACGTGAACGTTATCAAAACGTAAAATGCATAACAAAATTAAGATTATGAATGATCATCTAATGGTCTGTTGATTTGACTGTAACAATATGGCAGATTTGCTTTTAAATTTTTAGCCTTATCTGTGGTTTTTTTTATTTATGTGACTCAATTTAAATTCTGGAAACTTATCCTCCTTTCACTCTTTTCCTATGTAAAAGTTAGCAAAACGTAAAATACATACACCTTTAAGACAATGGAATGATTATGAAATGGAATAGTAATTTTCTAAAGTTTGATAGCAACTAATACATTAGTTAATTTAACTTTAAATAAGTCGGCCTATGAGTGAATGGATCAAAATTACTCGCGAGGAATATAAAAATTGTAAATACATCTGACGATAATACGCTGCGAGGCATTAAATTTCTCAAATGGTAAATTAGCCGGAGCATCAAAACCAACAATATGCCATAAATTGTAAATTCAGTATGACTTAGTTTGCATTAGAATAGTAAGCGATGGGGTGAATATTAGAGGGTCACGTTTCGACAAGGCTGTGTGCATGGTGACGCCGCATCGCTCCGAGCCGTACGACAACGCGACGGCGCGTACGGTTTCAACCGGAATTAACTTGATAATTCCCTAATTGTGCAATTAGCAAATAGCAATTTACTCTCGCCTTACCGATCGAATTTAAATACATTGACACGGAACTAATTTCAAAGCTTGATAATATTAAACATGTTTAATATGATTTCATTATTATCTGACCACAAAATTAGTCATTGAAATAAATTATTAGGTATGTAAGTCATATAATTTTGCTTTAGATTAGCAACGCTTGTCGCTGCTTACGCTTTTTATATGTAGTGATCTAAGTAAAGTAATAGATGTATTATATAAATATAACTGAAGTGTCTGTATTGTCCGAATAATCCCCAAAACAACTGAATCTTATTTCATGTGCCTTTTAAAGGAAGACGGATGACTTATTAGTGTATTAGCTAAGCTACACATGATGACCTTCCATAACGGGTGAAGTGTTAATATTTAATAGAGCTAATTAAAATCTTAAAATGGTTATATGAGTTTAATAATCATGATAAAATTACAATAAAAAAAATAGAAAAACGTCCATAATACATCGAGATAAAGCATGTATTTCATGAATCTCATATCATGAAATTACAAATCCATTTTCACAGAAATGATGTCATAGTTTCAGGTTATTTTTACACGTAAAAAGATTTTATCGTTAATTAAATTTTACTTTCATAAAATACTTATGAAGATAAGATAATTAATTCTGATGAAGTCTGGTTATTCTTTAATAGGTCTAAAGTTACATAAAAACAACTTGGGCATTCTTAATTTACTTTGTGATATAAAACTATAACAATTATTTTATGTATCAAAGCTTATAGTACCAGATTAGGCCCCCCTCGGCAGCGGCTCAAGCCTAGGTCCGTTCCCTCGGCGTGGAGCCCTTGAGTACGCTGCTCGCGCGATACAGTGACACAAAATCTTACATCACTGCGACAACATTACACATATCACCTCCACACACGTGCACGTATACACACTTACACATGCAAGTGGAAGGGTTTTATTTTGTCCCTTATCAAACTGAAATAGTTTAGAAAATTATCCGATACGAAATATATACAAGAGTTGTTGAGGTATGTATGCTTGGTACACATATATGTTTCAACAGCTCATATACGTATGAATAGTTAGTTTAGCTTAGGTTAGCTCAGATAGGTCGCGAATTGCGTGTATCAGGCAACAGGTGTGCCGTGCACCCTTGAGCTAGTTGTCAAATAAAATTGGCTGAGTGCTCGCCTTAGTACTCCGGTGAAGCTGTTAAGGACCTTGCTAGGTAAATAGCATAGTCGGTTCGAAAAAAAAAGTATCAAAGCTTTAAATTGTTCATACATTTTGTACGTTACAGAAAATTGAATAAAAATAAATCTTTTAACTTTGTACGGAACGTAGTCTGCGTCTCATTATTGATTATTATTTTTAAGAACTTGTTGTTGAAAAATTATTAGGTCATAAGTATAGTTATGAATTTTATGAAATACAATTTCGTTGGTAACGACTTCACGATCATCTTAATAACACGTCGAGGGCTAAACGTTTCGCTTGAATATTCATTTCGGCTCATCATAATTTTGGTAGATAATTTTAAATTATCCAATCTGCGCCGCACCAACGTGCACTAATCTCGTATATCTCTATAATACTGTTAAAGAACATGTATATATTTTCTCACATTAATCTAACTACGTATATTATCTTGAGCATCTCATGTATTTTCTTTACCAATTTTATTATCTGTTAGGTGTTTTATACAAAACCGTTTTACTAATTTTGATTAACTTTCTTAAATTCAAATATGTAGCTAATAATCAGCTATAGTACTGTTGAAGAACGCGTTTATATTTTCTCACATTAATTTAACTACGTATATTATCTTGGGCATGTTATGTATTTTCTTTACCAATTTGATTGTCTGTTACGTATTTTATACAAAATCGTTTTACTAATTTCGGCTATCATTCTTTTTATTGCCAGATATTTACATAGCAATATTTGTTATATATTACAATTTTTGCCTTCTTGTTCGGCTACGTTTAATTGTACATACTAATAAAAATACTGTATAAAATGAGTACTTCCAGTTTTATAATAAACAAGTTAGTGCCCCCAATTTCGTCCTCGGGAAAATGGTTTTGTTGCTTCATTGGAACTTTGTTTTCTCATTTAGATTATTTCCAGACTGTCATTGATTTTTCTATAGTAGTTTTGTCGTGGCTATATATATAAACTTATTGTCTATTTTATCTTACCTTTGTTAAATTTTACCATTATCGTTGAGCCTCCACTGGAAACCAAAATGATATGTGGCCTAGATAATAGTTTGTAAATTCCATCACAAAGCGAAGAGCTTGCTAAATTAAATGTAATATGTAATTAGGTATTATAAATAAAATACATATCTACAACGGAATTCATAATAATTCAATGCTTTCATTCAAATTAAATTTCAAAAAAAGTTCTTTTAAGCCAATTTTATAAGTTCATCCCATCATCGATCAGGAATTTACTCCTGATTGACGGATGTATGTAATCATGAAATTGTCTGAAGCCATCTTCATCAAATACTATAAAAACTTACCTTTTACAAGTATTTACTTATGTATGTTTATTGTAAAGAAATATTACTGAAGTACAAACGCATTGTCATATTTTATTATTCTATTTATAGAAAGTTAAAATCTTCGTCACGACTTGCTTAAATTAAATTCACTATTGTCGACCCCCATTTGCAGCTTGTTGACCCTCAAATTTTGTTTTCGCCGTCTCTATGCCAGATAGACCCCCTGAAGTTTGAAATCAACCCCCAGGGGTCCATATGGACCACTTTGGGAACCTATGCTCTATAGGTTAATAAAAGACTGATCTAAATCTAAACACCAGTTTTATTTATCTATGTTTAAATAGGCAAAGAAATCTTCCTCCTCTGTTACTCAACCGATTTTCTTGATTATTATTTTTATGTTTTGCAGCTGTTGACGAGCTGCAGTATTACTACAATATATATATATTGAAATTTTAAAAAATAATGAATTAAGATCGAATTTATGACAACTAGAAGATCACTAAGCGTGTATAAATTAGTACAGTGATCGAAATATTTTGTGATTAAAATTTCAATAGTGTGTTGAGTGTAGTCACTTCGCTATATATCATAAAACAAAACTGTTGGTATGTGTTTATATCCACAAGATAAAAGTGAAAATTTAAAATACATGTACATTAAAAGTTCATACATTTACACAAAACGTTCATACAGATTTATCAATGTTTATATACAAAAAAGTAATAGTAATATGCAAATAAAAATAATATATACAATTGAAAAACTAAAATTATATACAAAGTATAACATAATATTATTTTATCATTATAGGTAATAATAAATAAACACTGATGTGAGACAATAAACGGGGTTTTTGATGACTGAAGTACACACATACATAAATACGACCAAGTACATCACCGAACCGAGCGCGTTTGATGTCGAGTGGAGCCGAATAAACCCGATTCAGCGTCACCGATCCGAACATGACGGTTCTCTTTCATTCAGTGTTTAATGTGCCTAAATAAGTTTCCACGTTAAAAACTAATCATCAGAATTAGAGAGTTAAAGTGGTTGTTTGTAGTCTGCAGAATCAGATACTATATACCGCGAACCACCCTTTAGGGATGTAAGGGGTGTCGAATAACATCCCAAAACATGAGACACCCAAGCCAACCTCACCTGCACGTGGTGCACCCTGCTGAATAACGAACGAGGCAATGGCGAAAGCGGGGTGGTAGGGTCTTACAGCCTGACTGGGTCGCAACCACCATGTATATGGCGAAAAAGCCTGTCATAGTGATTCGCATCTGCGGATCGCGTTTCGGGATCAGCCTGTGCATATCCAGCTTTTCGCAGGCTAGCATGACAGCGGCGACCGGCGATGGATAGGGTGTCACTCGGTGGTCGCCATTGTTTTTGGATTGTACTGTGCTTACCATCAGGCATAGTGCAGTTATTTTGCCGTGATACTATAAACAAAAAATATAGGTAATTAATTAATTCATCGTAACTTGATATCGAATAAATGTGCTTGTATATCTAAAAACAAGTTTACTTTACTGCCTTTGACTGACCTAGAGTTTCTTACTATGTAATCTATAAAATGTAAATTTTAAATTACACAATTTAATTGATTTACTATTAGTTTGGTTACGTGTTCTATTAAGTGTTGAGTGCATATATAATACATTTCGCTTGCAAATGGACAAGTCCGCTCTCCTTTCGGTTCATGAAGTAATGAGCATAATTTATATTACATCGCGTTCTATACATCTAATAGTCTGTGATCTGGTCGTAGAACTCTTCACTTGCGTCTTCAGTGACTGGTTTTGAGATTTAATTGCGCGGAACTCGAATACCTAACGATTATTATTTCAGCATACATAAATATTCAAGGCTGATAACATTAATAATGAAATCGAAATAATTACACAACACCGAATTAGCTTTAAGTGTTAGGTTTTTGGAACAAATGTATAATCACTGAATAGTTTTACGTATAATTCTATTTAAAGCACATATAATTTTCCTGTGCCATAGGACCCTGTTACGATTTTTAATATAATTCTAATATCTAATAATAGTGTTTTTTTTTATGTCAAAAGCAGGCAAACGAACAGGTGGGTTACCTGATGTTAAGTAAGCACCACCGTCCATAGACACTAGCAACATCAGGGGAGTCGCAAGTGCGTTGCCAGCCTGTGTATGGGGGAGGGGTAGGGAAAGGGGGGAAGGAGGTGGGCCTCCGGCGCTCTCACTGACCGAACGAAACGCAACAATGCAAGCACTGTTACTCCACGTCGGTAAAATTTTATCACATTAATACTCTTGATTTTAAGTAATTGTTTAAAAATGTTAGATTAGATCCATTTGTTACACTGAACGACACTTTTAATCTCCTTTGTATACAAAATAAATTACTGATTTTATTAAATATGTTAAAATGTAACTTTTTTCGTAAAAGAATTGGATAAAATATTTATTATATCTCTAAAAGAGGCGTATTCGTTTATAACAATAATATTTATTTATTTATCCGACAACAATGGTCCATAAAAACAAATTATATACTAATACATAACTAATAAGTACTAAGTTTAAAATTAAAATTAAGTAACTATATTAATACGTGTTTCAATACGAAGTTGTATAAATATGTTTTTTTAGAAACTTTAATTTTTAGAATTTATATTTTTAAATACCAATAGTTTCAATATTTTATTGAAATCACGTGATTTTATATATTGCTTTTATACAGCTTCGTACTTTATAAGAAAGTTGGATACACCGCGCCGCGCCGGCTACCTGACCCGAGGTACCGTAATTTCGAGCTCGCATTAGATAATCTTCATTTATTTTCCTCTCATATTTTTTACGACAAAAGATCTTCGTCATTTTTGACAAGGAAAAGGCCATCAACATTGTATAATGCGAAGGTGGCGCCGGTGAGTCGCCTCAGAGGCATCATCCACGCTTTGATCCAATCACGCGGCGCGCGGTCAAGTCGAACCGGCCGAGTTGACGACCAATTATTCGATATCACTCCGTTTGGGCCTGCGTCCAAATGGAGCATAATGCTTAGGGTAATTATGATTTCAGTCGCCCATTGACGTCACCGCATCCTACATCGATTCTATCTTCTATGTAAATGTATGTTTATATATCTGAAATCTTGACATACCTAAATGTTTTCTCTTGAAGAAAGCTTTTATGCAAATCATTTTACTATAATTACATATTAATAATCATTACATATTAATAAAACAAAGTTCTCTGCCACATCTGTCTGTCTGTTCGCGATAAACTCAAAAACTACTAAACGGATTTTCATACGGCTTTCACCAACAGATAAAGTGATTCATGAGGAAGGTTTAGCTATAATTTGTCAAGGTTTTTTTTATCATCAGGACGGGATATTGGATAACGTCCGCCGAGGAGCGAATATGATATAATATATCTCTACTTTATTATTCATTCAGCTTTATACATTCAATTAAACTCAAAGACATCGTGCGCAGTTGCTTGTATTTGTATAATACCTATCACCGTCAAATTGCTCTGAAATTATTTTCTTCCATTACATACGTTTTATTCCTTTTGGTAATTATACAAAATTGTGTCATTAACTTAATAATTTCTCTCATTTTATTGTTATTTTTAGCGATTGTTTATTAAAATTAGGATATAAAATGAAGATTTAATCGATTTCTATGTATGATACAGAATAAATAATGGAATTGTGGTTCGTATAATAGTCGTAAGTGCTCGCCGCCGCCGCAATTGACCGCGCTTTATTATTTTTTTATGGTAATTGTAATTGTCGTTGGGTTAATTGAGAGTGCAGCCATATTTACTACTCAGGTCCGTAGATTTCTTCTTGATAGCGGTGTGGGTTGGTCCCATTATTTCCATTTACTAGAATGCCGTCGTTGACCCACATGAAATGTTAAGTAAATATTCTGTGGGTATAATAATAACCAATATGAATTTCTTTTTACATATGGCGTTTTGTTCGTAATGTTTTTAGTTATACAGTTTTTATTACTATTTTAATACAGATTATTAAGCTTTACCTAGCGAGAGAGAGGAGAGAATGTAATATAAGATACGTAGCTAGGAACGTACACAGGTTAGAAATTGATTGGTTAGATATTTATTAATATAGGTACGATTTCACACGGAATAAAAAGTATACGTTAATTTAAATTATACTATTCTTGAAAAACGTAGGTCTCACGTATGGGCACACACAGTTTGAGCTCTAATTACCTAACTGAAGCATGAACAGTTCGTCTGATCACTAAAATTTTTGTTGTATTGCAAATTATCTGATGTATGTATGTATGCCGTTGAGAAACAAATATATAAAAAAGTCGATGCAGTTATATACAGGCTGAATGTTTAGACAGTAGCAATATTTATGGAGGATACTCTGCACTCGATTCTCGTTCTTAAACGATTAAAGAAATAGGTGCTTCTTATTTGTACCTAATTATCTAGAAAAATACAAAAATTATACACAATTCTCTACGCGTCTATGTTAAAGCAAAGTGTCAATGACCGTCAGGTGAGTTCATTTTCACTTGGGAGGGAATGTGGAAACGTCAGGAACAAAACAAAAGGGTTTATTGCCAGTTTTATTATCGAAGGTTATTAACTACCAAGATGGATTTTGAATCAATTGTAGTCTGAATTATTTAAATTTGATAAATTGAAATTATTGACATTAGTCTGGTGCGGTACACACTCCATGCGATAATTATATACAATTTGATACAGCTTATTTATCATCAAACATATGCTACACAAGCTCAATACAAAATATCAATATTACATGTACACAGTAGGACTGTTGATAAAATATCGATAAATCGATATTTTTATTTTTAAATAACTTTTGTGAGTTTTGACAACTAACGACTCTTCCTTATATACACTTCTTCTTATATATTCGTTGTTGGTTGTTTTATATCAAAATGATTTTGTATTTGTCATTCCATTAAAAAAATGTAGAACCTATAATAACAATTAATCTTTGATTACATGTTTTTTTTTGTCTTGCATAGGTGACGATCTAAATTTCCATTGTGAAGTACACATGTCAGAAGTGAAACTTCTTTTGCGAACTAATTTATAAGTCTTGTTTATATTTATACAAATCTAAAACTTTAGATTTCCGAGACTTGAAAAATAGATGAGAAATCTACGTTTACTGCAAATGACGTCACTTCCGTTGCATACCTGCGTGACGTTACATCTGTAAAAATTTTACCCTCATGCGCCTAAAGAAATTTCACTTCAAAAATAGTGGGCATATACTTACATCGAAATACTATTAAGAATGTAAAAAATAATTAACATAAAAGGATTATATATACACATGAACACAACACACTCGATAAATACGACGGACGATGTCTAAAATAGACAAGAGGTATTATAATAAACGCAAGAAAGCAAAGCATAGGGGATATAATTTATTATTTTTTTAAATTCCTTCTTTATTAATATGGAGCAAGTAGGTAGAATAAAAGACTTCAAATGAAGACAAGTGCGTTTCAATATTATGCTTATTGACTTTCCAACTCTCACTGAAATCAATTGTCGCTCACTTTTAATTATATATATCGATGCATTCTATAATATAAAATTAAATCAATTTATTCCATAGATGTCTTTGCCTTTTCAAGCCCGGTGAAGTTTCTAAGGTTCTTCTCTGAAACAGCTTTTAGTAAAACTATTTAAATTTATAGTTTGAATTATCTCTATTGAAATATAGTATGTCATCACAGTAAACAGTCAGAACCTGTTACAGTTTTAAGGCAATAATATGTATAGTGGTTTATTTGTTTTTCATAAAAAAGTAAAACAGTATCGTTGCAACAGCAAGGGAATCAGATGATATCCAGCAGTTGTACGAACAGGCACACAGCTGCACCAATCGCAATATAAAGGGCGTGGCTCCCCTCCGCTCCTCACAGCTCCCCTCCATCCACTCCCGAGTCCTGATCCCGGATTATATTGAGCACAATAGAATTTTTTATCTGCCTATTGTGCTTTATATTAGGGTGAAATATCCGGCCGGATGTCCCGCCGGCTCTCACCTTTTAACTCTTCAAAGTGAACAACTGAACGGATTTAAATTTTATGAACTTGCTTTTTGTATTTAACAATTTTCCATATTATATGATTATTCTTTTTTATGCAAATGGTTTTATTAAATATACGTCACATACGTTTATATAAATTCTTTGCAGGACGGGTACGCACAATATAATTTGTAGTTTTTCTAATTTAGTTACGAATATGATCAATGAGATCCCATTAAATTTATTGTAAAATAAAAAGTACATTACTATAATGTGACTATGTATAGGTTTATGATCTGCTCTCTATCCCGCGTTTAAAGAACCGTAACCTGTAGTAGGATGTAAAACCAATTATGAGAAAAATCAAGTCATTGCAGTCAAGACAGTACAGGTAGCAGAACAGTTTATTAATTACGACAGTACAGCGCTTCCGAGCAGTAGCAGCCGAACCTGTCACCCCGTCGACTAATTGTAAATACACTCCCTATAAAGCCTGAATAATTTATTTATATTACTCCTGATCGCCCCAGGGTTCGAGCGAAGCACCGTCGTATTAGTTCACATATAAATTAGACTATAAATCAGATTTGACATTTAGACCGTTTCTCACGGTACCGCGGTACTGCGGTGGAACCTTCGACCGATAATTAAAACTGAATAAAAAATAATTGGCTTTTTGTTTTAGAAATACAATTAATAACCTTTTATTTTCTTTCATTTCAGGAACACCCGAGTTTACGCGGCACGCCATTAGCTATGCTGGCGGCCCAATGTAACAAACTGTCAAGTAAATCTCCCCCGCCACTGGCAGACGCTGCTGTAGGGAAGGGATTTCATCCTTGGAAGAAAAGCCCTGGAGCTCACTCACCTCCAGGTCATGGCGGGCCACCAAGGTCACAGCCTCCAGCATGCACACCGTACGCTAGAGCACCTACCTCTTGTGCTGCTGCTCCATCTTACGGCAATGACTTGTACTTCCCGTCGTCCGGTGATCAACTATTAGGCAAAAGCGAATCAAGCGCCAGTCTTGGTTCCATGTACTCTAGACATCCTTACGAATCCTGGCCTTTCAATGTCGGCGGTGGAGGAGGGAGCGGTGCTCTTAAAGCAGCTGAAATGAGTGGTGTGGGCGCAGTCGGAAGCACTTGGTGGGATGTGCACAGTGGCTGGTTGGACGTAGGTGGACAGATGGCAAATTACGCTGGTCAAGATTACTCCCAGCTTACGCATTCTCTATCCGGGGGAGCGCATTTACTTCCACCTGCACCCCACCTCTTACAGGATGCTTATAAATCTGTGCTACCCACACAAGGCTCATTCGGTTTACATGCGCCTGGATCACCGGCACCTCCGACACAAGCTCCCTCACCGCGGTCGCAACGTCGCTACGCCGGTCGAGCTACATGCGACTGCCCTAACTGCCAAGAAGCGGAAAGACTCGGACCCGCAGGGGCTCATCTACGCAAGAAAAATATACACAGTTGTCACATACCTGGTTGCGGTAAAGTGTACGGCAAAACATCTCATTTGAAAGCTCACCTTCGCTGGCATACCGGTGAACGGCCGTTTGTATGCAATTGGCTCTTTTGCGGCAAGCGGTTCACGCGGTCCGATGAGCTACAGCGGCACCTTCGCACACACACGGGCGAGAAAAGATTTGCTTGTCCGGTTTGCAATAAAAGGTTTATGCGCTCCGATCATTTGGCTAAACACGTCAAGACACACAACGGTGGGAAGAAAGGTAGTTCGGACTCGTGTTCGGATTCGGAAGAGAATAGCCAAGGAGAGGGAGGTGCGGGCAGTCGGTCTCCAGAGCAAGCGTTGGACGTGAAGCCGAATCCGTTGGTGTGACGGGAGTGCGCGGCGCTCCCCGTGCCGCATTACGTCTCGTCGCTCCTGTGATACTGCCTCCGCCGCGTCGAGTCGCCGCCACTGCTCTCCTCAAACAACTCTGTATATACCACATATCACGATACTGTATAAAACTATTTGGACTTGTAATTATGAACGTTGCGGTGCATAACGCTGCCGTTGTGTATGTACGTATTTGCTGTGAGATTTGAAAGTGTTGTACAGAATAGATATTATTAAATAATTATCTTATAATATAATATAGCTAGAGCATGGGTTGAATTTCTGGAATTACATTTTTCAGAAATCTCTCAAATTTCTCATTTTGTTATCGAGACTACTGAATGTGTAAAGTTTGTTTCACTAAATTGTAAAAAAAAATTAGTGTCCTTTTGTCTTGTTGTAGCTCCGGAAAATAGGCCCATTGTATTTTAAAGAAAATAGTATAAGTAGAATCGCTATGTAACGCAGTTTTAATTTATTTGTTTACAATACCTCAGAATATGAAGAAAATAGTGTCAATTTCTTATTTATAGTAAAATAATTATATCATATTTACAATCATTAAGGATTTTAGCAATTAATAAAATTATTACTAAATAAATGCAATACAGTTAACTATCCTATTTTCTTCAATCTGCTTGTGATTATGTTAATGCTGTTTTACGGTAAAAATAGCTATCCTAAAAAAGAATAAATATGAATCAATTTACATTAAAGGTATTTTTTGTAAACTTGCCTTTGTGGAAAATAGTTCGATTTCTGTTACAGATAGATGTAAACATCAATTTATCATCAGAGAATAAAATCTATAGACAAATTTTACAGTAATATTAGATTATTTCAGCAATGTGTTAGACATTTTCTATTACTCATTTATTATTGTAATTATTGTCGGCTTGATATATAAATAAAAAAATATGATTGTATATTGTAAAAATATGTGCGAATCAAAGAAAATGCCTAAAATGGAATTTTATAAAAATTGAAATATATTTTTCCGAGTGGACATTTGTATTATTATTAATAATTTAACTTATCCCAAAGGTGTACCATGTTTTCTCAAGGTAAATGATTAAGTTCTAATTAGAACAGACAAAACTGTGAAACTGTAAAAAATAAATGTAGAAGGATCTTCATAGCAACGTGCGATTTGAATTTCATTTTGTTGTCTCATATATCACAACAGGGATATGGATTTTATCATATTTTATTGATTCTGATTATTAACAGATAGTTGTATATAGTAGTAGGAAACTTATGCTATTTTTATTGTAGCAAAAAAAATGGATACCGCGCAAGTATAGCAAACATAACTCCATAACTTTTAATGTAATTATTTCCTAAACTTCTATATCACACGCACCTCATGCATAGGTACATTTGCACTGAACAAACCTTTTTTGCTTTATACCACGGAGACTAAATAACTAATAACTGCTAGTAACTAACTATATATTTTTTCCAACCCTTAACGGATCGAACATCATAGCGTAAGTAGTTTTCATCACCTGCTATTATATTAGGTTAAAGTAGAATAAATTAGAATGTGATAGGTTTTTATCTAAACTATCCTAAGTATAAGCATTATAGATCCCTAAATATCAATAAATATAATAAAATAGTATAATTATTTTAGTCAGAGTTCACGTAAAGTGCTGAAATTACGTTCTAGAGTCATTCCCTGTTCGTTAAAGCCAAAGATAGACTAATAAAGTATAGAATGGTTTCAAAATGAAATATTTAAAATCTATACAATTTGTCTATTTTATAATAGATATTTTACAGTAAATTAATCATTCATGGTAGGTAAATGCGTTGTTCCATTTAAAAATGAGTCAAGTCCAATTTTAGTCGTTCATAAAGTTTTAAGTTTTTTTTTCTATTATCTTCAAATTTCATACATGTAAAATTGAAAGATCATAAAAAAATCTTATGAATGAGAACTTAGAATCCTTCTTAGAATCCTAAACAAATTACCTATTATAAAACAAAGTCTGCTGTCACGTCTGTCTGTCCGCGGTAAACTCAAAAACTACTGAACAGTTTTTCATGCGGTTTTCACCAGTAGATAAAGTGATCCATGAAGAAGGTTTACGTATATAATTTAGCTCATTTTGAAATGTAACGATTCAATTATGTAGTTATTTAAATCGATACAGTTCACGTCAAGGTGTGGCTATGTTATAGAAAACGTGGGCACGTATAACGCCTTCGTAACAGATCTCGTGCCACAAGTGATAGTACGCCCTACTATAGAGCAATATGTCGCAGGGGGGTTCCCCGTATACGATAGACCTTCATGCTGAGCATTTAGCATAACTATCAGTTTCACTGTATAATCTGTTAGTTATGGTTGTTTGTTACATTTTCGCACCGTACCTATTCACCCGATTATCGTGAAATTTAGCACACACGTTATCAGAAGCACATAGAGGAGACTGTGTATAGAAGAGCACATAGACATTTCATCCGGCAAGAAAAACTATTCCTTAGAGATAGGTTGAATCTATATTCACATGAACAAAGCTACGAGTAAAAGTATGTATATATTAACACTTATAGGACCTAATGATAAGTATGGTAAGTGCAATCCAAAGATTACAACGTTCGATAGCGGATCATTTCTGCTTAATGAAGTGAATTTTCATACCTCGAATAATTTATACTTACATCTATATTACTAGCCTCTGCCCGCGACTTCGTTCGCGTGGAATAGTTACTTTGTGCGAACGCTAACAAAAGAAAGCTCTCAAAAGGAAAGAATACCCTGATTGGTGCTCCGCTCCTATTTGTCTTAACGTGATGATATATAGCCTATAACTTTTCTCGGTAAATGAGCTATATAACAGTGAAAGAATTTTTCAAATCGGACCAGTAGTTCCTGAGATTACCCCCAACAACGTCACAAACTCACAAACTTTACCTCTTTATAATATTAGTATAGAATTTGTTTGCTTGAACGCGCTAATCTCTTGAACTATTGGTCCGATTTGAATATTCTTCCAGTGTTCGATAGCTCATTTATCGAGGAAAGCTATATGTCATCTCGCTAAAACCAATAGGAGCGGAGCACCAATGAGGAATGTTTCAAAATCGGAGTTTTTCCCCTTTTGAGAGCTCCCGCTGCGTGTTAACGTTGGCCCATAGTAACTAATCCACGCAGACGAAGTCGCGGGCAGAAGCTAGTCATTCATATATAAGCGAGTGTAGGTACATTTTAATATGGCTATAGAAGTATGATGACTCAGTAGTAACGCGATCGGGCACGGCGTTGATTATCTATGGCACGACGCGACCTATCGGGAGCAGAAGTGGGAAAAATTAAACACGAATGAAGCCGCTACTTCTTACTAGTTATAATAAATATTTAATAACAATAAAAATTGTGAGCCGTTGTGGATCTCTTGACTGATGTGATACATCGAAACTATTTTGCCCAGGTAATATGCATGAAAGTATCATTTACGACAGGAAATAAATATGGCACAATCAAAAATAGAATATTAAAAAAAAAAAACAAGAAAAATATTACTATTTATCTAATAAACATTTTTTTTAAATTGTAGCTCGCCAAAATGACTGCACTATGCAAACGAATACCTAAAAAAATAAAAGGATTATAATTATGTATATAGTAATGTGAGGATCACTATAGATTTCGGAATTAGATTCGGATTAGAGAAAGCGGAATTATCGTAACTTGAAAAACCAAACTTTACACCAGAGCCTAAAAACTATTTCAAAAATTCAATTTTTTTCATGCGTATGTCTAAAACTAGGCAGTATCGATATAAAATGGAATCATAGGATAGGTTAGCTAGGTCAGACGTGACTTTTTCCAGGTAACATCCCAAGCCGAGGTGCGCATGCGCCCTTGTGTATGTTACCTAAAAACCAAATCGGCTGAGTGCCTTAAGCGCTCGCCTTAGTAGTCCGGTGAAGCTGTAAAGACCCTGCAGGGTCAATAGCGTAGTCAGTTCGAGGAAAAAAAAAAA